>NW_019379633.1:0-28746 GCF_000648655.2 Copidosoma floridanum
AAAAAAAACAAGTAAATAATTAAATTAGCACTGCAGTTTTATTTTCGTCCCATTTAGATTAAATAATGAGAAAGGTATAGAAGTTTTTGTGACAGCTATACTAGGTGATAATCAAATACCAGGTAGTAATGGAAAATTCGATCTGACAGCTGGATTCGATGCGGCCTGGCAAAAGAGAAGTACTGGCAGGGCCTACAACAGTTTGTCTGGTCATGGGATTGCCATTGGTTAGTATTGTGAGAAGATCCTTATATCTTATGATGTGAAAAGTAAGGACTGTCGATTCTGCAACTTAGGTCACTCATCCCATGATCATGATTGTCGACAAAACTTTGACGGATCTGCAAAAGCTATGGAGACAGATTTAGCTGCCAAGTTTATCACAAAGAACCACCCCTTTCATAAGGAAAATGTTGACGTATCTATTTTTATTGGTGATGACCATTCAAGCACGATTGCAGCTGTTCGTCCGGAGGCTTTCCACAAGATAACTAAATGGTTTCACTATAGTCACACGTTCAGGAACTTTAAGAACTTATTATATGCCATAAAACTAACTCCAAGCCGTATTTAATACTTTTCGAAGTATTTTTTAAACACAGTAAAGAAAAACAAGGGAAGCTCTAATAAAATTAAGTGTGAACTTATGGCTACCGTATCTCATTGATACGGATCATACGATAAATGTGGGAGCTGGTGCACTTTTACTTCTTATAACAGTTGTGTTTACAAAAATTTTCCAAGTCGAAAACCATTGGTTGATAAGAATCTCTTTATGTCCTCGACTCACATATTTTCTCAGTGTACAAGGTATGCTGAGAAATTTGCCGTGTGTGGGTCTACTAATGGAAACCAGTCTGCAAATAAGGTTATCACTTCGAAAAATCCTAAGGCTCAACATTACGCGGGTTTAGAATCTTTGAACTATCAAGTGACTGCTGCTGTCAGTCAAAAGAACATTTGGACTATGTACTGTAATAAAGTATTCAAAAAATTAAACCCCCCCTTATTAAGTTTGGCATAATAAATGGTTGGCATAATAAATGGGGGGGATTATAAAGTATTAAAGATTCGATCTAGCTCCAAATGCTTCTCAGGGATCCCAGTATTAGAAAACAATGCCTTGGAATAGTCAGGTAACCACGAAATCCCTAACTAAAGTCAAGGAAGAGTGTCAGCAAGTTATTCAAGCTTCTAACGGAACCCAACAGGAAACGATTCCTAAGCAGGTGGTCAGCCAAGATAAAGAGGGAGGAGAAAGTAGATTTGATACCCCGTGCTATACCTGCCAGGCTGTTAGTCATTGTTGCACACAATACCTGGAGGTCCTTTGTTACGCATGTGGGAGTAAAGGACACCTGGCACGAAATTGCCAGTTGAGAAGACCTCCCGTGGATCCCAAGCCGAAGCTGACAGTGTCAGGTTTGTGGGACCTATTGAGTGATCTTCGCGTTCTGTCCAAGGTATGAGTTCTGGCGGAAGACGATGGGAAATTCTAGAGAAATCTTCGTACATAGATGAAGAAATGGTGGCAAAGATGGGATGATAGCCATATAAAGGAGAGCAAGAGAAAATTAAGGGAGAAGCAGAAAATCAAGAGAGGAAAAGATGCTCAAGGGAGAAAGAGAAGATCAAGAGAGAAAGAGAAGATCAAGGAAGAAATAAAAAAGATCATGTATGCCTTAGACATTTAGAAGAATGTCTAGACTAAGAGGAAGGTTTGTGACGTGGTTGCTGAAGCTATGAGGTCACTATATACATATATTTTTTTGTGAGTTATTGGCGGCCACCAAGTCTAATAATAATGTGTATATTTGCTATGCATATATATTTTTGACACATGATTAAATGTATGCTCTCAGTTTCGGAGATGACTAGCCAAGAGGAGAAGAAAGGACCGAAGGCAATAAAAGGAGTTAAATGTGTGTGAGGTATGGTTGAGTGAGTGTCTGTGTAACAGAAAGAAGGGAGATGGATAAGCTTGAGACGCATTGGGAAGCAACCAAGGGCTAGTTCGTCGCGTCAAGGACTTAGTTTTGGAAACCTTCAACGATTTACCGGCTTTTAGAAGCGTTGTAGGTTGTAAGATGCAAAAAAAGAGGCGTGCGCACCTATGCAGACTTTACTGCACAGCACAGACAGTGTCGTGTAGAGCAGTTTCGAGGCAAGATCATTATCGAAAAGCAGAAAAAGTAATAGATTAAAAGCGAAGCTATAAGAAAGAAATACGTTAGTAAATAATCAGTAGAGTGAGATTCCCAGTCAAAGATGAGAGGAGAAAGAGGAGTTAGTGAGGAGAGAGAGAGAAAGTACAGCCGATTGATCCACCGAAGTCAACCGTGCCGCCAAGCCATCGTGAGGACTAGGGTAAGTTCCAGTTAGCAGTGGGTGATAAGTAAATAGTGACAAGGTAGGTGTAGTGTGTAAAGTGCACCAGGGTATCTATATATATACACAAGGCTGAAAGGGTTAGGAACAATCCGATTGAGTAAGAGTAAATGCGTGCAAGGTTATGTAAGGTTAGGGTACACTAATCGAGTATAACGTGTGTTTAAGAGTGGTTGTGTGTGAGAGAGAATAGTATACTCATTGACTACCCGTCTGGCAGAGCGGACGACCGGAAGGTATTCGCACGAACACATTGATCTCAATATCAGTGTGCTGATACATACAAATATATACATTAGTAGGGCTAACGCTCTCCTGCGTGCTCCAGGCGCCAACCCTCCCATAACAGATGAAGTAGACAAAATAACAACATTACTCGTGTAATTATCAATGCAGACTGAGAATGAGTTCACTATAGCAGAATATGCGAATCACAAAGGAGTTAATTAAATAGATGATAACATAAATATTAATTTTCCAATAGAATTTTTAAATAATATCAGAGAAGGTCTTCCACTACATGAATTAAAATTAAAAATAATTGCTATATTAATATTGATAAGGAATTGAAGTACATCAGACGGTCTTTGTAATACCAAAAGATCAAAAATAATAAAACTATTTAAGTATAATAAAGAATCAGAAATAGTAACGGGAGAAAAAAAATGGAGCAAAGTTTATATTCCTACCAAGAACAACATTGAATACTGGCACCTCATTATCATTACTTTTTGTCTCCTATAGAAAACAGATTTTCTTTGTATTAGCATTTTCTATGTTTATCAACAAATCACAAGGACAGAGTTTTGATTCCTTAGGATTGTATATTAAAAAACCTTCATTTTCTCACGGACAGTTATACACTGCTTTATTAAGATGTAAGAAACTAAAAAAAATTTTCATTTAAAATAATTCCGAGAATAAATCAGAAATTAAAAATACTCTTCAGTAAGAAATTTTTCAGTAATTCAAAAATATGTAACTTAAAAGATCGTTATATTTGAACAGACATATGTTAATTCATAAGAACAATGAAAAAAAAAAATGTGAAAAATGTGGAAAAGATTTTAAAAGAACAGATGGGTTGAAACGATATAAATTATGTCACAAAATTTAATTAACAGAATGAATTATTGTTCCAAAAGCTTAATTGTGTTTGTGTTATTCACCATACCTTCTCCTAAATTCTGTATTTTTGTAAATAAAGTCCTCAGTTAATAAAGAATTTTATATTTGGCTAAAGTACACACGGACCAGAAAGAGATTCTATATGTAAAAGTTCAATCAAGTTAAATAAATAATGGTCCTTTAGAGACATATAGTGAGTAAGGGGGGGTGCATAGACAGAGGGGAACCTATGATCAGTGACTTGAAAAACCCTAAAAACGTGGTATGACTTGGGTACTAAATGACATACATTTTTAACATTTTAGATGGTAAAATATTCTACAAACAAAAATTTTTTGGGTGAGTGGTGGAGGGAGTGGTGGAGGGGTTAAGCGAAGGGGGAGCTAAGGAGGAAAGGGGGAGCGGGTGGAGGTTACTTCAAATACAATTTAATCAAAAATGACGCAAAAACAATCAAATAACTATGTAAATCGAAGGGGAGCTGTAGGGGAAGTTGAGGGGGAGCNATATATATGAGGCATTCTCCGTCAACTCGGCCACCCCCGCCTGTCCAAAATTGGGTACGATTTTTTCGGGCATCTTTGGGTTCAAATTAAAGCTTATTACCTCTAGTTTTAAATGCTGAGTGGCGTTTGTCGAATTTCGAAAATGGCGGACCACTATGACGCAAACAAGTCAACCTCCTACCGATGAAAAAACAGTTATTTCAACCTAACACATGCATCACTATTTAGAAAATTGTGCAAATATTTTTTTCTTATGTATTTTATAACGCTGATGACGAATTCACTCTTCTCATTTATTGAAAACCAAATGTGTCGTTCCTAACCTCAAAAAACCTATTAAAAAGGAATTTTCAGCGTTCAACAATCCACCAACTCATAATAAAGAAAATGTAAAATCTTATTGGTATGTATTTTGAATAATTTAATATAGAAGTAACCATTCCTTTGATCATAAGTACTAATTTTCAAACCTAACCTCAAAAAACCTATTAAAATCAAATATTTTATGGCAAACTATCGACCAAGTACCAATAAAAAAAAAGAAAAGCTTTTTTGTACTTACTATTATTGATTTGATGCCAAATCACCCTTTTTTCAGTTATAACGACTGTTTGCTGCACCTAACCTCAAAAGACCTTTTAAAAAAGCAGTTGCATTCGATTACAGTCCTAACTAACATGAATTGGAAAAAAAACTCCCATGAGTGTATTTTTAATTCTAGTCTTTTCTTAATTTCGACTTTACATTCTGTACGTCGTCCCTAACCTCAATAACCTTTGGGAAAATTAGTTTTATGATCTCCATTGTTTTTAGAAATCCTCATCATTATCATTGAAAAACATTTGAGTGTATCATTATCAACGCAACATACAGTTAATCTGTTCCTTAGTCAGAAATACAGTGAGTTTTCTTAACCTCAAAAAAATTTTTTTAAAGGAGGTTGTGTTCTAAACTTGGTTCAATTATTTATCCTAAAATTTAGACAGTCATAGTATTTTAAGGTAAAAAATGCATTTACAGCTACCTCTTTTATCTTTAAGATTGGCTGATAATATCCCAATGTTAATTTTCGTTTGAAGTGTTATCTATTGTCTCCGACTTTCGACAACTCATTAGTGGAAAATAGATCTTTGCTAAAAAAATAACTCTAATTTTTGGAAAATAATGTAGGTAACTTGTTTTTATTTTTTCAATCATCTGATATACAGTCTATCGATTCTCTAACTGTACTTCTAGGTTTTGTTTACGAGGACATTAACTTTTGGTGAATGCAAAAGTATGCATATTAACAGACACAAAAAATTATGTTATTTTGTTCAATTGTATGTAAGCTTAAAGCCATTTGGGGCATTTGAAAATCTTTTTACAATCATTTTTTTTTCTGGTAATACAACAAAAGAATGATTTTTTTGTATTTCAGGGATTGGTGGAGCATTAGCAAATCTATTTTTCGGTCTTCTTTGTACTCTTGTATGATCTGCACTGCTGTAAAAAAATACTTCAATTTTTTTACAATTTTTTTTACCCCATTTCAACAATAATTTAGGATTAGTTATTGACTCCGTCGGCTCAGCTAATAAACTTGCTCAAGCTGCTTCACGTTTGAATGTGCCACCAATGGCATCACACGAGCTTTTTCCATGGGCCGTGGCGTTAAAATGCCATTCTGCTGCGATCCCGAAGTCTGCTTCATGATTGATCAAATTATGTAATTGAAATCGATTCTTAAAATGTTATTTTGCTCCATCTGTTACATAGATAACTTTTTTAACAGATGGAACTGCTCTTCTTATATGCGGTAAGAGAAGTTCTTGAACTGTGTATACAGCTGCAGTATCGTGCTTGGTACTGTCTGATAAAACTATCAGGCTCTTATGCTCCACATCAGTATCCGTTTTAAAGTAATAAACAATAGAAAAGACAGAGCATTGGTCGTTGTTAAAGTGGAACGCTTGAGCGGCATCTTGAATGACGTTTTTATAATTCTCAGAGAAATCCATATGAATTAAAACCTCATTAGAACACAAATTTTTTTTTCGATGTTCGAGATATAGTTTTTGCTGTTGAACGATGTACGCATGAGGTTTTAATAATAACAACTTCTGACGCAGCTCATAAAGAAATTCTTCAGCCAGAAGAACCACTGTCTGCAAAGTACATCTGTCTGTTGTGGTCCACGAGCTGATTTGAATTTCTGTGATATTCCAACTTTCAAAACATTGCAATAGGGTTTGTAGCAAATCTTTAATATCAGGGCACTTTGCGCATTCTCCTAAGTGACAGGAAACTATTTCCATGACAAACCATTTGTTCTAAGCAATCCTTATAGTTTGATATGAGTTTATCAAAATCTTTTGTCAATTTCTGAATATTTGTAGCATCTAACATCAATTAGCAATTTTGATGGATCGTACATATACAAACACAATGCGTACCACTAGCTTCGGCTAGTATACAATTCTTGGGTCTTAGCTTAGCAAATGTACTGAATCCAACAGCGTTCTTTATGTTCTCAGTTTTATATTGAAAATACAAATCTTTTAGGTCTGAAAGTAAAAGACGCTTTTGTACTAATACACGATTATAACCTTCTTTAATAGATACTACATCCTTAACGCCTGACATAACTCTACTGTTGCCATCGCTTTTGTAAAAATTAACGACTAGAGATACAGTTTCTTGTGGTAATTTTTTACGAACTTTCGTTGCGTAAGTACTAAAAACACCATTTTAAGCCTGAAGGTCTTTTGCCTTCTTCGCAAGGTACCTGCTCCATTGAAATTCAGCAGCTATTTTGCGTTCACTCCAAGATACTGGTGCAACAGTGAGAATTCGCAGTTTGTCTAGATGGTCATCAGGTAAACATAAAAATTTTTCCTTAATACTGCTTAGCATCGCTTCAAGTTCCATTTCTCTTTGTGATCGAGCATTATTTGAAAAGTTATTGTGAGGTTGATAATTATTGTCAGAAACAGATGATATACCGTCATCATTGGATTCTAAAAAACTTTCATTGCTATTATCTAATGAACTTTTATTGTTGAAATTCACTACAGTACTAGAATATTTTCTGCATTTGTGACAAATTCTCAACTTCTCATTTAAATTTGGGAACTTCCTCTTCAATTCTTTCGACAACGTTCTCAAGGACTGTCCTTTATGCCCATCATCCAATTGAAAGGGATTACAACATCTGTCTAAATGACTAGCAGATTGGGTCGTCATTTCAGTGAACAAACGTTTGCAAGAACTATTAAGGGCTACTATAAAGAAAAGAAGAGTAAACGATAAGTTCAATATCAATCATATATTACTAAAGTACATGAGCACAGTGACTCAAAAAATTTCCTACATAATATCCATATACTGATAAACGTAAGTCGTATAGGGAAATAGTGCTGCATTAGTTATGATATTACAAGTGCACATAAAGGAACCAACTTATATAAATTTCAGGACGCACGAGTCATCATAGCAGCCAAGTGAGTAAGCTGCCCATAAAACAATTAAGTTTTGGGTATGAAATTTCTATTCCATATTATTTACTTATAAGTCCCTCTTCCTTAATTGATTTCAATTGAAATTAATAAAACATATCATTAAACATCAATGTATTAAACAATAAAGCAACTTACAATGAGCAGGTGCTAAAAACAAGTGCTAATTTTTCTGATACAGGCGTTTATAAAAATAACGTTACAGTAGTACTACAAAAAATAGGGTTTTGCGATCCTCTGCTATTTAAGTACTATGGTTATAGTATACTATGTGTAAAAAATATGGAAAATATTAACACAACGTAAGAAACAATGTACATAAAACCCACAGTGGCGTAAATAAAGCCAGACTGTATGTCAAGTGTAGACTATTGAAGAAAAGCGTTACTGAATTTAACTCTATTAGCGTGATGTCAGTTTATGTACATAGTTCGTGATAAAATAAAATTTCTTGTTAAATAACATAAGTTCTTTACATTATAATATAATACGATGTACAGACAAAAACTAAACATCAAATAATCTTTTAAGCATGAAAATTTTTTTTAATTAAAAAAATGAACAGTCTGTCTAAAACCTGAAAACTTATAAAGTCATTTAAAATTTGATTCTACATCACTAGTACCGCTTCGCTTTAGCTGACTTATAGATGTGCAAAAAACACTGAGACGTTTGGATCAGAAATAGAAATCGGGATATACAATGAATTTTACTGCGAAGAAGCAAGCGAAATATAAAATTTTTTTGTTTTATTCTGAGACTTTGTACTCATATCCATAAGCGATATATTATTTATATTTAATTAATCTCACTTTTTTTTATAGTAACCATAATAGTAGTATTAATGTTACTTAACTAAATCAAGAGCCCAGTTCTCTAGCCATCTCTTTCTAATGAAATGAAATAACTTTATATCTTTTATTATGGGNAAAACTTATAAAGTCATTTAAAATTTGATTCTCCATCACTAGTACCGCTTCGCTTAAGCTGACTTATAGATGTGCAAAAAACACTGAGACGTTTGGATCAGAAATAGAAATCGTGATATACAATGAATTTTACTGCGAATAAGCAAGCGAAATATAAAATTTTTTTGTTTTATTCTGAGACCTCGAACTCATATCCATAAGCGATATATTATTTATATTTAATAAATCTCACTTTTTTTGTAAAGTAACCATTAAAGTAGTATTAATATTACTTAACTAAGTCAACAGCCCAGTTCTCTAGCCATCTGAACAGATGATCTAACATTTTTGTAATACATGCTGGTCACAAAGTAAAATCCCTAAAAATGCAAATGTTTATGTGCATACCTTTGCATTCACCAAAAGTTTTTGTCCTTGTAAACAAAACCTAAAAGAAAAGTTAGAAAAATAATAGACTGTATATCAGGTAATTGAAAAAATAAAAACAAGTTACCTACATTATTTCCCAAAAATTGTGGTTATTTTTTTGCAAAGACCTATTTTCCACTGGTTAGGGAAACTCACAGTATTTCTGACTAAGGAACAGATTAACTGTATGTTGCGTTGATAATGATACACTCAAATGTTTTTCAATGATAATGATGAGGATTTCTAAAAACAATGGAGATCAAAAAACTAATTTTCCCAAAGGTTATTGAGGTTAGGGACGACGTACAGAATGTAAAGTCGAAATTAAGAAAAGACTAGAATTAAAAATACACTCATGGGAGTTTTTTTTCCAATTCATGTTAGTTAGGACTGTAATCGAATGCAACTGCTTTTTTAAAAGGTCTTTTGAGGTTAGGTGCAGCAAACAGTCGTTATAACTGAAAAAAGGGTGATTTGGCATCAAATCAATAATAGTAAGTACAAAAAAGCTTTTCTTTTTTTTTATTAGTACTTGGTCGATAGTTTGCCATAAAATATTTGATTTTAATAGGTTTTTTGAGGTTAGGTTTAAAAATTAGTACTTATGATCAAAGGAATGGTTACTTCTATATTGAATTATTCAAAATACATACCAATAAGATTTTACATTTTCTTTATTATGAGTTGGTGGATTGTTGAACGCTGAAAATTCCTTTTTAATAGGTTTTTTGAGGTTAGGAACGACACATTTGGTTTTCAATAAATGAGAAGAGTGAATTCGTCATCAGCGTTATAAAATACATAAGAAAAAAATTTTTGCACAATTTTCTAAATAGTGATGCATGTGTTAGGTTGAAATAACTGTTTTTTCATCGGTAGGAGGTTGACTTGTTTGCGTCATAGTGGTCCGCCATTTTCGAAATTCGACAAACGCCACTCAGCATTTAAAACTAGATGTAATAAGCTTTAATTTGAACCCAAAGATGCCCGAAAAAATCGTACCCAATTTTGGACAGGCGGGGGTGGCTGAGTTGACAGAGAATGCCTCGTATATATACACCTATAAGCACATGTGTAGTGAAAAGAGAGAGAAAGTGTAAATATTTATTGAGAGTGTGGTAAGGAGCGAATAAAGAGTGTGAGCGCGCTCTGAACGTTATTAAGTAATCGTGTTTATTTGTCATCAATACTATCTTTTATGCTTTTCTAATTTTAATTTAGAAGTGTCTGGCGTTCATGGGCTGAACACCTGTGGTAGATCTCCTAGAGAAGGGAAATCTTATGAGTAAGATTAAGTAAGGGATGTACGTAAGTGAATTCATATAACAGGATCTGGGTGGCGATTTATCGGCTGAAAAATTCGCTTTGCAATATTGATAAACTATATATTGTACGAAGTTACAACATAATAGAAGTCTGTATTATTAAACAAGTAAAAATAGACCAATTAAATGTACAACCTCATAATAAAAAGTCTCTGATCGTTCATTGAATAAATAAACCTTGTAGAATTATCAATGGCAATGAAATGTAACTACTTTGACAATATATACAACAAAGTATAGTTTACTAGGATATGTGAAAATTTGAAGAATTTTACTAAATTTTAGACTTTTTTCTTCTACGTTTGTGATAACAATAGTGCTCTAAGAATATTTTTATTCAAAAATAATAACAGATTTGTTTGTACTTACAAAAAAGATGATAGGTGCAAAATTTTAAATACCAGTATTTTTTTTGGTTTAACTAACTCTTCTAGTGTATACTCAGAAGTACAAAGATCAACTTCGTTTTGTTAACATTGTCGCAATACATTTCTGATAAAAATAAATAGTGGAATATTTTTATGTGAGCTTGTACCAGTAGCAAACAGTTTCTAATCTTTATTTTTTTCACATGCCATGCACTAATGATCTACAGCTGGTTCAAGCCGGTTCTTCTGAGAAATCCAATAATATGCAGCAAACAACGAAATTTTAAGTCAAATAATCTAAAACATTGTACGTAAAGTCAATTGTGTTCGGTGATCAATATTTTTAGTCATTAAAAACGACCCATTATAAATACACATATTAGTGTCATTAGTACACCAATTATTTTTTGTAGTTATGAATACAATTTTTAGAACTGAATTTTTTATTCTATATTTTATTTTTCTCCGGTTTTTTTTTACGATTTATTATAATAGAGTCTGATGTTTTTTTAAGGATTCAACATCATTATAGTAAAATAATTTGATATAACAATATAAAGTATCTACTAAAGACATTTATACTTTTGTCATAAGACGAGTCCGAACCCCTTCGAATGATTCATGCATGACGTCAAGTAAAGAATTTTTAATTATCTGAAAAGCTGTCAGTTGATTGAACTTACTTCTCTTCTTGACGACCATACTAGACAAGCTTTTTAAAAACATTAATATTATAACTTCGTTGAATTTTTAAAAGCTTTCCGTTTTTCTAAATCATGTTTGGACATTGTGGGTCAGTTGCCCAGCGTATTCTGCAGTAACGCGTTGCTGTGAAACATACATGAACAAAATTGTTTTTAAATAGTACATTACATTACAAGTGACATGACTTGATGAACCGCTCCTGCGATGAAGCTGCCCCCTGAGGTGAAGCCTAGCCAAGAGGGGCAAACTGCTAGAGCGTATTATGGAGTGACGTCATAAATATAGTATGCTGTTTTTTTTACTACTTTGGCTGAAAATTTGTAGTTCATTAAAAATTAGAAAACATTTAGCTACAGTGGTAAGTATGGTAACAGGTTATGTTTAGGACATAAGTGAAGGGTCTTTATCATTTGCTAATATTTACGATCTGAGCGAACCGACGGTTGTTGGTTAGCGGATGTTAACAGACCCTAAAAGTGGAAGAAGTTGGTCACAACCACCTAATTTTCTTAGAAATTATTTCAATTTTATTGGGTATCGAATGACATCTTATAATTTTTATCATTGCATACATATTTTTGCATATTAACAGTATTTAAGCATGTACGAGTAAACGCCTATATGATTATTGATTGAACTTCTGGGCATCAGTTGCCACAACGGTCACATGATTGATTTTTATAAGATTTTCTGACAATCATTAAACTATTGTTTCTATATTCAGATTATAGTTAGAAATTAACTTTGTTGTATATTACTTAAAGAGATTACATGCATTTTACGACAAATTTACTGTCATATCCGAGTTGGGCGCATAATGTCGAAGTTTTCTTACAGCTCAAAAAAATAAATTAACGCAGCGTTGGTAAGTTTTTAGTATTTACGCACTTTCGTTCTACTGCCTACTATTTCTGTCTTTCTCTTAATCAAACAGAAGTAGGGAGCAGAGAATTTTGTCTTCCAAGCCCTTTACGCTATATAGATGTTGCATCAATAAAGAAGGAACATTGGATTTCGCCCTCATACACAGCCGCTGAAACTCAAACTTTTGGGTGAGGTAGTAAGACAAAACCATTAACATTTATAACCATACCTACTTAAAATACTATACCTTGCGCTATTTTGTATACCTCAGAGTATTTAAAAATACATTTTTTTTTTAAATCAGAAATCGTTAGTGTTCCGTGAACAATTTTTTTTAAGGGTTTTGTGTTTCTTTTAATAGATTACAAATCATTTGACTATCTTTTTCATTATTATACCTTTTTCATTATTATACAAAGGCTGAGCATTTTAGATAATATGACTTTTAAATATGGTACTAATACCTCAGATATTAACTCACCAACTCTTGTAACAATTTCTTGAACGATACGCCAAAGAATTATTTTAAAATTATACAGTGACAATGTAAAAAATTTTTTTTTTTCAACATTAGCTTCATAAATGATATTTATTTGACTTCAATATTTAGAAAAAAAAATTATCAATTTGCTTGACATTAAAATCATAAGCTAGCGACGAATTTTGATACACCTATATTAGATTTATACGTATATGGTATGCAAAACATTAAGTAATGGTAAGCTAATTTTATAATTTGCAGTGGTAAATATCACAAATATTTTTAAATAAACATCAATGGCTGCTGCGATTAAATCAAATAAAAATTTGTTATCCTCGTTTAAGACCTCATAGAATTTTATGGATCATCTAATGCTCCTCACACATCAATAAATAAATATTTAAGGTCATATCTAATTTCTTCATAAAAAAATATTACAGAGTTAAAACTTTCGTGGAATCATCGTTTATATCTAAGTTTCTTAGATCAAAAAAATTATTTTCATCAACTTGGCCTAATGTATTATGATTAGCTTTTAACTAATTCGTATGATTACATGTAAACTATAGAAAAATATTCATTTAAGAGCAAATTAAAATTGACCGTACATCAAAAATTGAAATCTTACTAATATATAAAGTAAAGTCGCTAAAACCGTTTTAATCGCTAACCACGAAAACTACTGAACCAATTTTGTTGAAATTTCGCATACCGATTCTTGACACTTCTTAGACGGTCTTAGTTTAGTTTTTATTTTAAAAAATTAAACAACAATAGCAGTTAATAACCTAAAAGTTTTGTAAAAATACGCCAGCTTTTCACTTTAGTTCAGTACGATATACTAGTTGGCATCGGCGTAAAATTGAGGCTACCTGCAAGATAATTAAATAAGTGAGGTTACATTACGCCGGAGCGTCTCAAAAATTTCTGCAGTCGCCTACTATCAGTTCATTGATCTTCATTAAAAATGTATAGGTGATGGTCGTGCAACTGGGTATTCCGGTTGCCAACGACACTCTTCTCCAATAGGCGAGTGACCTAGGTCTACTTTCACCCTGATCCTTCACGATTGACGAGTGCCACCAAAAAAAAAAAAAAAAAACAACCAGGGGGTATAAATGGGTCATGGGACCTACGGTAAGAACAGAGTTCTTCAAACATGAGATAAGTCTAAAAACACACAATTTTTCAGGTAACAAGAGGGTCCCCAGACCCATAGGAAGAACGAAGCTGTATAAAAATGAGTACTGCATTCATGTAGTTTACTAAAACAAGAACTTGGAAAACAAATAAAAAAAAGATAAGAAAATTGAGTTCAGTACTCACGATAATTAAACTTCGTGAGTACTATATTTATGCATGATAAAGAGGCATAAAGAACTTTATTCTAATAATTTACACTGATTACGTATCCCACGGAATTCCAAGAGACGTGTCTAGCCAGAGCACAACCTGCTCCAACACTTTAGAGTTGTTCCACCAATCGGCCTGGTGCCGTCAGAGAATTTATACAACCAACGTAAGCCAGGGAAGGTAGCCCTGAGGGGCATGGACAGCCCCAATGGCTTCTTTTTCAGTGGTCGTTTCAACGGAATACTCACAGAGAAGGTTTTCTCTAGGCCAACTTTCCTGACTAATGATGAGCGGTTGGTTATCCGAGAAACGACTTAAAGATGAGATATTCTTCGATCAGCAGCGTACTTGCCTACTGTATGATCTCCGTACAGAGACTCTAAGGATAAGAGTCAAGTAACCCGCAGCTGGCTCTCTATCATCGAAAATATTGATAAAGAATTACTGGAAATTTTACTACTGGCCCTTTTCAGGGGCATTATAAGTAATTACGTTCCCTACTTATTCATCAATCTCATCAGTTCTTTTAAGGGCCATCAAAGTTTACGCTACCTTGCCAACGAATACATTTTTACTACCATTTCTGAAAGCAATATGTCGACTAAAAGACTTTGTTAACTAAAGATCGCCACTATTAAACCAAGTCAGTCATTGACTGACATTCGTTACGAGCGGAGGTGTTCTTCGCAAGGCTGGAAATCCCAGTGACCGACGACCCTATATTACTCATTATAATGATAATTGTACCACCTTTGTATACAATATTGTTTTATATAAGGTATATTTATATTCATAACTATTTTTTCCTGCCTTTTATAGAAGTATAATTTTATATTTGGATACTCAAGCACCCACCGTCCACTGTTACTTAATGTTACGTAATTGCTTAGAAATTTCTGATAGTCTCAATACTGTATGTATGTTATTTTACCTTGAGTTTATTTAATACTCTTTATTACGTGTGAGTGCTAGTTGGTAGTAACACACAGTCTGACTGCGATTCACTTAATTTAGATACTCTTGACCTGTTTACACATCTTTGCTACTTAATCACACAGACCTGAATGTATAAACTTTCACCTGACCATTACTTTGAGAGCTTTTTTTAGTTCGATTGGATGTTTTTACGAATTCATTGTGTTACAAAGCATTGAATTATTAAAATTTTCCAGACAAGAGTTAGACGTCATCATTTTCTTGTGATGAAGAAAAACAAATTCTTACATCTATATTTTGATGCATATAAACCCGAACATAAATTTATATGCATATTACAAGTCGTCAATGCATATAATAAGTCTTTTGTTACTCTTAAACGTCAAAGTGAAGAGTAGAACTAGTAAATTTGTTCTACAAACAAATAAATGGAATTGTTATTCGTGAGGAACCATCCATCAGTCCAAAGGCCTTACTTGCTCTTACTTGCAATATTGTAACGTCAGTCATCTAAAATGACTATTAATTTTTTCCCCACTTATTTCTTAAAAATTTTTAGTGTTGTTCTAAAATTATTTTCAGCAAGGACCAACGTATATCAGAAAAGAGGTGAATCACCTGCAAATTACTCGTACCTGCAGCACAATGATTCATTTATATGCACGCTGGCCCATACTGACCGGAAATGACAAACAAACACAATATTTTTCGATGCATGAAAATGAAATAACTAAAGACGAAAAAGTTTAACTGGGAACATTCAATATAATATTAAATGATAATATAACTTTAGAGTAAGATTAAATAATTACAATGGCTTAGAGTTAATACATACAGATTAAGCGAAAATAATAGTAAAAGCCAGAATTCTCACACGTAGTTAGAAACAACCAGTACACACTACTCCATTAGCAAGCAACTGCATTACATATTAACTTTGACAAGTCCTATTTTGAGGAATTACCCGATTTTTACCATTCAAGCTTGCAAGCTTACGATTTACCGAGTAACCGTTTTACGTTGCATTAATAACTTTATAAACATACTGTAATAGTCTAATTTGTAAACTAGTTAAATTATATCACTCTTTCAAATGTAAACGACAACAGAAAAGTTAGCCCTTCCCCTGTTCCAGACTCAGAGATGTTGAGTGAGAGAGAGTCTGTACTTCTACCTTCAAAACAGGTAACGAAACTTCTAATTCTCCAGGGCACCACAAGCCGACTCCCCCTCCAACAACTACCAGCGTAAAACATGTTGACTAAAATTCTACCAAAATTCTGCATTATTTTTGCAACATTATAAACATTAAAAACTACCGGTAAACCTAATTATGTTAACTCCTGACAAACAAAGTACTATTATTTTCATTATTATCCTAACAACTGCTCTTCTTACTATCATTACTATTATTATTATTATAATTATTATTATTATTATTATTATTATTTAATTGTTGTTATTATTTCATTATTTTTACTATTATAATTATCATTGTTATTATTATTTTATTACCATTACTTTTCTTATTATTTTATGATTATTACCATTATTATTGTTATTAAGGCAACGGCAACCGTTTTAGTATAAGTGTTAATAGATACATCGTAATATACTGATCGTTTATTCACCCAAGCATTAAGGTGGCTCCAACGCCTAGTGCCGTATCAAAATAGGGAGACTAAAAATTAATCATTATTTTCTTTAAAATGTGGTATAAAATTATCATAGAGACTGTTGTAAGCCATATTCTACATTTTATCTGTTACTTTAGTGAGTAAATATAAAAAACACAAAAAAGTTTTATGCTGCCCTAATTGATGAACTGTTACGGCACGCTCTTCAGTTTAAAAATGTGGCAATATTGCTCAGCTGTAGTCATACCTATATATATGTACTCTGCAGAATGCAGACAGCTGAGAGCTGACTTGCACTTGCAACTGTACACTTGTTATCGAACAAAATCTTTAAATAATCGGAGACTAAGACACTTTTCTCATGTCATCGAAAACTACGTAATACTACAAACAAGATAGTATATTTCTTACACCTTACGGGTTACTCATATAAGTGCAGTAGTAGGTTGTATATTGCGTAAGCTTGCATTTCCTATCTAACCCGTCTTAAAACTACGATTTTGTAATCATGATTTCTTACAATTTTCATCGTCAACCTTAATTTTTTTTTATACGAATAGAAAGATGGAAATTCGAAGAATATAATTCAATTTTATTAACCTCGGTTGGGTTATCTATAATTTTAACATTGAGGCCACTGGAGCCACCTTAATTGAATTGTTAAGCGATTTTTACTGTTTTTTTTTTGCAATGAGTTCAGCTGAATAAACAAATAGCATTTAGCATTGGTGAATATTAATAATATTCTTTCTCAATGTTATTATTAAATTACAATGACATTCTGTAAAATTTTGATTTAAAAGAGAAAGAAAGGGCAGGAGTAAGTGACTCACCTTCCCTTCTTTTAACGCATGTAGGAGAGCTAGTCGCATGTAGGAAGTACCAATTTCTGAGTGGCTTAACTAGAGCAGCTCTAGCCTGGCTATTGTCTTTTCCCTTAAGATTTTCATCAGCAAACTTTCCTGCGTCATTTTCGAACCAACACATTATCAAAGTCCGCTACTCCTTATAAAAAGCCCGGAGGCTTCAAAGCCGGGCTCTTCAATTTTTACCCCTCAAGCGGTAGACTAAGTAGTAAGAGTCAGCCCCTGCTACCTTCCAGTTTACCACGAGGTGGGGATACGGCAGTTAATTTATACACCCAACGATAGCCCTTCAAAGTAGACTGAGTAGTAAAAGTCCGCCTCTGCTACAACCCAATCTGCCACGAATCGAAGACATAGTCGAATCTTCGTTTTTTCACCCTTGAACGGTCAACGGGTAGCTATAGTCCATCTTTTCTACCATTTGATCTTTTATAAGGGCAGTCACTTGCCTCTTGCTGGCTCGCTACTTGTACGAGTGTTTTTCTTTGAAATAAATGTAAGTGTAAATTTATTAAGCTTCTTGACTGTCTTTCTTCTGCTTAACTTTGACCCACACACTATTACTTGCCACGGTATTAGTACCCATGGGTCATCGGGAAATACTAAGCTTTGTTTTATTTTACGCGCACGCCACTACTTGCCATGGTATGAGTAGTCATGGATCACTGGAAAATACTAATGCTTTTTTTCTTTTACGTGCACACCACTACTCGCTACGGCAGTGGTACCATCAGAGCAACAAGAACTAATAGAATTAACGTGAATACCAGTACTCGCAACGGTATTGGTACATCCTAGTCAGGTCGTAAGTCAAATTACGATCCACCCTCACGTAATCCCTAGAAACGATACCTTTACCCGTAACGGTGCTGGTAGTTTCTAGATCATGAACGGGATACCCTTTGGTACGCTGGTCCGGATTAAATCGACTAACCGTAGACGAGTTACGAGCCAGTACATCAGAATATTTCACAGCAGTCGATTCTAGTCGTATGAAACAGTTGTAGCCTCTTTGCGAATACCGTGTCGTTAGATTGAACTTCCCCTTTAGCCCTGTGTCCCACTTACGTGTCCAACGAGTGTCCCGAGTCATTAAGCAAAAGCTTAGACTCAAATAGTAAGTCGCGCTGACGTAAGAATATGCTTTCCCTTTTCATCGTTGCCTCAGTGTTGTGTTGTTAGGTTTTACCAAGAAATATACATGGAGTAATATTGATGTATTATACGTCAAACTGACGATGATCTACTGTATAAGTTCTTGTTTCTGTAGTGCAGTAGCTGTGTTCTTTAAGTCATCTTTTCATCTCACGTACTCGTAAGGGTCTTCATCAAAAACGAGTCTGTTTATTTTTTTTTATATTAAATTTAATGAAATAACTAAAGACGAAAAAGTTTAACTGGGAACATTCAATATAATATTAAATGATAATATAACTTTAGAGTAAGATTAAATAATTACAATGGCTTAGAGTTAATACATACAGATTAAGCGAAAATAATAGTAAAAGCCAGAATTCTCACACGTAGTTAGAAACAACCAGTACACACTACTCCATTAGCAAGCAACTGCATTACATATTAACTTTGACAAGTCCTATTTTGAGGAATTACCCGATTTTTACCATTCNTTGAAAAAAATAACGATCCTTGAGACCTGTTAAGTGGTTGTCTTTTTTGTGAAACCTGCCTTGTCTTTAAATTATAAAAACTGTTCTTGCTCAATAACACAGGGAAAACACGAGACAACATTAAACCTTTAGGTGCAATGAGAGTGAATGAGTCAAAAAGCATGTTGACAAGCATCGTGGTCTGCTGGCAATATGTATAAGCATATAACTTATGGCATCAAACAAAATAGTTTTAGTAATTAATATCTTATTCATGTGTACTGGTTCAAAAAAAAGTTAAATACCAAATTGGTAGACAATTTTTTGTTCTTGAGGCTAGTATTTTTGTTTTTATCCTACATTGTATGATATACGAGATATTTACAACATAAACTTTCAAACAAAACTTTCAGGGCATTTAACACAGTTTTAACATGTTTGACTACTTTTTTTTGTAATTTACAAGTTCAATTATATATAATAATAAAAATATCTCTTCGGAAATTGAATTTGAGTTTCAGAGGATTTTTTATTGGTAGCCACGTCAACACAAGGTGGCCGAAGATGACATATAGCAGGGTGGTGGCGATGGACAGTAACGTACTGCGAAGCAACAGTGACCATCAGTGAGATAACAGCGGCCCATGGTGATTATGGTAACCAATAGTACATTACGGCGAAGTAACAGGAATTGATCAGAGAGAAACGGAGATTCATGGCTATTGTGGTGATGTATGGCATTTAACAGCAATGATGATCGTGATCAACGCAGCCAACGGCAATGTGATACGGACTTTGCGAGACACAGGAAGTTACGTAAGCCCTTGCATGTACCATGGCAGCTAAACATGCCTATGTGCAGGATAAGTATGGTACAAGTAGTCATTAACCCAGGACATAGCTTGGCGCGCGAGACAAGCAAAGAATTGCCAGGGACTACCAAGATAGTACACAGTATATTAGGCACATTAACATAACAGACCTCAGTATAGCTAGTTTTAGTCAAGACATCTGTAACTTTGGTGATAATACGCTTGCACCGGTACTTTTTTTGTTAACTTGTCTCGTATACTTCTCTTTATATCTTGCTGCACTGACTGCACGCTAGAAATATTTTTAAACATTCTTACTTCCTCACTACTGTAAAAGTTCCTTTACAAGGTTGACCACAACTGTGTTTCTAATCCTGCACGAGAGTACTCAAGGCAATATAATAGTTAGACTGCTGCTTTTGACTTTGGAATCCAAGTCAATAGTCCTTTTTTTCTTGTTTCTCTTTGATTTACTTTCTAGGTGAGTCTACAGTAGCCTGATTTTTTCGAGCTTTTTGAAGTTATACTTCTACAGACACGTTATGCATTAAAGTAAATCAACGATTTCAGATTAGTAACCTTGAGGAAATATGTATCAGAAGTAGATTTTGCATGTTACTTCCCCTTGACCCACTCCCCTCACCGCACCTCCCTGCGCTTTAACCCTTCTACACAACACCACACGATGCTACGCCACCACAGCACACCATATATTTGGAATTTGATGGAATTATTGTTATTTAATTTCTTTTTTTAAAACTAATTTGAAGCAGGCTCAAGAAACGTAACGTATACTATAATTTACAACTATATAGGTGAAACCTTCTTTTATCGTGAGCTGAGCATGTGGCAAATCAGTAAACAGTTAGTTTATCCGTTAAATATCTTAGTAAAATCCACGCTTGCTCCTAACTTATAAAGTACAAGTAGAAGCCTCGGGATCATAGCAATAAATCTGCCATTTTTATTTGACTATCATGAGCGTGTTGACAGTTATATTTAAGTGTATTGGTATAAACTTATTACCATTCTAATGAAAACTGGCATATAAGTAATGTTTTGCAAAGCTTTTACACCAATTTTTCACATTCAGTGGGTCTAAGATTTTAAGGGTAGGTATATAAGGAGTTGTACAGTTGGTAAGACAATGAGGTTTACTGGCCAACAACCTGAAATCATTAGACAATCCGTGCTCTTCTTGATATTTGTTGGTTTATTTCTGTTTCATTTTATTTAATTTTTTTCTTCTTCTTTTTTTTTTTTTTTCAACAAAACACAAAATATAAGAAGTGTGATTATAACTTACTTATTAGCTAGAAACAAGAAAATTTCTCTTACTCAGTGACTTCCAGTTGATCAGAAACTTCAACTGTTCCAAGGCGGTTGTGAATTTCATGTAATAGTTTATAGCCTTGTCCTCCACTACCACGACTATCGATTTGAGCTACAATAAAATTTTTGGAACTTGCTAAGTAAGTATTCCAATCTACTTTAAATATATTGGTCACGAGTTGGGATCCTGGAGCACCATATCTGAAACAGAAAATTTAATAGTACGAACCAATTAAAAATTTTTTTAAGTGCTTACTAAATGTACAAAGAAGAACGTTAGCTTAAAACTAGTGACGTGTATGAATATTAAAAAGAACATGGATAAAACAAATGCAAATATAGTTAAAAGTTGTGGCTTACATCTCAGAAAACTATCAGATGCGTCTAAGAAATAAAAGAAAATGTTTGAAACTTTAGATTGACAAAGAGGTATAAGCTGTGTAAAAAAAAAAAAAATTAGACTTCTATGAATGCATATTTTAAAGTTCAGCTACGCTTTTATTTATTTTTCAGAGAAAGCCTTACGTTGTTCCAGATAATAAGACTTTTCTTAGATAAAAATATAATTATTCTATGAAATTATCTTGTTCTACTCCTTGTACTTAAATCTTTACAATATAAACATGTTGAAAATTAATTGAACTTGTAGGCGTTACGTCCAACTTTTATAAGTAACAGGCAAAATTCATAGACTTGTTCTAAGAATGAATGCATTTAATATTGTTCATCTGGATCCAGTCTTTGACCAAAAGGCCTTATTTTTGCTCTTACTTGCAGTATACTTTTATTAATCGTACGTATACAGTAGGTTAGTGTGTCGTACGAGAGCTGGTATTGACTAAGTATTTGAATTTATATCTTATGTGATGCAGTAGTAGCATATCTTATTTATCTTCTTGTCTCACGTCCTTGTAAAAGTCTTTGTCATAAGTTATTTATTTGAATTTTCCTTAGCATTCAATTAATCTATGAAAGTAAAAATAACGTTTCTATCAATAAGAATTGTAATCCTTAAATGTTTTATATAGTTTAACAATTGAAGTATTTCAAGTAGAAAAAAAAAAATTCAATCAACAACCAAATTGCGTCCCCACACGTTGGTAAATCGAACAATCAGAAAATGCCATAAGTCTTCTATTTAATTAAAAACTTGACATCACTACAGTATTTTTTATGAAGAAAATAAGTTAAATAACGGTATTCGATCAAAAACCTTATCTTAATGCTACAGACTAATAACAATACACAAAGAAGACATTCTTATCCGTATCATTATCTCGACATCGAATTCACTCCCTTACAGTTTTTCTAAATTTCTTTTAAATTTTCGATTAATAATATTTAGCCAGAAAAAGTCACACACAATGATTAATAAGAAATTAAAAAATAATTTAAAAGATGTTATTGTTTTAAATGATTCACTTCAATTAGTCCTGAAGTAGTTGGCTTATTTAGTAATACTAGTGTAACGTAATTAATAAACGCAGTGGAAATTTTTCTGAGATTCTTTAACTGCAAGACGAATGTCTATTTAAATAAATTGTACTTAGATTTTCTTAATTAATTAAAAATTCTACTTGCTTCTAACTCAACAACAAGTATTAATTATCAGAGTTATTATTATCTCCATAATTATTATCATTGTTACGATTATGGTTATCTTTATGATTTTGATTATCATTATAACTTCTTTTTCTCTTAAAGGCATTACTATAATTATCAACAATAATAATACTAACATCATTTTTTATTATTATCATCATAATTATCATCATTAAAATCATAATGATTATTACCACTATTATTATTATCATCACTTTAATCGCCATTAGTACTATCAACAATATTATTAATATTATTGTCATTATCATAATCGTTATTATTTTAATTATTATCGGCAGTATTAATATTATTATTTTCTTAATAGTTGTTGTTAATACCATAACCACTTTTTTTTTTTTTTTTTTTTCAAGGTCGTCTAGAATACCTTTATGAACGATAGAAGGGGGTATATAAACCTCGTGCTGTGTGGGACTCGTTATAACCATACCCACTGAGCTGGCAAGATCTTTCTCCTAGAACAACTGGCTCAGAATCTGCTCTCGCATTTATACTTCAAGCCGGGCCAATGGAAGCGTAGCCTCTAACTTCAGCTTCCTTCAGTGTTTCGTAACCAACGCGTCTTGTAACTTTTGCGTCATCTAGAGTGTTTTCTATTTTCCGTCATGCATCCTAGCTCCTCTTCTCTGTATAGTTAGAGAAAAGAAGCAAAATAATAAGCAGATGCTCCGCAGCGTGAGCCCAGATCCAGCTACGCCTAACAAAGGTACAAGGAGCAAATCCACCACTAACCCCATGGGGCAGAAACTTAGGCCACTGAGGTGCAGCTGCTCATCGGCAGGAAGGTGATATAGCAAAGCGGCCCTTGAAAGCCTGCCCGCATTCAAGTACTTACGCAAGCCCCAACACCGAACACCGACCACCCCACAGCCATACCCGGAAAGCCAGCACCCGAAGAGAGAAAAAGAAAAAAAAATTGAGGCAGTGAAAGCAGAGCATCCGAGAGCATGGGCCATAAAGCCGCAGCCATTTATTGATTTATTGGTAGAAAGGTGATAGATCCAAGCGGCTTCAGGAAGTCTGCACGTACTTAAGCACCCACGCAGGCCCCCATCCCGTACATCAAATGCCCCGTGGCCACAACCTGGTTGCCCCAACCCTGACTCCTCGCTATCGCCCCCCCCCCCAATATCTTGAGCGCCGTAGCAAAAACACAACCCCACGCCCCCCCAATGGTACTGGATCCACGCTCGCACCACCTCCTCTCAGTCGTCCGGAAAACCATCCTTCTTTTTGACCCGGAGAACTGTATGTATGTATTGGGCTACTGCAGTCCACCTTTCTTCGTTAAGTAGCATTTTATCTATAACGTTGTCGGGATTAGAGGTTTCAATCCTTTCCTGCAGCACGTTTCGTTCGGCTTGCCGCTTGATGCAGTCAAAGAACGTATGATCTGTGTCATCTTTGTCGTAGCCGCAGTACTTGCAAGCAGTGTTTTTTGCATCTTGTTGAGGTACGAGAAGAAATACTCCTGATTCGAGAGGAATATGGTAAAGTAGAAATCGACTTCCCCGTGTTTCCACTCTGTCCATTCCTTGACATCTTTTATCAGGCGTGCCGTCCATCTACCTCTAGATTTCTCTTGCCATCTATGTTTCTAGCGTTCCCAGGTCATTTCCCGGGCGTTCTTTCTTGGCCTCAATTCTTCCTAGGTCCTGCTCCGTAAGGTGCTTCAATCGTCTTTCCCTCACAAAGAGGTCGATGGGGACTACGCCCGCAATCACCATAATTGCAGACTCTGAGGCTGTGCGATAGCCACAGGCTTTCCTCAAGGCCTATCTTTGAACTTAACCGATCTTTACTCTCTTCTTTTCAACGTTTATTTCGTCACCCCATATCTCAGCCCCAAACAAAATAATAGACTGAGCCGTAGACATAAGCAGCCTGCGTTTAGCAGGCTTTGGTCTTCTAACGTTCGGCATGATTCGGCTCAATGCCGCTACTCTTGCTGCTGCCTTGTCTGCTGCTTGCCTAAGGTAGCTCCAAAACGTAAGATTTTAATTTCACCCCTAGGTATTTTACGGCATTCTTCGTCACTACTTTTACTTCTTGTAAGGGGGATGATGGTATGTATCTCTTTTCTCGTCAATAGTACCATCTTCCTCTTCTCTGATGCAACTTCTAGTCCATGGTTTTCCATCCATGGAGCTACTCTCCACCTAACCTGGTTAAGTCGTATCTGAACAAGTTCCATCGTGCGTTCGACGATTACTACAGCAGCATCGTCCGCGTATCCTACTAAGAACGTCCCCTCTGGAATTTTCTAGCAGAGAATTCTGTCATATGGCCTGTAGACGACGGTCCTTAAGCAGCTTTTTGTATGACTTTCCAAGCGTATCCAGCATGCATAACGGCCTGAGAGTCGGTTTGGCGGTAGCATAGCTATTTTAATTTCACCTGGATCTTCTCCTGTTTTAGCAGCTTCTTGATTGGCTGCTAAGACTTTCTCTTTATCGGCGACTGACACTAAGTCTAGTACCTCTAAGGTAGCTCTAGGTTCCCTTGATTATAACTTTCCTGCGGTACTGATTGCGCCAGTAAGATAGCCTGTGTCAGCTTCTCCTCATCTTTGGTGCTTTTAGCGAGCTCCACCAGAATACAACCAGCCTTTGTTCTGCGTATTCTGGTAACTCCCAATACTTCCGCATATGACTTTCTTTTTGCTGGTTTCATGAGAATGGCCTCATTTTTCTTCTTCGCCTTTCTCCGCTTTTTCATTTCCTTTTCTGGCTAACCTTTAATTGGAGTCGGCGTGCTACCCACCGGCTTTTTTCTAGCAGCCACTTGCTCCTTGCGGTTCGCAAGTGCCTGCTTTGTTTTGTTTACGACTTCCCTCCACAGTTCGTCGTCGTCAGCGTCGTTCTTGCTTTTCTTTGATAGGTGTCGATTCTCGGTGGTGCCATCGTCTCTACCTCTGTTTTTCGAAGGCTGTCTTATTACACGAGCTGGCAGATATGTCCTCAACACTTACATGCCCCTAAAGTCTTCTGGCGGTGGCCTTTAAGGTCCTTTAAGACCCCACAAATTTCTTCCAGGTGAACTCTGGCTTCCTTGACTGTGTTGCTGACGTTTAGCTGCCTGTCAATTGCTTTTTTAATACTTTGTAGGACGTTTGTCATCCTACGTAGTACTTCTTCCTCCTACTTTTCTGTGTCACTAAATGTTTTCTGTAGGTGAGCGACTACCGTTCATTCAGCCAGTGTCAGCTGATGGTCATTCTGGCTATCCGCGTCTATATCCTGTGGTTCGTTGGTCCGATAATTTAACCAACCATCAGTTGTCATTTGCTTTTGGATGTTATAAAGCATAGCATTTTCGTGATAGACGCCATTGTGGCCTCCCCCACAATCCATGAGGTCAACAACAGTCACCCAGGTTTTCACAAGGTCAGAAATGGCGGCAGATCATCTCTGAGAGGTTACCACCTGGGGTACGTTGTTTTCATTAGCGTCACCCGTGTTTGGTTTCATTTAGGAACAAACCCTAGATTTTTTTACGAGGTTCTCTCCTTAGCGTTTAAGTCCACGAAAACTATTTTTTTTCGTTTCAACCACCCACGAGTACAATTTTCGACTGTCGCAACAAACCCCTATACCCGTGGAAAGCTTGCCCCCATTCGCCACCCAGGGTGCACAAGCCCTATAGGCTGACTGCCACAGCCCAAGAAAAATTGTTATTATTACTATAATTCCTTATATAATTATCATTAACACCATTATTATTGTTTTTGCTCTCAAAATCATCAACATTAAAATTATCATTTTTGTTGTAATTATCATTATGATTTAAACTATTATTATTATCGTCACTAACACAATCATTCTTAACATCATTACTATCATCATCCTTATCATTATCATAATTACATTATTAAAGTCATTGTCAGCATAATTATTACTACCTAAATTCTAAGTATTATTGTTGTCAGCATAAGTATTGACATCATTATTATCTCTATTACTATCGCAATCATTATTATTATTAGCAACAATATGTTTATTATTCTTGTCAGAGTTNTATTATCATAATGATCATAATTTTTATAATCATCATCGTCATTATAACTTTTATTGTTATCAAAATCATTCTCATAATTATCATCGTTAACATTGTTATACTCATCTTTATATAATTATCAACATAATCTTTATTATCATTATCATCGTAATTATGTTTATCGTCTTCATTGTCTTCACTGTTATTATTATCATGATCATTATTATCATTATTATTATTAAGTTTTTGTCCTTTATTATTATCATCGCCATTAATGTTGCTATCTTTATCATTATCACAATAAATATCTTTACCATTATTACTATTAGTAATAATATTTTTAACTTTATGATAATAATCAGCTTTATTATAATTAACCTTGTCATTATCTTTATTTCACAAATATTTATAATCATCATTATTTTTATTATAATTACAATAAGTGTCACCACTTCTATCACTATTATGACTATCATTACCATAATCATTATCTTCACTATCATCCTCATCATCATCATCATTATCATCTTTATTATGATCTTTACCATAATAACATTATTATCATCATCGATACTTTAATTATTATCATCATTATCACAACTATCATCATTATCATCGTTATCATTATTATCATTATTATCAATGTTAGGTGATGACTTGCATAAATTAATAAATTTATATTTTGATTCTATTTTATCCTGTTATATTTCATTCCCAATGATAAAATTTTAAGACTCTTTACAGAGTCACACTCAACGAGAGTCGTCGCCTAACAAAGCTGACTGTGCACTTCGTGGCTCTTGAAAGTGTCAAGTGACAACTGAAGCGAGCCATGAAGCCTAAACACATGAAGTCAGCAAGTACCGACTTCATAGCAAGTAAGACGAAGAAGTTTTAACTGAAACTTCGTGCAAGGTGCATTTCTTTGCGCGGCGTTTTAGTTAGTAGCCCGCTGCTGCTCATGAAGTGCAGACGTAATAACTAATTTTATAAGATTAACCAGACGTTCCGTCTTTTTTTTTCTTTTCTGTTTCCTTTTATATGTATACTAGTAACATAAAATAAAGTGACATAAAACTAATTGAAAAAGGAATCCAAATTATTATAAAATAATAAATAATGATTAAATAAACATTAAAATAAATAATCATAAATCGACGAAAAGAGAAAGTACAGGTCATCCGAATTAATAATTAGCGGTAAGAAATGTAAGTTTCTTAAACAAACAAATAGTTGGACTATCTGCTGTCCTGCAGCCTGTGAAAAAGCCTGAGACTGTAGTTCACAGTTCTTAGTTTTTGATTTGAAGCTGAAAACAAACTTAAATTACATTAAACGTTATTTAACAAAATTGGTAGCAGAGCGTGGTTAATGGTCTCTAGCTATTTGTTTATTTATCATATATTCTCTTATTACTTTTTTTTCTCTAAGGAAACACCAAACACCATTCAATGAAGCATGTTAATGAATGACGCGTAATACCCCATATAGCACACTGTGCGTGGACGTGTATATGCTGTGCTTTTATGGATAGCATGGTATATGTGATATTTCGTTATAGCTAAGAAAATAAAAAATAAAAAAAAATAAATAAAAATTTGAAAAAAAGGAAAAATAAATTCAAGGGGCACGAAAACCAGCGAATCTTTTGTCAAGTAAGACAACAAATGAAGAGAAAATAATGGGTGTGTGGACTTTTTTTTTAACGGACTGCTGAGAGTGAAAGGATGAGAGTAAGAAAGCAAACCTGTTTTTGGGTGCATACAGAGAGAACACGTTTTTTGATAATAGACGAGACACAAAGACAACACATTTACACATTTTTTAGCGTACGTAGTCAAGATTATTCAGGATTTGCGATACACTTTGTACACATACGGTTTTATTCCTCTCGTTAGTATAGATACACCTTGTCGATATTCTTGACTTTTTCTTCCTTTGTTTTTTTTTTTTTTTTTTTTTTTTTTTTTTTTTTTTTTTTTTTTTTT
>NW_019379633.1:31239-54554 GCF_000648655.2 Copidosoma floridanum
AAATAATTTTAATAATTCAGAAATTAATGTTCAGCGGAAATGCGATAATTTAAAAATTTAATTAAATACACAATTTGATGAATTAATTGCTTTCGCGGAAAAAAAGTTTCTTGAAGGCACTCAAGAACACATAAATGAATGGGCAGAAGATTACTCATATACATACGAATATGTAAAAAAAATTATTAATACGGTATTTAAACCGTGACCGTCGAGCCCATTCTTGCTTAAAGAGGAAAAAGTGTTAAGTTAAGTCGGATACTCTCGTACAGAAAGAGCCCTTCAATATCACACCGTGCACTAGCTAATGCTCACGTAGCAATTTGTATATATAGCTACACATGCCACATTAGAAGTCCCTGTGCTGTATACTCCCTTGCTTGAAGCAGATGATAGTAAATGAGCGCGCTTGATTACACTCTCTCACTTCAGTTCTCGGGCATACACATAGTACAATTATCGTATACCTATAAAAATTAAAGCAAACTTATTGCATTTGCATGCGTTAAGCAAATGCTCACATTAAAGACATATACATCCGCACACGAATAAATACACACGCATATATGTATACAAACATAGATGTATTTCTCCATTACTTATGTCTTCTGCAATAAATGTCAAGGATTTAATAGAATATTTTTCTAAAACAAAGAAACAAAACAAAATAGTAGTTTAATTTTTTTTTGTTAGTATTACACACATAAAGAATAGAAAAAAAAAAAAAAATAAAAAAAGATTAAAAAAATTAAAAAAAAGGAGAAGAAAAAAAAGCGCACGTAAGGTATTATACAACTAAAAAAATGGTCAATAGAAACGATGATGCCGATATCACAGTAGCCAAAGCGCTGATGGAGACTCTTAATGCCAACTTCTCATTTCAGTATGCGATTAAATCCATCCCTATTTTCGATGGGAAAAATATTTCACTGAAGGATTATATACAAGATGTTAGAAATGGAAGAAGCTGGGTCAGAGATGATCAAAAAGATTTACATGAAAGAGCAGTATTGCAGAATCTACGAGGTGCCGCACGCATAAGGGTAAGTGGCCAAGATTTCGAAAACCTCGTAGCATTTATAACCCATTTAAAAAAAAGATAAGCAACAGGAAAAACCGTTGCTTACTATCAAACTCAGCTACAGAAAAGGTGCCAACAACAAAGCTTATCGGTTGGTGAATATTATGATTATGTAAACCTACTGCTAAGCGGTGCTAAAAAAGCCTTGATGGAAGATAAAGGCAATACATACAACGCACATATGATGACCCCTATAAAAGACATGGCGTTAGACATGTTCATAAAAGGACTAGCACCTATGATAAACCAGCAGGTAAATGCGAAACAACCTGCTTCTCTAGCCAACGCCTTCGATTACGCGTTGAGATTGGAGAGCCGAATGAGAGCGGGTATAATTCCGGATACGCGAAATCAAGAAATACCTCGTAGTGACTTTATAAATTATTTAAACAACTCATACGTACAGCAGAATAGATATTCTGATTAGCAATTCTCATCACATCAAGTGGCACAAGTTAATGAACAACAGGTCGACAATGAGAATAATCACGCTGATAGTCAGTATAATAATTATCAAAATTATAATAGAACATATCAACAACAAAATAATGGACAGAATTACTGTAAAAATTATTAGAATCAGGTAAGAAATTAGAATTTTCAAAATCAATCGAGAAACTCTGATTATTATTAAAATAATTTCGGACGATACAATAGCGAAATGTTAATTTTAATCCTGGTAATAATCAAGAATACCGAGGCAGAGGTCAGAATTACAATAGGTATCCTCGAAATAATAATTATAATAGTTATAATCAACAAAGTTTTAATCCTAACTATCAGAATCAGAACTTTCAAAATCAATACCAACCAGGAGGCGACCGTTTGCCGCATCATTTAAACTCTCAGGTGGCTCACCCCAATTGTCGTTCGGAAGTGAGCTCCCAAAGACAGAATTCAACCCCTACACCAAATGTTTTAGGGCAGGTAATAAAAATAGCAACAGAATTGAAACCGTCCACATTGGTATTTGCTAGGGACTTGGCGTAGACGACGAGCCTACAAGCATAAGATAATGATAATAACATCCCCATCAACACTAAACAACATCGTCAACCACCAGTACATAGAAAAGTTTTAGAGGAACACGTAGCAGAAAAACTTAACGATGGAATAATCGAACCTTCGTCATCACCGTATAATTCACCACTTTGGATTGTCCCTTAAAAAACCTGATAGCCATGGAAACCCAAGATGAAGGGTAGTAATCGATTTCCAAAAACTAAATAAAAAGACCAGTGGTGATGTATATCCATTGCCTAATATCGCAGATATTATGGACCAATTGGGAGGAGCCGTACATTTTTTAGTTTTCGATTTGGCAAGTGGATTCCAACAAATTTCTATGGATGAACATGATAACTATAAAACAGCTTTAACGACACCCCATGGACATGACCAATGTAGACGAATGCCTGAAGGCCTGAAAAACGCACCTGCCACGTTCCAACGACTAATGGATCTCATATCGAGAGGCTTATTAAATGTTGAAATGCTAGTGTATCAAGATGATATTATTATTTACGCAAAAGATCTAGTAGATCACGAGCGTAAAGTTAGGTTACTTTCCGATCGGTTAAGATCAGCGAATATGGTACTCCAACCGGATGAAGTTGAATTTTTGCGAAAAAAAGTAATATTTCTCGGGCATATAGTAAGTCAACAAGGAATTAAACTGGACCCTAAAAAGATAGAAGCCGTTAGAGAATTTCCCCAACCAAGAACTTCAAAAAATATGAGACAATTTTTAGGACTAGCAGGATACTATAGATGCTTTATCAAAGATTTTTCAAAAGTAGCTAAACCATTATCAGATTTATTAAAATAGGAAGAAAAATTTGAATGGACAAGAGTGCAGGAAAAGAGTTTTCAAATACTAAAGTATCACCTATGCCAAGAGCTTATTTTACAATTCCCCGACTTTAGTAAATCATTCAAGTAAACAACAGATGCATTTGACGATGCAATAACAGTGGTATTGAGTCAAGAAAAAGATGGGTTCGACCATTTAGTCACTTACCTTTCAAGAACTTTAAATAAAGCTGAAATAAATTATTCCACGACTGAAAAAAAATGTCTAGCCGCACTTTATGCAATGCATCACTTTCGTTCGTATTTATAAGGAAATAAATTCGTTCTCGTAGCCGATCATGAGCCATTGAATTGGATGCATACAAGAAAAGACCCAGGTCAGCGTTTTATGCGCTGGATGTTTAAATTCACCGATTATAAATACACTTTTAAATACAAACCTGGAAGACTCAATACCAACGCTGATGCATTATCTAGAAACCCAGTAGGACTATTTCTATATGCAGAAAGTAATATAAACAATGGATTACTATTACTAAGAGTTATGATGATGGGTCGAAAGAAAATAAAGGAAAAGAAGAAAACAGAATTACAAAGTCAGAGGAAAGGAATAGTAAAAGCATCCAAATTAACGACGATTAAACCTAAAGCATTGCCAACAACCTCGAAGGAAATAATAGGTGTAACAAAACCAAGAAGCATAACCAAATCAGAACCAGATGTACCTAAGTTGATCAAGGATCCTGGACGACCCTTTGGTTTGGAAACAAGCAAAGAACGGCCGAAATTAGATCATAGTGTGATTGCTTAAAGAACCCGAACAAAAACATTTCCACAGCCACAGAAATCATCTACATCTCAACCAAATATATTAAGAAATGTCACTAAAAATACATCAAAAGATTCTAGCTCATAAAAAGTGAGTTTTTCAGAATCAGTTGCCTCAACATCCCACGCTAGCGATACAAATTTTGAAACAACAGAAATAAAACATAATAGTTCCAAAAATGAGGAAATGCCACAATTATAAGTTAGAGATATAATTAACCTTGGTGCATCGTCAAAAACAAGTATGTTCTCCGAAAATGACCAAAGCGATACTGAAGAATCGTCAAGAGAAGATACACAAATACCAATATTTGACCCTAGACGAAGTGGATTACGGCAAGAACTGACTGAAACAGAAATAGACTTAAACATGGATACTGATTCAGACTCAGACACGACAAATACTGAAATTTCCGTTACACCAATTTTACTTGGTAAAAGTTCAAATGATAACGTTTTTGAAGACCAACCTTAAACTACGACAAATAATACTGATAAAGTTACTTATCAAGAAATAGAAGAGGGAACCAAAGGATTTAACCAAAGCCTTGAAGAACATTTGGACAAGTCTAACAACGATGATGAGCCCGAACAGGCCGATTTTTTATCAGTAACTAGATTTTCTGATGAAGATAAGCTGGACCCCGAAATTCAAGACATATTAACCAAAATGGACACCTACGATCCTGATAATTTTGATGATTCTGTATTAGATAAAAGAATTGCGGATATATCAAGACGTACAACAGGTCTTGAACCCCTATTCAATGAAGAAAAAATGTTGAGAAAATATAGGACAAGTAGGAAATTATTAATTACCCCACGTTTTCAGGAAAATACACCCTTTAGTTCTAGCAAACCGACGCAAATGAGTACTTTTGCTACTGCAAAGAACAGACGATCTAAAGCATCGGACTTGCAAAAAATAACAGAAAAAACCCCGGATAACTAAAATGAAAGCAACAAACAAATAAACTGCAATGAAACTAAATCAGTGAATCGAACTGTTGCACCTGATTTCATGTAACTATCAGACTTATACTCTTTTGAACCCATCAATCGATACAAACAGCAGCACGGAAAAGTGTATGTAAGTCTTAGTGAAAGTAGCAGTAGTTCTGATAATTATAAGGAAAAAATGGAGCTAAGCTAGTAAACAATGTCATTACCACCAGATATTGCCTTACATACAAAAGAGACAATATAGTTCATTTTATTAGCAAGGATTGTCAACGGGTATTATCTGTCTCAAGGCTGTGAATATTGATAGGTGCACTGGACTTTAGCTATTTAAAATCAGAGAAACCATGAGTTGGCCAAATTTTAATAACACCTTATGGAGGACATTAATATACTGTCAATCGTTATTAATGAAACGTTGACTGATTTAGTATCTTCAGAAAGTCTTACAAAAGCATTTAAATCGCTTAAAAAAATGTTATTGAGACGAAATTCAAGAAGGGGAGATCTTACAGACAAATTAGAACCTGGATTGACAACAGAAATGTCATTAACAATTTTTGATAAAACACCCATACAAATTACTGTCTGTTACGGTAAGGTTGATTTTCCGAGAATCCAAGAACTTAATGAAATAATACAAACATTACATGACAGCCCTGTTGAAGGACATAAGGGAATAAACCAAACTTACCGGAAAATAAGAGAACGGTTTTATTGGCCCGAAATGAGAAATGCTATTCTCAATTATGGACGTAAATGCAGCCAGTGTCAAGAGAAAAAAATTGAGCGACACAAAACAAGAGAACCCTTGGTACTAACAGATACACCTGTTAAAGCTTTTGATAAGACTGCCATCGATACCGTTGGTAAATTAAGAATAACACCAAATGGTAATTGCCATTTGCTGACCATATTACAGTGTGATTTGACTAAATATATCATATTAGTCCCTGTACCAGACCTAAGATCAAGCACTCTTGCCGATGCGCTCGTACAAAATCTAATATGAGTTTATGGTGCGCCTAAAGCAATTCTATCAGATAGACATTCTACATTTATGTCTTATTTATTGGAAAAACTCATGAGACCCCTCAAAACCAATCATCTAACTACATCAGCATACCACCCTTAAGCAAACGGATCACTAGAGCAAAGTCATGCTGCCCTAACTGACTTTATACGAACTTACTCTGAAACATATGATGACTGGGACAACTTAGCAAATTTGCAGCTTTCACGTATAACACGAGTGTACATGCAGCTACAAATTTTACGCCTTATGAACTAGTATTTGGGAGAGTAGCAAGGTTGCCCTTGATTTACAAAGAGGTCAAGCACATCCAAAGCTATTTTTTCCAAATATATTTAGAACAGTAGCCCGGGATGTAAAGAACCTTGCAAGAAATCTAAAATTTGTAGCACCAATAGAAAACCTTTATGCTGGCAAAATAAGTACCCTAAGCAAATGAGATGTTGTACATCAAGAAAATAGAACCATGGTAGTATTACGTTTGCCTTTTGTAGATCGAACCCCTTACAATCTTTATACACTACATCCAGTCATGATACCCCAATCTAGGCAAAATAGATCTGCCTACATTAAACCGTCGTACCCTTAGTTAGCAGGAGCAGCAGACCATAATTCGTATTTACGACTAAACAAAGTTACATTTAACCAAGTGATAAGACGGTACATGGTTATATATGCTCGGCTATGAAACCACTGAAAGAACCCTATTCTATGAACTAATGTAAAATTCTTATGTTATTACGACCTGGACCAGAAGTATTTAAATACTGTGAAATAATGTTTACGCCAAAAACTGATAGCCAATGGATTCATTCACCAGTTGATAGTTCATGGTTATTCTCAACGCCCAATCAAGAACAATTGAACATTATCTGTCCTAATAAAATGAATCAACAAGAAAGAGTAAAAGGTATAGGTCTTCTATGAATGAATGATGGATGTACGGGAAAAACTCACGGATTAAACATAACCAGTGAACATAAAATTATCACTCAAATACAATATATCTATCGAGTAGAAGTGAAATATAACTCAACAGTACTACATGAACCCTTAAAAGACACTGATGACTTTCATGACGCTATAAAATCGATTCGAGAATTAAACTTTAATGAACAAGCATAGATAGATAAAAAATTAAATGTACAAAATATAATAAATCAAATGGAGAAAATACGGATTCGAAAGTTAGAGGAAAAACAAACTTTTCTTTCTTCTTCAATACGATATGTCATTTAAGCTATAATTATTATGATTATAATAGCAATACTCATCAGCAAAACAAGAAGCTGTTTCAAGAAGATTAAAACGCGTAGTGTCTCGGAAAAATTTATAAAACGTACCATCAACCCACTGAACGCAGAACCCCGAGTAACTATAAAACAAAAACCAAATGAACACAAACTAACTGAACTGTATAATGAAATTGAAGAAAAACAAAAAATACCTAAATCATCTAAAGCTAGACGTATAATAAAGACACGAAGTTTAATACTCCCACGCCATACACCTAAAAAACTGGAAATGGACTTATAAATCAATAGTAATTTTATACTATTTTCCTTCCAGGTAGAACAATGAACCCTGAATATAAAATAACAATAAAGACTAGAGTCAACATAAGCCAACCTTTATATGAAGTTTTCGAACAATTAGAAAATAAAGGAAAGACTAAGGAAATTCATATACTTACGGATTTACATAGTTATAAATATCGAACTATTACCGCCAAATAAAATAGTGATTCATTTACTAAAGTAACTGATGGAACACTATAAAACAGGAGAAAAATTTCAAACACTTTCTCCTTTTGAGATGAAATCCACTATTTGTTAAGCAGAAAAGATCTCTTCACCAACACCATCAAGAAACGATAATGACACACCAAACATTGATCAAAAAAGACTTATGTGTCTTCTGCCATGGGATATAGAAAAAACGAAAAGGGAAAGAGATTTCTTTAATCATTTGTCTTACTTTGGCACCCTAGAATATTGTTATGCCGTTAGAGATCGGCGGGGAAGATTATCCCAAGGATATGTAAAATACATGGATCCTAAAAGCGCTATTCCAGCATTGCAGAACAATGAACCCGAATATCGCACGAAACACGCTGAACCAATTAAAAGGAGTACAAAATACAAAATGAACCGAAAATTGACTCACCAATTATGTCAACAACAAGTTGAGTTAATGACCTACCACAGACATGTGATTACATGCAAAAGACAACGCTGTACACAAACTACAGAAACGAAGTCAATCCTTACCAAAACCATTGATCTACACGAAAAGATCAAAAGTAGCAGAAAATAAACCCAATAATTGAACCCTACCATTCAACTAGCCACCTTCTACGTTGAATACACATCACTTAGTTCTAAGATTTTAACTCTAAGCTTTGTAAAATCAATTTTTTCTTTCACGTATTCCTTCTTCTTAACTTCACTTTGTTGTTTAATTTTATCTGTAGGATTTATATGAAGTACGTTTATTATTTGTAAAACTAAAATCTATATANAATACAATAATTATAAAAATAATAATAATTAGGCTTTAAATTTAAAAGCGCATGTAGTATCCTGTTTCAGCTACATGTTACTCGATTGTCAAAAAAATTTTTTTTTTCTTCTTTTGTAATATTAAGCTTTAGCATTTATTAAAACTACTTATTCAATTGTATTACAAATACGCAAATATTTTGGCATAGCATAATAAGTAATAGTTGTTTTTATCCATGTATTCCCTACCCATTATCCAATAGTTTCATAAACCTAATTTTATTCTCATATCTGCATCCTATACATCACTTACGAACAACAACAACACGAATTACACTAAAAAAACTCATACATGTATAGTATCAAGTAATGATCCTCATAACATTCATTATATTTACGCTTGCAGAATTACACACACAATGGACAAACAAAGCGCTAATATCACAGAAGCAATAGCTGATGGATCCCGGCTTAGCATACTGCTGCAGGGGGATTATAGTAGGCTAATGCTAAAAAAAATTCTGGAAAACTTCGAGATCGTGAGGTCCATCGAATGAGAACCCTGTTCTATGGGGACTTAAATAACGAAGTGGCCTTCCTTTCAATACGGGAGGCAGCGATAGCGGCTGATAACCTAAATGCAGCGCCAACGCTACAGGAGCTATTTTACTCATAGTTGAATGTATCAGACGAGAGGAATTGGTCAAAGTCAACGGCACCTGTCCCCTTGCCATATAAAAGACGAGTCAAGGTCCACAATGTTTCGGAAAAGTGACGTTGGTTAAACATAATGACCGAAGAACCAATTGATAAGCGCCAATTAAAACCATCGCTTAACAAAATTGGTCTGATGTTATCATTAAAAGAACAGCCATGTTCGGCCCTATACACCAGCTACGGGGCCGAATATTACCAACAATGTGATGCAACAGTTGCTGCAGCTACCTTAAATGACACAATAACCATTGAAATAGAAGACAAATCATCTTAACGAAACATCAAAGCACCAACTTAGAAAGTGAGTAACCAGTCCCGAAGAAACAAATGTAATAATTCTGTAAATTAATACTTTATAACATTACCATAAGGATTATAAGGATAATTGTAGAATGCTTATGTTATGTAACTCATAAATGTTTACTTATAAGATGAAAGTATAGAAAAAAAAAAATCAATAAAATAATATAATATAATGTATATTCACCAAGGACGGTGATAGTTTTAAGAAGAGAAGGCTGTTAGGTGACGACTTGCGTAAATTAATAAATTTTTATTTTGATTCTATTTTATTCTGTTATATTTCATTTCCAATCATTATATTTTAAGACTCTTTACAGAGATTAACCAGACGTTCTGTTTTTTTTTCTTTTCTGTTTCCTTTTATATGTAAACTAGTAACATGAAATAAAGTGACATAAAACTCATTGGAAAAGGAATCCAAGTTATTATAAATTAATAAACAATGAATAAATAAATATTAAAATAAATTATTATAAATCGACGAAAAGAGAAAGTAGGTCATTCAAATTAATAATTAGCGGTAAGAAATGTAAGTTAATCTGGATATTATATTTAACACTCTACTTCTTCCTTTCTTTTAATTTTTCTTAACCAAACAAATAGTTGGACTATCTGCTGTCCCGCAGCCTGTGAAGGAGCATGAGACTGTAGTTCACAGCTTTTAGTTTTTGATTTGAAGCTAAAAACAAACTTCAATGATAGTAAACGTTATTTAACAATCATTAATAATAATTAATATTATCAACATCATTATTATTGTTATTGTTATTTACATTATAATTATTAACATTTTAATCATTGATATTATCATTGCTGTTATCATTATCGTTTTTAACATCATCATTGTCATCATTATCATTATTATCATTATCATCATTGTCATCATTATAACTATCATCATCGGTATTATTATTATTTTTAGTGCCATTATCGTCATCATGATCATAATAATTATTGTAATCATTGTCATTGTTATTATTTTTATTTTTATCATTAGCATGATCATAACCATTATCATTACTATTGTTATCGTCATTATCATTAACGTCATCATTGTCATCATTATTATCATTACTATTTTTATTATTATCATGACCTTTTTTCCTATTCTTGTCAGTATTATTAATATCAATTATTGTTATCGTTCTTTATGAAAATATTTGTATTATTATCGTTATCACCTTGATTCTCATTATTATCATTTCTATTCTTTTTATTACTATAATCATCACTATTACTATTGTCATCAATATTATCATCATTATAATTATCATGATTTAATATAATTACCATCATTATTATTGTCATTGTTATTATGTTTATTATTGAGACTATTATTATTATTATTATGATTATAATCGTCATTGTTACTATCACTGTCATTATTATCATTATTATTATCATTATTCATTATTTTTATCATTAATATTATTAGTATCATTATTATCACCATTACTGTCATGATTATTGTTATAAATATCATTACCATCATTGTCACCGTTATCATCACTATATTCTTTATTATCAGTACTCTTTTTATCATCATTATTATTATCTTTATCATTATAATTATTATCATGATATTTATGAATAATATATTAAATATCCTGATTTTCATGATCATCGATGTCATTATTATTTTTATAAATTTTATTATTATCGTTATTGTTATAACTAAAACCATTATTATTATTACTATCATTAATATTGTTCATTATTAATATCATTATCATCATAATTATTATTTATATTATTATCATCGTCATGTTTATCATAATTATCATCATCGTCAGTATTATCATTATTAGTACTATCATCATTATTATTATCAACATCATCATTAATTTTATTGTTAGTATTACCTACATTATTATCGTCATCATCATTCTTATTGTTATTGTCATCGTTATTATCATTATTATTAGTATAAATACTATTTCTATTTTTATCGTTTTCATCATTATTTTTACCATCATTATCATTAAAATCACTCTTGTTATTCTTATTACAATTGTTATTATCTTTATTACTTTTATAAGTTATATTATAATTATTATTATTATAATTGTTTTAAGAAATATACAAAAGTACAACTAAAATTGCATGGACCGCTATCGCTCAGAAACGTGTTGATGCGTCAAATAAAACATAACGCACATTACAAAATTAAAAAAAAAAAACTTACTCAAATGCGTAAATAAAAACAATTTTTTTTAAGAGTCAAAATTATTATGCTTGGACAATTACCTAAAACAAGATAGAAAATCCGCTTTGAAAAACTCATGAAGCTATCATAATTACGACAAACAAAAATTTTGACTGATATCGAAAAGATGTAAAGTTAAACATAGGCAACCGAGCTTAAGTGAAAAATGTGAATTGTATGATTAAAAAAAACAAGAAGAATTGAGATATGGTCCTTATGAAATACTAAGTAGAATTTTTTACTTAATTCATGAAACATATACTAGATACAAAACAAAAAAGTCAAATTTCTTCTACATTACAAAGCTTACTCTGGTGCTTGCAGTCAGTTCTATAATCTTTCATCATTATGTGCATGATAGTTTCTACCCAGGAGGGAGATATAATGAATATCACAACACTTGCAAACTTAAATCGCTTTGTTTTTCACTTAACAATTTACCGCGTTCTCAACAGAGATGCTTGACGGTTGGCACAGTGAAACAATGGCTTTGAGAGAATGACTTATTTTTTGAGAGAAAAAATAGTGTAAGAAAAAAAAAGTGTTGTTGATAAACTTTAATGGAACATTAAAAGAACAAAATTGAAAACTTCAAATGTTTTTTTTTTTGTTTTTACAGGTATAAAATCTTGTTACTACTTGTAATTTTGTTTTTTTGTACAAAATGTAAATAAATACTTATGTTTTTACAGAGAAACGCAAAGACGTTCCTATTTTCAAATTTCTATTTTATTTGTTAGATAGATAAAAACTTATTACACTTTTTTTTCTGTTTTACTGTCTATATCTAAGGTTGTTCAAAATTTCTTGATGCATAATGGAAGGGGATACTAGTCTAGCAACCCCCTTGTTATCTGATAGATTGTGTCTATACCCATCTCATGTTTAAAGAACTTCGTTTTTACCGTGGGTCCCATGACCCAATAATACCCCCTGGTTTGTTGTTTTAATTTCCTTCATAATTTTTTCATTTGTTTTTTTTCTTTTAATTTCTTGTTTTATTTTTTTCTTTATTTCTTGTTGTTTACTTATGTCACAACTTTATTACAAGAACAACAAAGTGCCAGAACGTAATCTCTACATTTTTGATTTTCACAAAAACACAAATCAATGTTCTACGTATTTCAAAGTCTTAAAGATTGAAAAGATAACTGTTAAGGTTATAATGAAAAGCTGATCCCTCAATTGATAAATTCTTTATTTGTCGATTTCAATGTTGCTATTTTAATTACAATAAGTGTTCTGAGTTAGTTTCTTGACGCCTGAAACTGTATACATTAGATGCATCAGCAGTTTCTCTTTTAATTTGCTCTCTTGCGACTTTTGGCATGGTTAAGACTTTTTTCATCAACTTTGTTAAATTCTAATAAATTTCTTGGCAAGATAGTTTGACAAACCACGGCTCTTAAAACGATTAGTGAGCTTCTTAAGGGAACTCTTTCTTGACTGAAGTTTACAGCAAACGTGATTGCTTCTATACCTCAAGGTGATATTGTCTGATCTGTTAGCTCTTATTCTTTTAAGTATTCTTCATTATTGTTCTTGATGATAAAGCACTGGTTGCGGGTACCTCGACTCTCTCTTTAAAGTCTCTGTGTTCAGCATGATTGGTTGAGTAGTTTTTGCAGTTAGCGATTACAATGGTTTTAGCGACTTTGGTATATATATATATATATATATACAAGTAAGATGAGATAACTGTTTTTCTGGAACAAAGTTCTTTTTCTCGCATTGAGTTTCGGGGAATGGGAGCTAGACTGAAAAAAGTGTAACAAGATTCTCTTTGACTCTGCTATGTTTATGCAGTCGTACATAAAGCTATCTACATTGCCTCTTCTTACACGCTTACCGACGGATTCAGCAGCTCTTCTCTCTTCGGTATTCTCTAGTTATATTCAGCTTTTAGTTTCTCTACACGCAGTGTGCCATTAGCAGTTCACTTACAATTGCTGCTGTAAGTATAGATGTATAAAAATTTGCGTTCAAAGTCCTAAAATGTGGTCTAAAAGCCCAAAAATATAGTAGCTGTATTGCAAATTTCTTAATATTTAGTTGCCTGAATTAGCATCGCAAGTTTGTCAAACAGTAAATTAAAAATGTTGATCACTTACTGTAAGTCGATCAATTATGACTAATGTGGATCTTTTCCCAAGCATTATTTGCCATGCGAAGAATAACACAATTACTGCTTCCTTTAGATATTCACAAAGAATTATGTAGTGAAGTGATTTTTATTCTGTGTAATGGTGCCTTCTAGTACTAGTCAGTCGCATTTCAAAAATTTCTTACACAAACTACATCATCAATAAAGTTAAACATAATATGTAGATGACTGTTATGACATACAACGTAGAATTATAAATAAAAATTTCAAAAAACTTAGAAAAAAATTTTTTTCTTACTTAGAAAAAAAGTTTTCTCTTCTGCCGTATTTAACTACAGAACTGTTTTCACACTGTAGCTTATTGTATTGGTTAGTAAAATAAACAAAATATAGCTGCGCCTTAAATGTTTTTGCATAATTTTGTGAACAAAAAACCTGTGTACAGTTATTTGATATGTATAAAACATGGAAGATTATTGATTACAAAATCATTATGTGTGTTTTTTGTAGTATAAAATCTAATAATTTTAAATGAATTTAATTTTAAGGTTATGCTCACATCCATGTGATATCTTTACATAATTGCATGTATTTATACGCTATCGTTAAGTTTAACATGGCGTAGCAGCAGTAACAGCACCTTTAAAAGTAGCTGAGAGTGAGCGCAAGACTTGAACTCTTGAAATAAGAGCTTCACTGTTTTATCAATAATTTATGTTTAGTTAAATTGATAATTAAAGTTCAATTATAAAATGAAAAATTTATAGCATATAAAAATGTTTATTTTAATTTTTTTTCTTTATTTCTTAATTCACTGTAATATTGCTCACAATTAGCTGATAGTAAAATTGTGCTATTTAGGAGAAGACAACGTGTAGAAATATTATTTTACAGAAAAGAGTAGACAATTTACAGTTTTGATTGTCAACGTCACATGCGTGGATACGCTTGTTTGAATGTGGCTTACATATACTCTACGAACAAGACATTAAACTTGGCAGACTCCGAGTGATGAAGACAATAAAATTGTAAGGAGTTGAAACTGAAATATACAAAAAAGTTTTTTGCATACAGTAACACCTTGTCGTCGATAAACTATAACCTGGTTTCCACAGTACAAATAATGAGAATACGGCTTGTTAATTTTTTAAGAATGCAGCTGTGTCTGTTTCTGTAACAAAAGTATATAAAAATTAAATAAAACAATTTTATGTTATATTACAAGCAATCTCAAACAGCCATGAAATTCATTCTAGTAAGTTTCAATAATATTCTTTATAAACTGGTTGAAAATTCTTAGAGTTAAATTCTTAGTTTTATATGGCAACTATAGTACATACAATTTTAATTCACAGCGCACAAAAAATATCTTCCTCACTATCACCCATAGGACAAATGTCTGAAGAGGCACAAGATTCTTGCAGCAAATATATTATAAAATGTTGAGAAGATTCTTCTCAAAAATTTACCCATAGAATAAACATGGAAAATGTTTTTTTACGCCTGTTGGTAGCATTGGATCCATTTTATTTAAGTTAACGAGACTTAAACTACCAGGATTTGAAATTACGGTCTCCAAAGATAGTGCAGTTAATAATTTTACCACCAGTAGAGATAAGCTTTAATAACTCCGACATTTAAACAGCAGAACAAAAACACTCTAATACAGATAATCTATATAATAAGTAATGTAAACTTTATGAGTGTATTGATTTAAAATAACCGATCTTAATTTTTATTTATGCAAAAAAAACGTTCATCAAGAAAATTAAGAAACTAATTTTTAAAATGTAATTATGAATAGTGTGTTATCAAATTATTGTTTATTTAACATCAGATTTGGTTCCAAACTTTCAAGAACCAAGTTGCATCTCCATTCAATAATTTTTTACTTCTGGAAAAATTTTAGAATTTTCAATCACTGTGGGTCCGTATCCCCTTCCATTATGCATCAAGAAATTTTGAACAACCTTAGATATAGACAGTAAAACAGAAAAAAAAGTGTAATAAGTTTTTATCTATCCAACAAATAAAATAGAAATTTGAAAATAGGAACGTCTTTGCGTTTCTCTGTAAAAACATAAGTATTTATTTACATTTTGTACAAAAAAACAAAATTACAAGTAGTAACAAGATTTTATACCTGTAAAAACAAAAAAAAAAACATTTGAAGTTTTCAATTTTGTTCTTTTAATGTTCCATTAAAGTTTATCAACAACACTTTTTTTTTCTTACACTATTTTTTCTCTCAAAAAATAAGTCATTCTCTCAAAGCCATTGTTTCACTGTGCCAACCGTCAAGCATCTCTGTTGAGAACGCGGTAAATTGTTAAGTGAAAAACAAAGCGATTTAAGTTTGCAAGTGTTGTGATATTCATTATATCTCCCTCCTGGGTAGAAACTATCATGCACATAATGATGAAAGATTATAGAACTGACTGCAAGCACCAGAGTAAGCTTTGTAATGTAGAAGAAATTTGACTTTTTTGTTTTGTATCTAGTATATGTTTCATGAATTAAGTAAAAAATTCTACTTAGTATTTCATAAGGACCATATCTCAATTCTTCTTGTTTTTTTTAATCATACAATTCACATTTTTCACTTAAGCTCGGTTGCCTATGTTTAACTTTACATCTTTTCGATATCAGTCAAAATTTTTGTTTGTCGTAATTATGATAGCTTCATGAGTTTTTCAAAGCGGATTTTCTATCTTGTTTTAGGTAATTGTCCAAGCATAATAATTTTGACTCTTAAAAAAAATTGTTTTTATTTACGCATTTGAGTAAGTTTTTTTTTTTTAATTTTGTAATGTGCGTTATGTTTTATTTGACGCATCAACACGTTTCTGAGCGATAGCGGTCCATGCAATTTTAGTTGTACTTTTGTATATTTCTTAAAACAATTATAATAATAATAATTATAATATAACTTATAAAAGTAATAAAGATAATAACAATTGTAATAAGAATAACAAGAGTGATTTTAATGATAATGATGGTAAAAATAATGATGAAAACGATAAAAATAGAAATAGTATTTATACTAATAATAATGATAATAACGATGACAATAACAATAAGAATGATGATGACGATAATAATGTAGGTAATACTAACAATAAAATTAATGATGATGTTGATAATAATAATGATGATAGTACTAATAATGATAATACTGACGATGATGATAATTATGATAAACATGACGATGATAATAATATAAATAATAATTATGATGATAATGATATTAATAATGAACAATATTAATGATAGTAATAATAATAATAGTTATAGTTATAACAATAACGATAATAATAAAATTTATAAAAATAATAATGACATCGATGATCATGAAAATCAGGATATTTAATATATTATTCATAAATATCATGATAATAATTATAATGATAAAGATAATAATAATGATGATAAAAAGAGTACTGATAATAAAGAATATAGTGATGATAACGGTGACAATGATGGTAATGATATTTATAACAATAATCATGACAGTAATGGTGATAATAATGATACTAATAATATTAATGATAAAAATAATGAATAATGATAATAATAATGATAATAATGACAGTGATAGTAACAATGACGATTATAATCATAATAATAATAATAATAGTCTCAATAATAAACATAATAACAATGACAATAATAATGATGGTAATTATATTAAATCATGATAATTATAATGATGATAATATTGATGACAATAGTAATAGTGATGATTATAGTAATAAAAAGAATAGAAATGATAATAATGAGAATCAAGGTGATAACGATAATAATACAAATATTTTCATAAAGAACGATAACAATAATTGATATTAATAATACTGACAAGAATAGGAAAAAGGTCATAATAACGTAAGTAATGTATTTATGCACGACGTTCTTACAAAGTTCAACCATCGTGAGTACTTAACTACTTATTGTTTCTTTTTTTCTATTCCTTTTTTAAGTTTTTGATTTAGTTAACAACATGAATGCAGTACTAACGTTTACAGAGCTTCGTTCTTTCTGTGGGTCTGGCAACCCCCTTGTTATCTGAAAAATTGTGTCTATACCCATCTCATGTTTAAAGAACTTCGTTTTTACCGTGGGTCCCATGACCCAATAATACTCCCTGGTTTGTTGTTTTAATTTCCTACATAATTTTTTTATTTGTTTTTTTTTCTTTTAATTTCTTGTTTTATTTTTTTCTTTATTTCTTGTTGTANTTACAGCAACAGAAAAAATCGTTACTATCACTCTTTTCCACTTTTAAGTGATACAAAATCTGAGGTAATAGAATAACGTCTTATCAACAATGTATGGTCTTGCAAGACTATAAATGTTAGACTTTTGCGTTACACTTGATATTGGAGGTACATTACAGAACCATTTAGCCTAATTCCTCGTTATTCCGCCATGATCACTTTTTCTGTAGTCTAGTATATCGATACCTGTCAATTTTTGTCCACCCCAATCGTAAGACTTATTCACAACTAATATTGCATCGTTAGGCTTTGCCATAAGACTTTGTCTGTCAGCGTCTCTTTTTATAGTGGCACCTAAACCATTAACTGCTTTCTAACCATATGCTACAACTTAAAGATGCCATTTTGCAAGTGTTCCAAGATCATTGTGATGGTTCATTAGATAAGTCATTTGGTATCTATTTTTTAAAGGTAGTTTTGCAACATTCATATAACATATAATTTTTGTTACCTTAAGGTACTTAATAATTCAGTGGATTGACGATGATTCCATTGTGTAAGCAGCTTGTGTATCATGTTTCAAAGATTCTAATATACAAACAAGATTTTTATGCTTTAATTACTGACTTTTCCTGAAGTTATTATTTATACACTGGTTGTTCTTGAAGTCAAACCCTTGTAATAAGCTTTTATTACGTACCAAAAATTTTCAGAGAACTCACAAAAAATTTTTACTTTTACTTCCTTTAAATCCTTTTTTTACTCTTAAATTACTGTGACTGTTCCTAAGCTGTGAATAAGAGAAGTCCTAATAACAAAGACTTTGTTAGAAAATAAAACAAAAATTTGTTTAAAAATTATTTGCTTGGGAGTGTGAGGGGGAATGGTGGGTAAAAGTGTGCAGAAGAGTAAGACGGCACGGTCGGCAGATATACATATATAGTGGGAAGAGGGGAAGCGTATAGAGAACTGTAGGTGAGGGGGACGTGGGAAACTTGAGAGGAAGAGACTGCGGGTAAACCACTTTCGATTAAAAAAAAAATCTGTCGGTTTTAAAATTCCAACCCCCCGAGTAACGTGACATAAAGAACTTCGTTCTAAAAAAAATTTCTAAATATGTATTTTAAAGAGTTTTAAATTCTTACAACCTTAAAAAATAGTTACTGTCGTAGATTATATAAGAGAAGCTGCAAAACAAACGGCCCTTTCTAGCCAGCGATTATTTTATGGTATGATGAACGTACGGTACTTTTCAGCGTAATTATATTTCCTTTACTTTTAACAGCTTATTACTTGACCAAATAAGCTCTATAGATTTTCAACAAATATGTTCTTAATGAGAAGAGTTTTATTCTGAGAAGTGCCAGGAATAGATCTAAAATTTGTAACTAAAAACATCTCACATTCCATGTCAACACACTACGGTATTTCATTTAGTGAGTCTTGGGTGAAACCGAGATGGAGCGGCCACTAGTTACTATATAAAGCTAAGTCTTAAAAACTGTTATAATCGATCATCGCAACAACTACTCAACTGATTTTTCTGAAATTTTTACTACTGGTTCTTGACACTTCCTACATGATTTTCATATAGTTTTTATCTTGAAAAATATATTAACAGTAGCAAAAACAAGCTTAAGTGCAAGAATACGCTAGCTTTCAACTTAATTTCAGTAGAATATCGTAGATAAGGCAGAAGTTAAATCAAAGCTACCGGCAATAAAAGTGAGTAAATCTAGTTATAATATCCCTGAGCGAATAGCTGAATACCATAGTCGTTCATTGGCAGTGCATTAGGAATATAGTTGTGAGTCGTTCACCTGGGTATTTTAGTTGCCAACAACACTTTTTTCTAATGGATAAGTGACTTGCTTCGAATTTGATTTGGAACCACCAAGATTAACGAGGGCCACGAATAAAAGGCGTTTTAATTGCCAACGTTTCCAGCGTAGTACCAGGAAGCATTTAACCAGAGCACAATCTGCCTTAACTTTTTGGTATTTCATGGCTGTTCCTTTAATGAATCTGGTTCTACCAGAGCAGATCTTAATACAAGAGCAAGCCAGAAAAAACAACCCTGAGAGCTTCAAGCAGTTGCATTAGATAGAAATTTGATCAAGCCTCCAAAGACGAGATATTTTTCTGCCAGCAGCGTATTTTTCTTTATCATGATCTTTGTTCGCAGAGACTCCCAGGTTAAGAGTCAAGCCACCCAAAGCCAGCAATCCATTGTCGAAAATAGGAATAAGGAATGACTGGAATTATCATCATTGTCTCTATTAAGGGCTATTGTAGGTATTTACGTTTTTTTATTACCCATCAGTCCAATCGATTTATTTTAGAGCTGCCTAATGTTAAACAACCGTACAAACAAATACATATTTACAACTACATTCAGTCTTTTTTAAACCAAGATAAATATTTACTAGCAGACGTCATGAGCAGAATTGTTCGTTATGAGGCTAGGAAGCCCGGCCACTAATGACCCTACATTACTTTTTCGGATCTAAGCATTCTACCAAGAATCGCTCCTCCTCCCTGAGGTTGCACTGGGTGAACCTTACGGTAAATCTATAAAATAAAAATAAACTTAAGCAAATGGGACTATCTCAAACTGGCAAACATCACAAACAAATCTCTTTACCTTTGATCACTAAAATGACTGAGCTCTAAAAAAGAGGTATTGAGACACTAACACTTGTCATGTAACACTAGCAGACGCTGGAAAAGAGTTCAACAACTAGTTCTAACGTATCAGACATTGCTGTTATCCTCGTCCGGTCCTACAACAGTAGGTTGTTATAAGTGCCATCAACCGTCAAACTACATTATAAACAAATATATTTTAACTCAAAAGAGTTGACACAAAACAGTTTTAATGGCGTAAAAAAGTTTTAACCATGCCTACAGTCGTAAGAGAGTGCATTAAAAGCATAATTTTTAAAGTATCAAATTTATACAATTTGAGACATGAAGAAACTGATACAGAAAATTAATCAAGCTTAAAACAGCATCGTCCAAATAAACAATCCATTAACAAAGAGATAAGCTTTCCAGCTATGACTCTGACAGTAATTACTTAAATCTTCCAGATTTTCAAATAGGTAGAAAAATATGTTTTTAAATTTATCGTGGCAGTAATAAATGAAAAGATCAAGCCCCAGGACTTTTTTACTTTGGTAATTTTGGTAACTTTAGCCATTGAACATAAATTTATCTTCTGTTTTCACTTGAACTAATACAAATGGTCTTTAATCTCAAAAAAACAATATTTGTACATTACATTCAACGGCGAAAAATAATGTTTTTTTATTGTTTAAATAAACAAATATTAACACTAAAAGAGAATGAGCTAAGGCAACTCAATTGTTTTGATGTATTCATTTTATGCTTTGACAAAACAAATGATCTTATATTTAAAAAATGTTGTGTTATGTTGTAAAAAAAAGGTTTTATCCATCAGAAAATTGTACAAGTTCTTATGAAATTACCAAGAAACGTTTTAAGTTTGATTGCTATTATTTATATAAATATGTCATCAAAAGACTAAAATACAAGCTTCTTGATTATCTATTATTAATTATTTACAGCAACAGAAAAAATCGTTACTATCACTCTTTTCCACTTTTAAGTGATACAAAATCTGAGGTAATAGAATAACGTCTTATCAACAATGTATGGTCTTGCAAGACTATAAATGTTAGACTTTTGCGTTACACTTGATATTGGAGGTACATTACAGAACCATTTAGCCTAATTCCTCGTTATTCCGCCATGATCACTTTTTCTGTAGTCTAGTATATCGATACCTGTCAATTTTTGTCCACCCCAATCGTAAGACTTATTCACAACTAATATTGCATCGTTAGGCTTTGCCATAAGACTTTGTCTGTCAGCGTCTCTTTTTATAGTGGCACCTAAACCATTAACTGCTTTCTAACCATATGCTACAACTTAAAGATGCCATTTTGCAAGTGTTCCAAGATCATTGTGATGGTTCATTAGATAAGTCATTTGGTATCTATTTTTTAAAGGTAGTTTTGCAACATTCATATAACATATAATTTTTGTTACCTTAAGGTACTTAATAATTCAGTGGATTGACGATGATTCCATTGTGTAAGCAGCTTGTGTATCATGTTTCAAAGATTCTAATATACAAACAAGATTTTTATGCTTTAATTACTGACTTTTCCTGAAGTTATTATTTATACACTGGTTGTTCTTGAAGTCAAACCCTTGTAATAAGCTTTTATTACGTACCAAAAATTTTCAGAGAACTCACAAAAAATTTTTACTTTTACTTCCTTTAAATCCTTTTTTTACTCTTAAATTACTGTGACTGTTCCTAAGCTGTGAATAAGAGAAGTCCTAATAACAAAGACTTTTCAATTAGTTTGGTAATAAATTCATCAACTCGTTTTATTTTTTTTTTTTTAAGTATGCATCAGTCAGTCAAAATCCATTTACTAAATTTTACATTAGTAACAGAAGCTTTTTGAAAATTTTAATAAATTTCTTAGAGAGCTTTTTATTTCCAGGACATATATTGCACGTTTCTAAGTAACTACCTGGGGTAGGTTTTTTACACATCATTTTTTGCAAACAATCATTATAATCCCTCAGGAGATGTTTAGTTTGTTCTGTAAAGTTATATGTATCGATTGCACCCAATAACAAATAATTTTCAATTCTTATAGATTACACATACAGATACCGTATGGGTTCTGGCATCCTCTGAATAAATACACTGCTGTGGTTGAAGCTTCACAAATATACTAAATCTGACTACAAACTCATTATAATTAAGCTCTTTATATTTTACAAACAGTTCTTTTATTCCTAATAACAACAGTCTTTTTGGTTCTACAAATCTACTTTTACCAATTCTTACAAAAACCTTATCTTTTATTCCAGGTATCAAGTTTCTATTGTGATCACTAGTGAAAAACTGATCAATATGTGTGACAGTACTCTTTAGTAAAGTTTTCCCTTGTCTCCTTAAAAATTTTTCAAGAATATCTTTTTTTTGGTCTCAGTTTTTTTCCTTTCTTTGCCATAGGTAAAGAAGCTCTAAATTTTTGAAATTTTCTTAATACTCCAACTCAATAAGGATATGCTGAGGATTTCTACTTCTTTCGGATTGAGCAGATCTAGAGACATACCCTTTTTTTTTGAAACCTCTTAGTGATTCCTATGATTTTTGAAGTCTTGAAACGTTCTTCTTTCTAATAAACGTAGGGTGTTGAGTTGTCAGTGCCACTATTCTAAATCTAAATGCAATTTTTCTAGTGTATTCCCGTGTAAATTAGAATTTCCTTGGTTAAATATTGAAAACAATCAGAGTTATTGATTTTGACTTACTTTATCTCTAAAATGGAATAAATTCTTGCATTTCTGGCAAATCGAAAAGTAACTTTGTTTAATTTGTAAGAAGTCGTCTGAGGTCTTTGCTCATGTATCTCTTTTCACCTGCTTTTTTTAGATTACTCCAGCACCTATTAAGATTTGGCCTAGACATTGCACTAAAATTCTGACGTATAATATATATATATA
>NW_019379633.1:57737-72549 GCF_000648655.2 Copidosoma floridanum
TTTTTTTTTTTTTTTTTTTTTTTTTTTTTTTTTTTTTTTTTTTTTTTTTTTTCAACAATGTTTTTCCTGTTAAGGGTTGCAAAATATAATACCTTGTCAATAATCTTATTATTTTTTTTTCCGTACATTGGGTGTTGTGCAGACAAAAAAATTTGACGTACGTGTATTCTTCTCTTCCTTTATTTTCTCTTTGCTCTTACTTTGCGGGTGCTTCTAAGGGCCACAAAATTATTTTATTTCTTTAAAATGTATTTTATTTATATCATTTCTTCAGAAAGGGGGTGTTAATTGATTGAATGTTTGTTGGTTACGCTGTTATTTGATATTTTTCATTTTCTAGCCTCATAATTCGTTGTTCTCTCGCGGCTCGTCCAAGGGCCGTGAGATGAAAGGAGGCTCCTTTCTAATGAGTTCTGTACGTACTTGTTGGCGTTTATTTTGTAAGAAAAATTTCCCGATTTCTAAAACGTCTGTACGTTCAGTTTATGTGTGCATTTTTTTGTATCTGTCTACATATATCATTATTCATTCTCTATAGTTCTGCACTTTCGTTTTTGTCCTTCCAAGGGCTGGAAAAAGAAAAAAAACCACGTGTTCATTGTAAAGTGTCTTGCTCCTTTTCCTTCTTGTTTTCCGCTGGGTGTGGAGATTTAAAACACACGCCTTTTTGATTTTGTCTACACGTATTGCGCATATTTCGTTGTCTCTTTGTAATTTTACGTTGTGATTTTTGTAATCTACGCTCGTTATTTTATATGGCCCCACAAAATGGTCATCGTACTTCTCTTCAAATGGTTCTTTCTATATGTATACCATTTCTCCTTTCATGAAGAACTTTGTTTTTAGTTTCTTATCATGATAGTATTTTGATCCGTATTTATTTTGCGTTTGTGTCATTGCTGCAAGCGTTCATAATTGTGTGAGGTTCCCTGTTATTTGTTCTAGTAAGTCTGTGTTTGTATGTCTTTTTTCTGGCTGCTTAAAGCTTGACGGAAGTTTTGCACGTTAGCCGAATACGAGCTCGTGTGGGGAGTAGCTAGCGTGTTCTGGTGCTTTAATGTATTGTATGCCAGTGCACACAGTGGTAGTACCTTGTCCCATTTTTTAGTTTGGCTAACGTATGCCTTTAAATATTCTGTCAGGACTTGGTGCATATGTTCGATCGCACCCTTGCTTTGCGGGAGGTAAGCTGTGCTCCCGATTTTGTCAACTTTAAATAATTTGGCAAATTCCTCAATAGTTCTGTTTATAAAGTGTGTCCCACTATCTAATAGTAATTTCTCTGGGGCTTTGAAGTGTGCAATGAATCTGTCCGCTAGGTCTCTCACTGTTTCCTCTGCCGTTGATTTGTAAACAGGGACCAGCACTACATATTTGGTTAGCCAATCTTGTATTGATAAAATGTGTGTACTGTTGCGAGCTGATAGTTGAATTATTGGTCCATAGAATTCTATCGATATCTTTTTGAATGGTCTGCTCGGAGTGTCAGTAATCACCATGGCTTCTTTTGTTTCTACTCGCACTACTTTTTTCGTTTGGCATGGCGAGCAGCCGAGTACGTATTACCTTACGTCTGGCCTTATATTTCGCCAATTAAGATCTTCTGGTATTTTGCTATATGATTTATTAATACCACGGTGTCCTCCTACTGGAAACTAGTGATATTTTTTCATTAACTTATATCTCTGATCTACTGGTGGCTTTTTCAATATATTTGTGTAAAACGTAGCGTTTATTTTTATGTCTTTGAGGATTTTCTCAAATTGTTCGAATAAGTACGTCCATTGGTTAAGATTTAATATTGCTAAGTCTCTTACCAGTCCTTTCATTTTTAATTTATTTACCATTACCAGTGATCTAAGGGCTATCACGAATTTCTTTATGTCGGATTTCAGTGCTTAATCCTCGAAGTGAGTTTTCACGTACATTCGAATAACACACATTTTTCTTACTTCGAATACATGACGTCACCAACTGCCTTAGTCTCATTATTCATGACTGCCAGGTTTATATAGCCTTGCTCGTATAACGCGTTGATGGTTTCTGTGTCCGTAATATCGTCTATTATTGTGAAGAACGTTTGGTTATCGATATATCTCAGCAGGTGATCTTCAACTTTTCTCATTTTGGAAATAGGGTGGTGTCTGTGTTGCCTTGCGGGCCCTATAGAGGTATGGCGCGTGGCAATCGTGTTCTTTATACTCCATACTTTTCCATTGTGGCCACTTTGTCGAAAATTTTTGTCTTCTCGCCAGGACTATCATCGCTATCTTTTATTAGAGCTTTGTTTAGCCCCTGGTCATTATCCGGTGAGAGAGAGTCTCGTTTGGCGTTAGTATTCAGTGGTGGTGAAGATTGAGGCAGGGGTATGATGCACTCTTTATCAGCCTTTTCTCTTTCTTTCTCTCTTTTGCTTTCTTTTTCGCTCTCCGTATCCCATACGCTCTGTTCACTATTTGCTCCGTTTTTTTTGTTTACATATTGTTCCTTGCTGTTTTCTTTAAGATTTTTTTTTATGTTATCTTAAGATTCCTGGTTATCGGTGCCGTCCTTTTAATTTCCATTATAATTTTTAGGTGAGGCGTCGCTATTGGTTTCCTTTACAAAAGCTTGGTAGTGTTGTCTTTCAAGGTGTATGTGCTTGAATCCTGCGTCTCCCCCCCCCCTTGTAAAGTGTTGGTGTACTGTCTTACGAGGTGCCATTTGTAAGTGTATGCATATGTTTGCTTCATGCTGTTGTAAGAATATAAAAGCATTCCATTTCCCGTTGCCAATTTCACGGTTGTTAGTAAGTATTGTTTTTGCTTTTCTTGGGCCTTTACATTTATTTATCCATTTTGACTCACATAGTGTTTTCGTAAGTTCATCTGTTTATATTTCCAACCCGTACAGGAGTATTAGGAAATGAAACTGGCAGCTCCCATCTCTAGAAACGTCGATCGTTTCTAGCCGTTTGTAGGGTTCTGCGCATTGGGTCCCTGATATTCGAGTCTTCGCATCTTCTTTGTCATTTATCAAGATTGGTATATCATCGCTTTTCCAAACGTCGATTATTATGCCTTCTCTTCCCTTAATGTATTTTTGTTCAACGTCGATTGAGACCTTTGCTCTAAATCGATTTGTTGATTTATTAAGTATTGATTTCAAGTTGGTAATTGGACCTCTGTTGCTATTATAATTTTTGTTTTCGCTGTCTGGTTTTTGTGCATCTGGTGGTCGTTGGCTCAGATGTTTGTTAGGTGCCACTCGGCTTGGTTCGATCACTTCCGTCCTTTGCTTGTCTACCTGCTGTCAACCTTTGGCTCTACCCTTTCTTTGCTAGTCCTGTACAACTCTTTTATATTCCAATCTCTTTTTACCTTCTTTGTCTCCATTAGGCATTGCTGTTATTGCCAATTCCTTTATTGCCTCCCAAGCTTTCCGTTCTCTCTCTTTTTCTGCTCTCTTCACAGCCTCGCTATTCCATGCTAGTTAGAATCTCCAATGTTCTGCCAGCTTTGGTTCCCTCTGTGTTGCTGCCAGTGAATCGCAATGCGCAATAATAATCTCTACCGAGTTGTGTGAATGCTCGACAGTATTAGAAAAATCTGGGATTTTCCTATGAAGTGTATCCAATTGACGTTTACAAGTTCTATGTCGTATTTTTCCTGCGGTATCTTCGTTTATAAATGGTGTGCTCATTGTTTTCACCTTATTTTTTATTTTTTTTCTTTGCGTATGTACGCTAGTTTGTTGTTTGCTGGTCTATGCGACAAAATTTCCTTCTTGTCGCTTATCGTTAAAAGGTTGTCTTTTTTGTCTTATTTTTTGGTTTTTTCGTCATTTCCTGTTCTAATCCTGTGTCTGTATCACTGTGACTGCTGGTTCTTAATATGTGCTCGCTTCCTCTAAGTTCTTTTGGCATTTTTTTAATTACTTTCTCGTCTGACTTCTCTGAGTCAGATGATTCTATTTTGACTTTCTTATTCTTTTGTATAAGATTCCTCTTTCTCCTTGTACGTTTTTTATATAGTAGTGCCAGTGGCTCAATAACGTCTTTGTGGTTGTTTCTTTCCTGGTCTTCTGCAAGCTTATACAGTTTCCAGCGTGGTAGTTCTGGGTTGTCCTCCCCTTCTGTTATTATTGGGTTACGAGACAAGGAATCCGGTGCCTTGTTTATTAGTCCAGGTTTGTAAACAACATCAAGCTTGTATACTCGAAGTTCTGCCTACGACCTTATAAATCTTAAGTCCAGCTTCTTTAATGTGTGAAAATGCTTGAGCGATTTGTGGTCTGTTACGACTGTAAATTTACGACCGATTCAATATGGCCTAAATTGCTCTTTGGCGTCCACTATTGCCAACAATTCTTTGTCGTAGGTTGAGTATTGTAATTCAAGGCCTTTTAATCATCTGGATGCATACTCACAAGGGTGATCTTAACCTATCTCTCCCTGGCTTAAAATTGCTCTGATGGCGTTGTTAAATGCGTCGGTTGTTACAATGAAGAATTCGTTTATATCTGATGCTATCAGTACTGGCTTACTGCACAGAGCGTTTGTAAGTGATATAAACGCATGTTCTTGTTCTTTCTCACATTCAAAGTTTGTAAGCATTGAGAGAAGTTAAGCTATTTATGCGTAATTCTTGATAAAGCGTCAATCGTTCTCTGCTAGCCCAAGAAATTGTCTCATTTTTCTCGTATTTGTCGGTTAGAGAAAACTTCTTACGGCTTTACTTTTTTCTGGATTGGTTTTGATCTGGCCATTGCCTACAATATGACTAAGCACTTTTGCTTTTCTCCTAAGGAATAGGAATTTTCTCGGTCTTGTTGTGAGGTTTGCTTCGGCTAACCGTTTTAAGAGTCTTTTAAATCTTATTCCGTGTTGTTTTAAGTTTTCTGCAAATACCATGATGTAATTCATACATACCTCTATCTTACATCGTTGTAGGCCCACTAGTGGTAGTGTAATCACTCGCATGAATATAATTGGAGAGTCTATGCATTCCTTCGGCATTCGTTTATATTGGTAAAGTCCGTTTGGTCCTGAGAACGCAGTTTTATGAGCATCTTCTTCATGAATCTCTTCTTAGAAAAACCCGCTCTTCAGATCTACCACGGTTATGTATTTTTCAGCTGCTAAATTTTTCAAAATTTCATTCTGGAATGGCAGTTGATAGCACTTACCAACTGTTGTTTTGTTTAATAGCCGGAAATCTGTTACAACCCACCAGCATTTTTCTTCGCTTCGCCCCACGTTTTTCGAGACAATCCTCATATTTGAGTTATATGGGGATGTCGATGGCTCAATTATTTTTTACTGCAGCGGTTTATCTATTTCTATTTGCATCTGCTTCCTTAGTTTTATTAGATAACGTACCCTTTTAGCAACAATTGATTTCTCTGTTGACGTTGTTATTCTATGTTTAAGTAAGTTTGAAGCATTTAGTGGCTCACTGTCGAGGCCAAGTACGAAAGGATTCTACTCTGTAAAGTTCCGGATCTAGTCCGATTCCTCCATGTAGCAGCCAGATATATCAACAATTTACATTATTTTATTTATTCGAGCTGTTATATCCGATTTCTGAGTATCTTCGAAATTTTGAATGTCACTCCTTATATTGTACTTATTTTTAACCGCTAACGGCACTTTTTTTTGTAACTTTATTATCTTCTTTCTTTTTATCCGAATTTTTAGTGTTAAAAAGCTCGATCATTACTTCGTTCAACCTTTCAGTATCGTCTGCAGTGATGCTGAATGTTTCCACCCCTTGTCTTGTTTCACAGCCGAAAACATTTACCTCTGGTATTGGCACGTCAATTTGTTTGGCTATTATGTTTATAACTTTCACATACATTTTTTAGTTTTCATTTTCTCCTATAAAATTTTAAAATGAGATTTTTTCTTCTATGTTTTGTAGGGGGACCCAGCTGACTTGTGCGTTGCTGCTATCATCTTTTATACGCGCAAATATTATTTTTCTCAACTTTGCGAGTATTTTAAAATATTCTGGTTTTAGTAATGAGAATCTGATGCCTTTTAATTCTAAATGATTTTCTTTGGCGCTTATGAGGCCATTTCTATCGGAAAGGTATCGGGGACTACGTGCAGATTTATTATTATACCGTAAAGAGGTATTTTAGTAGTCCCTAACGTGCAGCATGCTCCATGTGTCACGGCAGTTATTAAGACTTTTTTTCTGCTCTCTAAATGCGTGTCTGTAGTGAGGCAGCATTTTTTCATAATTGATACTTTGGCACCAGTATCTGCGTAAAACTTTGCACTATATGATTTCAGTAAATTGCTGCTTCATATTACTGATGGGTGTGCTTTCAGTACTTGTAATATTTACCCTGTGGATAGGAAGGTTCATGTTTTCCTTAGTGTTTTTTTCGTCAGCTGAAGGGCTTCTAGTCATAGGTTCAATTCGAATTCTTTTTTATTCGTAAACATTTTCAGCCGTTCGAGGAGCCAGCTGAGGTTCTATTTCTCAGATGTGTATTTTGTCTGATTCTGTTGGCTCCTTCTCTCCCTTGGCTACCTCTTTCTCATTCTTACGTTTTATCTCTCTTCCTCTTCTCGGGGCCCGTTCAGCGCTTGAGGAACATGACGAGCGTCCTGTGAGTTTAAATGTTTCGTACTATGTGTAAATATTTTTTCCTTAGTGGCATTATTTGTTCTATTCGGATGTCCTATGTAGTTATAACTTTCGTCCTTATTATAATTCTTGTTATATCTTCCTATTTACTAATATTCCTCTAGAGTTGGTACTACGGAGCATCGATCGACGTATTGTGACCATAATGAATAAATGTCGAATCCTGGTTGATGAAATTCGACAATGTACATAATTTTTGTTCAATAATACTTTTTTTACTTATGACAACATTTTTTATCAACAAATTTTCGGCACGCCAATGAGTTCTCCTATTTCACCTTTGTTTGTTGACCTTGTAATGGACGACCTGGAAAATGATTGTCTCTCCATCTTTAAAAATAACTATAACATTATTCCATCGTTTTATTTTCGTTACGTAGATGATGTATTACTTTTTATTAATGTTGACCATATTGACCAAATTTTAAACATTTTTAATTCATATCATCCCAAACTACAATTTACATACGAAATGGAAATTGACAAGAAACTCAAATTTTAGACTTGAAGATAATAAGAAATTATAATTATTTTAATTTTGACTGGTTTGAAAAACCTACTTCTTCCGGACAAATCTTGAATTATTTTTCTGGTCATCCAGTTAGCTATAAGAGAAATATTGTTTTTAATTTGGTTGATAGGGTGATCTTACTTGCCAGTACACGTTTTTACGGTGTGAATATTGCTAGGGTGAAAAACCTGTTGATAAAAAACAATTACCCTTTTAACTTTATTAATAAAAACATAAAGGTCAAATTAAAAAGACACAAATATAGTAATCATAACAGAAGCACTTCAAACACCTACCCTCTCTGCAAAATTGGCATACCATGCATTGATAATAGTTTTGAAAAAATTTCAACCATGTTAAAACCCTACAATATTCACACTTACCCTCTTATTAACAATAAACTCCAGCATATTGTCCGCATAGGAAAAGATACAACGAATAAACGTAAGCAGACAAATGTAGCATGTAAGTTTTATTGTAAAAATTGTCCTGCGTCATATGTCGGTGAAACAAAGCGAGCAGCGGAGGTCCGTATTAGTGAACATATGAAAAGTAAAAACTCTGATTTCGTTGTTTGTGCACACCAAATTAATTTTGACCATGAATTCGATTGGGATAACTTTAAAATCCTTGACAAAGAATCTAATTACAAAAAAAGAATTATTTCCGAAATGCTTTATATAAAACTCGACAAACACAACATCAATAGAAAGGAAGATGTGCTTTTCTTTAATAGAGCATACCCTCCTTTACTACGAAAGTTTAGATGTCCCGATCGAGTTCATCGTCCTTTACCTTTTACCTTTGCGGCTCCGCCTATATAAGCGCTGGCTTGTTGTTGTAATTTATTGTCAGTTGATAGCACGACAGGTGACGAGTAAGTCAACCAAACTTACGAATTCTCGCGTACATGCGGTAACAATTTACATTAAAATTTATTGTATTTTGTGTTTGAGCCTTCCAGATCACTCATTGTGTGTTTTTAATTTTAATTTTGTAGTCTGATGAGGCTGATGCATATTGTCAGCGAAACGTTGCGCATTAATAAATCAACGCAAGAAAATTTAAGTACACTTTACTTGTATTTATTTATTTTCTCACATTTCACCCCCAACGGATCACTGATCACTTTGAATTTTCAAATTCACCGGAGGACACTGATATATACTAACGAACCAATTCTTGTTATAGTTATAATTGCCTCTATAATTATTGTAGTTACTGTACTGGTTATTTTAATTGTTGTTGATATTTTTGGGGTAATCAACGTTTCAGTTGTAGTTGTTGTGTCTGTTGTAACCCGCATTATTATTGGGGTTCAGTCTATAATCGTTGTTATAGTTTTGGTTATGCGTATAAGAGGAGTAATTATAATTATTTTGGTAGTTCAAATTTTCTTCCATATTTTTCCTGCTATCGTTGTTAAATTGTTTGCGTTCGTCACTCCAATTTATTCTCCCACTCTCTGCGTGTTTCACTAGTGTGCGACATTCACTTGTATTGTACCTCCTGCGTTTGCAGTAAGCGCAATTTTTCACTTTTACATTTTGTTTATTTTGCGCTATCTGTGCTGGTGGATCATTTGCATTTATGTCCAGGTTTAAAATTTTCTTATTCGTCGCGTCTGCTACCAGTTTTTTACATAATTTTGTAGTATGCTTCCCGTATTCATCGCTACGAGCAATATTGATGATCCCGGGTTGTTCTACCTTTTTCTGTCATTTTGCATGCTTCTGCCTGATTTTGGTTACGTGAACGATTGTCTTTATCTCTTGTCTCTGTTTTTGCTAGGCATATTGGAGCCTCGATTCGTGCTGGCATTATCTCAGGTAAGCTGAGATCACTTTCCATTTTCAGGGCGGCTACTATAGCTTCGCCCAATGTTTTTGGCCTAAGGCATGTTACCCTGTAGTTATAAGGCAATTGTACCCCGCACGTGTATTGTTTCATGGCTTCTTTTCAGCGCTCTCTTTCAATGCCTATCGTTGACTAGGGAGTAGTGTCGTATTCGAATTGTAGAAAGTTATCATTCTATCGTATGTTTTCTGTACGCGGCTGCTCTAGTCTTCTACGAGTTCACCTCTGCATTGCTTTATGACTTACAATTACGCCATTAACGTATCGATGCTCTTAATGCTGCTGTATCTGTTTTTCAATTTTACTTAAAATTGGTCTACAGAAGAGAATTGTGCTAGCCTTGATATAAATTTGACTGCTTTGTCCTTAAATTTGTTAGCCAATAAAAAACTTTTTGTATACAGGGCCTACAGTCTATGATACCATTTTTACCGTTTGCTCGAATAGAGGTAACTTAACGGAATAGCCGTCAAATGTTGGTACGTTTGTTACAAAGTGGCTTAATGACGACATCGTGTTCTGAATTTGGGGTACGTCATTAGGATTTTCTGTATAATACGGAGGTACTGCAAATTGGTTTTGGGCATTTAAGTAGTTTGTATTCCCACAATTTAATTCAAATCTTTGTGGAAGATGGGGTTGTGTCTTTGTATTTTGTCTATAGTTATTTCTGTTGTAGATCATATCGTGAGATCCTTGCTCCCAATTACTTGCTCCTCTTGAACTACTGGGATTCGCATTTGTGTTTGACACTGTGTGGTTCTTTCATGGTTTTGTTGTAATAATGGATGTTTTGAATATGTAGATATTTGGTTTGTATATTGTTGCACCTCCTGTGCAGCTGCTTATCTTATTATTTCGTTTATATTTGTGCTGTGTTTGGTTTGCGCTTCATCGCTAGGTTGATTAGTAAAAGATTGGCTCCTGTTAGTTGTCGCATTTTTACGCTCGTACATGTTTAATATTTTCACTTTCCTTTTTTAAACATTTTCATGTGTGTTTCAAATAAAAGTTTGCAAGACTTTGACATGATCAAAAAATTTAAAGAATCTAAAAGTTAAGTAGCTTGATTGAAACTTGTCAAACATTAACAAATACTTAACAATTATTTATTTATGTTTGTGAAAATATTTTACAAGAACTTATTAAAAACATATAAATTCAGATAAATGTACAAATAACTTATTTACGGCAAAATGTAAAAAAAAATTATTGAAGCTGTAGGTAATAAGGACGTAAATTCTTACCCTCATTACAAATTCACTCTGGCCAGGTGGGTAACTTACTTGACTCTGAATCTTGTTGGACCAGGTTAAAATCTCTCAGTTTAAAGTCAGTGTTACTTTTTTGTCGTTGAATTCTGATAATTTTTACTGTTTGAAAAATTTTATAGTTGTGTTTTGTGATTTTGTTACACTAAAAAATTTTAAAGTTGCGAAAATTATTTTTAAAATTGCAGCTTTCTGCAGTCCCTGCTACAGTACATCCAGCAGAATATTCTACAGATAATCTTTCATAAAAATTGGATAATAACTCTGCAGGATTATTTAATAACAAATTTGACGATATACTTCAAAAGATCTTGTACATATAATTTACGTAGACTACCGTTACATTACTTTATGATTAGTATTAAAAGGCTAATTGCTTAACTGAAATAATTTTTGATCAGTATTGCAGATACTCAAATACTTAGAGTAACTTGAGACTCCTTTCTCAAGACATACCTGATTGATTTTTTTATTAAGTTTTAATCAAATCGGTAACTCAGAGTAATGGTAATCTCTTAATCAGTAAGAAATAAGTTAATATCTTACAAATTAAAATTGAAATTGTATTTATGTTAGTGATTAAAATTAATAACAAGTAAGAATAAGAAATTCGTGTTGTGTTCAGTGATTGTTCTTGAATTTGAATAGGCTTCTTTCATAATTTAACGTTTTTCTAACAACTATTAGGTACTAGTGACTGATTTTTGTAGTGTATCTGTAAGGTAAGAAAAAACTTGAGATTTTTCAATTAAGAGTGAAGATAAAATTTATTTTCAGCGTACACAATGACATTGTAGTTAACTTCTTTGATGATTTTTTTTCCAGGCAACAGTTGCATAGAGATAACTGTATTTTCACCAGGTTTTTTAAGGTTACCGACAATACGAAGCACTCAAACTAATGAATAGTTAACGTTAGATTAGTGTTAAATAACCAAAATATGATGTAAAAAAGTTTTTTTTATTTGAAACTTTCTTTAGCAACATGTGCATTTCATAACACTTATTTTCCAACAACTGATCAACATAAAATGACTCGTATGTATAAACACACACGCAAGCGCTCGCGCAGACACACACACACATTTATATATATATATATATATATATATATCTTCCAAAATTGTGCAGCGGTTTTAAAGAGTCCTTCCACATAACCCCATCTCCACCTCCCTCCAACCCTCCTCAGATTCTTCTCAGCCCCTACTCAGCCCCCCTCTAAATAAGATAAAATTTTAACAGTTTTTACGTTATTGTTATTGCGTTGAATTTTTGGTGCGCCACCTATCCAGCCCCTTTACTCCTCTGCCCCATGCTCAATTTTTGTGAAAATCCCTCAGTCTCTCCTCAGATCCCTCTATGCATACCTCTAAATAATTGAATTGCATTACCGCGTAGTCTCCCCTGCGGTCCATGCACAGTGTATGTTCTAGCCCTCTCCAACCACCTTCCACCATTATCTTAATAATTTTTTTATTTATGTATATTTGTTACCACGTTTCCATACCACTTTCAAGGTAGTGCCATGGTTCTCTAGTTCTTTTTTCTTAGTTCTCCAAAAGTTTAAAAATTCCATTGTAAGGTATGTATTGAATATGTGGCACATGTTAAATGAATAATTTTGTAAGTTTTATGTAATTTTAAGTAATCGTAGCAGATATTATATTATTTATATGTTTAAAAGAGAATATTTTATGATCCGATAATTGTTATGAGTAAATGTGTATACAGTATTCAACGTTTTTGGAACTTTATTCTGTAAACATAAGCTAGTATATTACCAAAAATGGTTTAGCACGTTATATCGTCTAAAATTAGTTGCAGTTTTGTGCAAAATATCCAAACAGTTATATTTGGTAAATGTTTTGCCCTACTTGGCATGGGTTTTTGTAAAGATAAGCCTAAATTGTTTTTTATTTTTTTAATTTAGGATTGCATGTAACTGTTATAAAAATATCTGGTCAACCGCATTTTCTCATTATAGTGACAGAATCTTAATAATGTTGTTGCGTATAACGTGGTCCTCCAACATACATCGATGATAGTATACATACTTTTGCAATTTTTTCTTTATTTCAAAAAGTTTCTGATATTTTACCTGATATTTCTTACACCACTTAAGAAACCTTTATAACATTCAATTCTTGATTTTATAGAAACATTTCTTAAACAGTTGAGGCCATTATTTTTAATCATAAGTTATATATGTAAATAAACTGTCATGTTAATCTTTCAACACATAATGAAGAACTAAAATTTTCTACATTTCGGCAGTACGATAATCTGTATGAACAATATTGTAACATAGAAACATTATTATTCATATGATTATTACTGATATTATTATTACATACATTATTATTATAATTGTTACTAAAACAATGTTTAGAGTATTTAGTACTGCATCTTTAATCTCCTGATGGAAGCATCAATGGAAATACTATTGGATTAACAAAAAAGGAGAGTTCATTTAGATTACTTCTCTTGGATGGTTTTTTGTAAAATCCTTCGGATAGGCACACAGATTAAAATTTTCTGGTAATACTAGGTTTGAAACAATAATTTTCTTCCATAAGCAAATAAATTCAAGTATCTATATTTTTTAGCTGTAGGGTTGTTTTTCATACTAGTAGTCAGGATTTAAATGTAATTTTTAATTGGGTTATTATTTTTGCGTGAATTCAATCTTTGTTAAATCGCTGCTTGATCCTCCCATAAATATAGTAATTCATGTTTAGTTATTTCGATATTATCTAATTTAATAGTATTAAATACAAAGTGAAATATTTGTTCATAATTTTCATGTTATAAATAGATTTACCTTTTTAATCTTTCTCATTAATTATAAAATAGGCATAAAAAAAATGTTACTGTAATACTGGATGAGTATTATAAAAGTTTTATCATAAAAAAAAAGTTTTTTTGGTTTTTTTTTCATGTTCATTTAGAGGACTTACACAAATTTATCTATTGTGACAACAACTATATATCTTACGTTTTTTTCCAGAACATTGCTGAACAATACTTACATTTGTAACTCTCTGTTCCTTAGCAAAAAGGTTTGATTAAGGATTTCTTATTATTTGTTGCACTAATACGATTACAATTCTTATTACGATAACTTTTTGTTATTTTTTTTTTACTTTTTTTTTGATCAATCAAATGCATAATTTTTTTTTTTTGATATTTAGATTTTAGAAAGTCATTAAAGTAAATATACTAGAATCAATGTCACTGGAAAATAATGTACTTAATCTTCAATTAGTATAGTAATTACCAAAAAATATAACGTTATTTTAATCTTGACAAAGCATTGACTTTTAGTTGCAGTGGCAAAAATTACACTTTGGCATCAAAAAATGTTAATGATTCACGACATGTCTCTTTAAACTGGATAAAATACATATTTTTTTTTCAACTTGATAAAGATACGAATGAAACCATATAAAAATTATCTTAATTGATAAGGAAACTCTAAAGTTGTTGTTTCTTTAAAAGTATCATTGATTTGAGAATCACAATTAATTGAATTTATTGTAGTTGCAGTATCTCTAAACGTCTGGTATTCTATTTCTTTACGTGTTTTAATGTTTCCAAAGGATGTTAAACTTTTTATTGTATTAAAAATAAGTTTGAAAAAAAAAACATTTAAAGTTTCTTTAAAATATTTTATTCAATTTATCTTAGGATGCTATTTTCTCTTTTTCAGAAAATTTCACGTTTGTTATTAAAAGTGTAATGTTCTAAAATGTTTACATACTTTATTGATTTTACTTGATAATTGTGTTTGTTCAGTAACATCAAAGCTGTTGTTTGCTTATTAAAGTTTTACAGGATTTCAAAATAATTTTCATTGAATACAAGTTTCTAATTGTTCCCAAGTTAGATAGCTAAGCTTACAACTGTATGACATTTAGTACAAACTAAAAATTTCTGTATTCTTCAAGCTGCTTTTATTAAACCCACGTATTCAGCATGAATGTAACTACTTATTTTATAACGTTTTTGTGTTCTTTTTAGTTTTTGAATTTATATGTATGTGCTGGTTTTACCTTTATAAATGTAGTTAGAAATAAATTTTTGTTTTACATCGATTCGCGCAGTTTAACGCAATATAACATTTATTTTTGATTAATAAAAATTTACTACAAGGTACAACTGCTTCATTATTTCTTAAAATTTTATCTTTTGTCCAAGTCTTGTAAATATATTTATCATATATGTTATAAGAACGAAGTTCTTTATGTCGCGTTACTCGGGGGGCTGGAATTTTAAAACCAAAAATTTTTTTTTTTTTTTGAAACGAAAGTGGTTTCACCCGAAGTCTCTTCCTCTCAAGTCTCCCCCCTTTCCCCTCACCTACTGTTCTCTAAATACTTCCCCTCTCCCCACTATATATCTATATCTGCCAACCGTGCCGTGTTCCTTTTCTGCACACCTTTGCCCACCATTCCCCCTCACACACCTAATTAATTTTATTTTCTCACAGCAATTTTTTTTCCACTTTGAATTTTTTCTCATTTCGGTAAGAAGTTG
>NW_019379633.1:73753-94166 GCF_000648655.2 Copidosoma floridanum
GCAGTACTAACGTTTACAGAGCTTCGTTCTTCCTGTGTGTCTGGCGACCCCCTTGTTACCTGAGAAATTGCGTCTATACCCATCTCATGTTTAATGAAAGTTGTTCTTACCGTGGGACCCATGATCCATCAATACCCCCTGGTTTGTTGTTCTAATTTCCTATATAATTTTTTCCATTTTTATTTTTTTTTTTTTTTTAATTTCTTGTTCTTTTAAATTATGGGTAACGTTTTTTGAAATTTCGCTTAAAGTGTAGTACGTAAATAAATGGTTTTGAAAGTTTTTCCATACATTTCTGATTAGAATAAGCTATACGAGGACTGTATCATAGATTTTGATCGTGGATCATGTGTTTAATGATTAGTTTTTTAAGTTTAACATTACCCGCAATAATCTCTGCAGAAATAAGTGTATCAGTTTGTTTAGGCGTAATATTTTTTCAACACAACGTAGAGATATTAAAATGTGTACGTGAGGTAGAAGACGTTCTTAAGATTTAGTTGTATGGACGAGTGCCAACACTTCTCCAAAGGTATAATATAACAAATCCTCCTGTAAACAAATAGTACAAAGAAACTTATAATTTCCTACCTTTGTTTAAAAATTCTGAGAAAAATTATACGCCCCATTAGTGATTGCACTTAAGCATTCTTAAAAAGACGTATTTTTTTAACTTTTTTAACTAAATCTCCGAAAATTGAAACAAATGAATTCAATTACGATATGAGAATGTATAAACGATTGTTGAGCCAATCTTTCTCTTTATTATAATGGATTGAAATTTTCATAATCTCGTCTTTAAAATCTTCTATATCTGTACTATCAAAATGTTATAAGTTTTTCATTCTTCTTTTACTTATTTTTCATGTTACCAATACTTTAGTCAAAAGTTTCTAGAGGAAAAACTAATGGACTTACCATTACATCAATAAGATAAGATACTTTAGATAAAAATATTTTCTTAGGATAGTCATCTGGTAATTCCTTAGGGCTTACTCATAAATCAAAATTTTTTAGAAGCCTCGAGTTCAAAACTATAATAGAAACACATTTTGCGTTACCAATTTAGTGTATGTATGTTTTTATGACCATTTTTTGTAAAAAACCATTCAATAACTTGGTAGTTTTGTCTACGTATGGAGATCTTCCTATGTACGTATGTAACTTGATGTAAATGCTCGTACTTCTTTGCCATGGAATTTTTCTTAGTAATCTTAGTCAGAGTTTCGATATGGTCTTTGATAAAATTTACGTTCTTTAAGTTATACTTCTATAGGCGCGTTCTGCGCTATGGAGTCAATCAACGATTTCAGATTGGTGACCTTGAAAAAAAGTGTAATGGAACTGGATTTTGCTTCATTTTCCTCCTTCACCCTACCTCTCTTGACGTACTGCCAGTCTTTCTACACCACCCAACATCTAACATTATCATAGCACCGCACCACACCACATATTTTGAATTTTACTATTTTTTTTTTTAACTAATTAAAAAAAAAAAGGAAAAACGGGTGCGTCGTGTGATGTACCACAAGAGTGAAAACTTGAAAAACAATCGAAATATGTATAAATTAACAGAGGAACAGAGCGAGAGTTTATATTTTGAATAATAAGGGGTTGGAACTTACTGATAATAAGCAAATTAAAAAAAAAAATGAGCCTTAACACAAAATTAAATAATTTTTTATAATTATGTTCATTAATGTGTGTCTTACAAAATGTGTTGTACTTATACTGTTGCCATTATGGTCCAGTGTTGTGATAAGCACATTGGCATATTGCTGATTGATAGTGAGATTGTTTATTAAAATTGCACACACGCACGTACATATTTTTTTAAAGTTATGTTTGGTTAATCTATCTACTACTGCCACTTTACGTTTTTTACCGATTTTCCAAGTTATTTTTAGGCACAACAATGAAAATTACATCCTCCACATTTGTATACAATTTAACAAATATACAATTATTTTTCTAAATATTTTGCACATAAATATTACAAAAAAGTATCCAATAACTGAAATTAGAAGTTATGTCATCTTATTACCCAACATCTCTCTATTTGTGTGCCACAATGTTTTTTTTTAAGTGAGAATGCCTGTAAGAATAGTAATTTATTGTAGAATTTTGCTTTCTTTTAAACATATGGCATATTTTCTAATGTTTGAAAGTTATGTGCTCACATGACCCTGGAATATCATTTCTGCATTCTAGTAATTTTCTACTAAACGTAATATAATTTTTTCTGTAATTTCCCCCTTTATTTTATGAAGGTACATCAAAAATATCTGAAACCGAGATTATGTTTTTACATAATTCAAAGCTTCTCTTTGACTGCACCATGATAATTTAATTTTCTTTAGAAAACATGTAAAATTTTTTTTTTTTTCTCTATCTTGCTATATTTAAAAAATATAGCATATTTTTAATTTTTAAGGGTTATGTCATATTGCTTTATAACCGATAACTCGAAGTTGTTATATTCGACCAGCCATACATGCAAAAGTTATTTTTTAATGTACTTTATTAAAATAATAATAATAACTAGACTACACTGTATTAACATAAGCTACTATAATTCATACACATGCGCGCATACAGAGTGTCAAGGCTCACTGTGGCTGATGAGCCACCATGTTCAGAAGTTACTTTAGAAACTGTCAATCTATGTATAATACTCACACTACTTATACATATCAACGTATGCCACTCAAACATATGAAGCTCACGGACGTGAGATTCTGAGCCAGTGATTGGTTAATAAGAATTGTGTTCGTGTTGGTCCTGAATATGGCAGAGCCAATCAGGAGAAGCTCCCACATTTGCCTTACTGCATTTGACTCTCTGTATGAGCGCAGGCAAACCTGTACACACTTTCACAGTAGAAGTGGAAAGTACACACATACACTCATCATAGACACACACCTTCATGGTTTTATCTTCCATCCATAATTCTATTCTGTATAAAAGTTACACACACATAAATACGTGTATGTACACGTGCACATTGCATACTGTAACGCAGTACAACGTGGCAATAGAAGTGTACATAAAGTCACATGCTGATTATATACATGTAGCCAAATCTGAAGGCAAACAATGAAACTCGAGTGCCAGAGACACATGCATAGTTGCAGACTTGTAAAGACAGAAAAAAAAAGTAGAAGCGGGAGAGAGCTAGAGCAGCAGCGGCTATACACGTGCGCCTATCGACTCCTCTTCTTCTTCACCGCTGCACTGCTTACCCTTGAGCGTTGATCTGATGTACAAACGTACATACAACAAAATGGGTCCCCAATCAATCGCGCGCAATAAAGCTCTCACTTTTAAAAGGTAAAGTGTAGTTTGTCATGGTTGTGGCCCCAGTATCTGCGCATATTTGTAAGGACAAAGTTACCTCCAAAGTATATACAAGCACGCGCAAGAGGCAGATTGCAGCAGCAAGCAAAACATACATGCTATTACATATCAGTGGTAAATTTGACGTAGTGGTGCGTCATAAAGACTCTTTAAAAAAACTACCTTTGATAATCGGGCTGTACGATTTCGTTCCTACATCAAATCTTATATCTGTGAGCACTTTACCACAAAAAAGATATTCAGTATGTTTCTCTGTAAACAAGTTTACCGTACCAAATAAAGGAAATGGACGAGTAATCAGTGACACTTCTGCGAAAAATCATGGTTTCATATTAGATACCTGTGGATCAGACATTAAGACAGATGAATACCAAGGTACACTTAGTATCTTTACAGCAGTTTTGGGACTCTATCTGTGGTATAAAAGACTTGCGTACCTAAACGTACTGTACTTGAATAAGTTGAAAAATGGCATGGCCCATGAAATTAATTTCCCAGCTCAAGACAAACTTAATTTGTGCAAAAACTGTTTGGAAAGCAAAGTATAAAAAGCCCGCATCCTACAAACTCCAAAAGAGCAAATGAAAAATTAGCACTGCTGCACAGCAATGTATGCCAAGTCCCAATAACATATCTGGGAACTATTTAATTTTATTTTTTTATTAAGAACAAAAATGAAGTGCAATTTGTGATGAAGATATTTATTAGATTTGTTGAAAATTAATGTTAGATTGCAGACTTCAGACATTTAAGAGTGATATCGGTACCAAAGATTATTGTAGTGAGGTGTCTGATTTTTTCAAAGAAAAGGGAATCGAACATGAAACATCTATTGTGTACATCCTGAAAATGGACGAGCTGAACGCTTTAATTGATCCCTGTTGAAGAAAGCTTAAACCATGCTGTCCAAGTCAAAATTGGATGAAATATTTTGGGCTGGGGTTGTCCCAACGGCAGCATATGTACATAATAGATTCCCAGAACGAGGCCTAGGTGGGCATACTCCACACGCAGTGTGGACTGGCAGTGTAGTAGACGTTTTAAATATGTGAGTATTTAGTTGCAAATTTCGCACGCTCTTACCCAACAAATAAAGAAAGAAATTCGGTCCAAAGACACTATCATGTATTTTTATAAGTTATCACTTGCAACAAAAAGGATATAGGCTTTTAGATCCTCTAATTAAAAAAGTATTAGTAGTAACTAGTGTTAAATTTCCAGAGTGTCGAGAAAGTAATCGAATCTAAATACTTTTCTTACCATTGTCGTCTAAGACAAGTATTAACCAATATCTTAATTAAAACCTAGATAAAGAAAAGGAAATTGATTCTCAAGAAGTATCTGTAAGTGAAAGCAGAAGCTCTGATGATAATGACAAGGAACACCTGAGACGTACAGCAAGGCAAATAAAGTAACCGAGGCATTCGGATGACTTAGTGCTCTACACGGTTGTAACTGATGGCTACAAATCCATGAATTATCAAGAGGTAATAAATAGTGCAGAACGTCAGCAGTGGTTTAACACCATGACTATGGAAATTCACTCCATCACAAAAAACCAAACTTGAACTTTTAAAGAACTACCGCTGAATCAAAGTGCTACAGGGACCAAGTCAGTTTTTAAAAAGAATCGTGATCAACGTAATTGGTTTGTTTTTCTCAGAACGTATTTGTTAAATACATGAAAGACAAAAATACGTATCAGTAAGCATCGTAAAAAATGTTGATATTTTGTAGGAAAAGTATTTATTTCAGGGCATCGTTAATCAAATTGAGCCTCATTGAAACAATCATGCAAAAAAGTTCAAGGCTGCTAATGGTAGTTACATATCAATTTACTTTGCCTCCTACCTCTTACATACCATCTTCGAAAAAACAATATTTTTTGTCTGTTCTCTCTGTCTTTAGTCAAATTTATTAAAAATAACCCTTCTCTATCCTCTGCCTAATGTGCTTTATAACCGATAACTCGAAGTTGTTATATTGAGTTATTACGGCAAAATAAATTGATTGATATCTCTTAATTCCATTGCATTACTGCACTAACTTTAAGTAAACATGTACAATTATCATGCTTACCAGTAAATTTGGAAGTTTTCTTATTTTTTTCTCTATATTTTGTCATTTTTGCTGCTTTTCTGTTAACCGACCATAAGTTTTATCTTTGCACGTATTCAATTTATTAAAGCAGACAGCAAATTGGCAGTATAGATGGGTAAGTAAAATAGCAGTTAAGAATAAATGAGAACAAGTCCTTACTCAAGTCAAATTAAGAATATTCCTGGGTATTCCTCTGGAGACGTCCTTGTAGATGTCTCTAGGGATGTACCTCAAAGTACTGTCAAGTGCGTTATTTACAATTTTAATACTGCAAACTGATAATGAGGCTACTACGAAAGATAATAACGTTCCATTTAGATCATTAGAGTAAAAATCTTAATTATAAAAAAGCATATTTCAATTCCCTTGCATGCATGAAACATAAAATAATTTTTAAGGTTATGTGTTTTTAAATATGTTAGTTATTTTTGATCTTTCAATAATCATAAAACACTAGTATGAAAAGTCATTTGGACGAGCTTTGAAAAAAAAATTTCTTACTTTTACGCTCATCAATAAAGTACTAAAATTTTATACACGCACATTTTAATATCTTTACTTATTTGTAACTTTACGAATCTACTGACTTGCAAACGTAATACACAAAAAATATTGAATCAGCTTTATTTTTAAAGAAAAATGATGGAAGTTAAAAATCGTATAAACAATTTTTTAGTGAAATTCAGACTAAACAGGTATTTTTTTGACTTCTTATATGTCTTAACAGTAATGACATATTTTTAACTTTTATAAAAAATGTTGTATCAGTTAACTAAAACTCTTACTTAAACTTGTAGACACACAAATTATGTAAACTAACCGTGGCTTGACAATCAAGCCACGAAGTTTGAATTCGTAAGTTATTGTACAACAAATCAAGATTAGAATGTTTTTAATAATGTGTAGTAGTTATTGTTTCAACTGGTGTTTATCATTGTATTCTTGTTTTGTGGTTGAAGTGGTTTCTCATACTTTAATACGATTAATAGTTTTGAAAATTATTCTACCACATTTTGTAAGAGAATAAGAATATGGTTCATTTGTTTTCCAGTATTAAAGTTTCATAAGTCGTCATTGAATCTCAATTGAATAATTTATTAATTTACTTAGAAAAATGTATTGTACGCTTTTCTCCATGTTTGACGCACTAATGTTCTTACATTATTCTGTCTATATAATTGTAAGATTTTTTGGCAGAATTATTGGTACTCTTCAATCAGTTTCATTAATTTTTATGATATTTAATACTCTTTGCATTTATTAACTTTGTGACCAAAGAGAGAATGCAATAAGTGTAACGATGTAGATTACCTGCTTATTTGTTTTCTTATCTATTACTGTATCTTCAATGAGCTTATGCTTACGATCTCTTATTAAAACTTCATATTGTAGCTGGATCATTCAAATGTAAAAAAAAATTTGCATATCGAGTTTTTATATTTTCATTTAATATTTTACAAAAAAAAAGTTAAACAAACTAACTCACTGTTTGATTATTGACTGTATCTTTCTAGACTTTTGATAGTACCTCATAAAATTCGTTTAAGAATTTATTAGTAAATCTTTGGTCACGATTTGTTTTTTTTTTTCATTAAAAAAAAAAATTTTTACTTTTATTTTTCCCGTATATTTTCGTTATAGTTACGCTTTAATTGATTCTATACGTATTTAACTATTCATACAAGTGCTGGTTAGGCTCTATTTTTAATGTTTTAACTTTTGACACACAAATTCAGCAACGTTTTTATTTGGAATTAAAATAAGGAAAATTTAGTTAAAGTTTTAAGTTCCATTCGACCTTAGAATTTCTATTTATAGGAAACTATACTCTAAGAACTATAGTCACGCAAAATACCTTATGTATGTATTACTTTTAATTTTTGAAGTAAATCTTTTACATTTAATACTCTGTTTTACTGGTAATTACAGTTAGTTACTTTCTTAGATATACAAGCTATTTTCATAATCACCTAGGTTCGTGGCCATATCCAAAGCTTTGATTCCACGGATTTTTTTAAATTTTAAATTAAATGGATTGTCCTTATTACAGAGATGCTAAAATTTTTCACTTCCATACAATTGATTCCTCCATAACCTGACACAGACCTTCACTAATCCTCCACTGCTTTTCCACAGCCTTACTATAAAATAAAATAAGGTTTTGCCTTTTTCTTCCTTATTAAAAATAAAAGTATTTTAGTTCTCAACTCTCTACTACCCCATACATTTCTTCCACAGCCTATACACCATCATTGTAGAAACTTACTTACACCTCACTAATGTTCATGGATCCTGATATACAAACACACACATGCTTACATCTAAGCAAATGTTGATTCATATTCTTTTATTTTGAAATTTATTTTATTATCAAACTACAACAATTTCCATACTCCCTTATCGCTATTTCTAATAAGACTTATTTCATTAATTTCATGTACAATATTTAGAAATAAGTACATCAATGCATACCAACTACGTATTCTAAAGTCCACGTAGTCTAAGGCCAAAGCTCTATTGCTCATTCATATAGCAATAACGGTTGAAGATTTTGAGATAAAAATATATAATTTGATATATTATAACTTTTGTACTACGTACGTTTATACTAATAAAAAGAGTTTTCACTAATAAAAATCTTTATCTTTCTTTAAGTGACTTAATAAATAACATAAAAAAATAAGAACAAATTTAGTCGTATTTGTGTTATTTCGGCTAACGTTATTTTCTATCATGACACCCCACAGCCTTCTACTGATCTTATATATACCTAATATTGATTTTCAAAAAACTGTTTTCATCTTTCTTGACACCACATAAGAGACAAGAACATGGACTCTATAGGTACGAACAATTAATAGTTGTTGCATTTATAGTAATCAGAGTAAGATCATGAATCGATGTAGATCCATTTTTAATTTAATTTTTATGTAATATTAACGTTCTTGGTGCGATAAATTAGAAAAAATATTTTTTAAACCAGTCAGGTGTGTCGGGGTGACTCTTAAAAGATGTAAAAACATACTTGAAACACGACGGATATTTTATGCATAATTATAAGCTTATCTTTTGATCTTGAAAGAAGTGCTATAGCAGTATTGGCGGGATATCAGCGTGAAAGAGAATCGGTAATAATAATATCAGTTATAATTGGATGTTGAAAACAAAATAATCTTTTACTCATTTACTCTAGTACTGCGTTGTATGTGTAATTGCTATTATAGCTAGTAAATAAATCATCACCATTGTTGTCCTTCATACTAAAAACAATATTAATTATATAGCAAATGTAACAAGCACTTGCACAAACTGAACGGTTGTACCTATTCATCTTAGTAGCATCAGCGCTAACATCACCATCGGCTGCAAGGGTAAACGTAGGTGGCAGGGTACATAGGTGCCCGGGTGTGTAAAATAAAGCACATACTTATGTATGTTATCGTTTGAATATAACTGAATTCCTTGCGCTATACTTGCAGTCCTCGGCCTTAACAATAGTATGCCACAAAATGTTAGAGTAGTGGTTGTAAGGAATAAAAAGTCGTATGATGTAAAGTGTCACTGCACTTGCGTTGCAAGTACTTTTAGAAAGTGCAAGTATTCTCTTTTTTTTAAAGTATAAATATTTCAATGCAATTAACTTTTTCATCATTGATATTTGGATTTGGAGTCCCATCAATTGATATTGAAGAAACATCTTGCACTGATGTCAAACAGCAGTGGAGATAGTATAAAAGTAAAGTTAATAGAATTTATGAGTTAGCACTCATTTGCCACCTTCAAAAGAAAGTTAAATGTGTGGAGTACTTAAATCTTGGCCAGAGACTTGATTTTTCAACTGTATTGAATAATGGTACATGTAATTGATAGAACTATCATACCGAATATAATAACCAGGATGTTATCTTTCTTTTGACGTACAAATTCATACATTTTATTTACTCTACTTTTCTATTATCTCTACTGCTGTTTGACATCAGTACAAGGTGCTTCGTCAGTATCAATTAATGAGGTTCTGAATTGAAATAACAGGAATGAGTGAATTAATAGCATTGAAATATTTATACAAAAAATAATTGTGCATGTAGTATTATCTTAACCTTATAATCTACAATAATACTACAACGTTATGATTGCACTTTCCAAGAGAAACTACAACGCAAGAGCAGCAACACTTTGTATCATATGACGTGTTATTCTTTAAAATCACTAATTTTACTTTGTAAGGTTAACTATAATTCAGGCTAAGGACTGCCAGTACAAAGCAAATAATTCAGTTGTATTTAAATTCTGCTTTACGATACCACATATAAGTATATGTTTTACTTTGTACACACACTCGCCTTTTTCATACGGTCCAACAGTTGTTCTGATCAGTCGTGGCATTAGCGCTAATGCTACCAAAGTCAATATGAAGCACTATGTACAGTTATACTCAAACCTACATGTCGAGTGTCACTCTGTCGACTGTCGACTGCTGCATTACACTACACGTAAGCATGCATACACACACATTCACAAACTTTTGCTGTCTCTATATCATCCTAAAGTCAGCTGCTCCTGCTCTGCACTGATATACATATATACGCCATACTCCCCAGTTCCCACTCGGCCGGCAGCCGTGCACAGCATATGTGTGTGGGGACGGGACACTTGCGCATGTATACTTAGCTACTTAGCTACTGAAAGATGAGTATTATACAAAGTATATCTATATTTTTTGGCTGGCAGTAGCGTAAACTCGGCGCTTCTTAGTTGACAGAGAGAGAGAGAAAGAGAGAGAGACGATGGCTTACCACCTGAAGTATTTAATTTGAAAGAGGCTGAAATTATTAATTAAATATGAAACTAAAGTTGATTTAATGGTTTGTGCACTAGAATTAGACTTTCCATAACCAAATTATTAAAATATAACATTGAAGCAGAAATAACCAGTAGAAAAAAATCAGACAATAAAGTTTTCGTATTAAGGGCAGAAAATAAGAATTTCCAGAGAACACCAGATGGCCTCTTACTCTTAGTTATTACAACTACATTACAGATAACTCCAGTAGTATACTTACATATGTGTATCTTTACGACGATAGTAAGCGAATTAAATTAAAAATATGGATAACCATAACAATAAGTGTATGGTGAAATGTACGTACTATCAAAGTTAATAAATACAAATAACAATGACAATAACAATAATAGGCATTAGCCAAGAAGCTCAGTATGCCAAATGCATAAATTATTCAAGAAGCTAAAGATAAATGAACAAATGATAAATATACCTAGTATGTGTTGAAATATTCAAATTTATTATTAATTAATAATTATTATCTCATAGTATTTTACATCTTTTATGACTGACTCTAGATTTCAGGAATATAAAAGTAATAATTAAAGTCTTTTTCTTTAAGAATTTAGTAAGCTGAATGAATAGTGAGTTGCAAATATTTAATCACAAAAGTCGGATTTTCTTACATCATACTCATCAGTTAAGTGCTACTCTACTTATATTAAAATAATTTTTTTGACAAAAGTAGTCGTAAATAATTAATAACTGCATTATACATGCAAACGACGTGCACCATACGTGAATTTTTTTTTAACACTTTATCAAGTCTTTCTAAAACGATGAGTTAGAAAATAGAGCTGATAATGGATTTGGGGTCCGGATTATGGTCGATGATGGTCTGTAGATCAGCTTCTTCGGAGCAGCCCTTGTACTTAACTTTGAAGATGTGGCGTCGTATAAGTATCTGCTTATGGCCATGTACGGTTGATGCAAAAACATCTGCGGTAGTACAATAACATACCATTCAGAATATTGTCATGGATTGTACATAACTAAGTGATTGTCATAAGTTAAACTTAACGTAAACGACTACTCTAAGAATTATATTATTCTTTCTCTCTTCTTAATTGTATTATTATTTGCAGAAATCTTATTCAAATTCAATTTATTCATTGATCTACTATATTTACTACTATTTTTGGGCTTGCAACTTTACCACGCTTATGTTTTTTCTAAATTACAACCCAATAGCTCTTGCTACTGGAGATGGTACAGTACTTTCTATGTGTCTGTAATTATCTTGCACACTGTCATACCATTGAAAGTCATCCAAAAAACCTTGAAAACGTGCGCATTCACGAACACTGACTACTCTCTTCTCTTTCGGGTGAAGAATTTGTCCCTGCACGACAATTATTTTAAATAGCTATATTTTCTACTTATCATTTATAAAACAGGTAAGATGAAAAATAAAGTAGTAAAATTTATGATCATAAGATAATTTTGTCAGTTGATAGGACTTTTCTTACTTGTACAAGAATAAAATCAGGATTGGTTGTAAGGGTACTGATTAAACTATTCCATGATATTCTACCATAAACGCCTGTCCAGTTGTTATGTCGATTTGCTGTATAAAGCAAAAACCAAAGTTTCACAGTGTTCTTTTGCATGTCAGAAGGATCCTATTTTTTGCTTGTCGCGCAACGACAAACGCCTCTTAGTGGTGTTTTAGCACATTTTTCACATTCTTTGGTTTAAAACTTACACTGTCTATGAAAAAAAATCAAAGGAACATTACTATTCCAATTTTTTTTAGAATTTTATCATCGTCCTAAACGATACTTACAGCTTTTTATTATATGTTTCGTTGCTTAGTGGTACAACAATATTTGGTAAGTCTCTCCAATCAGATCCGAGGACTGTTAGAATATAAGCAGTTTGAGCTTCTACGAGAGCATTTATATTTTTAAAAATACGATGAGTTAACATATTTTTTGAATCAACACCTTTCTTTAAAAATAATATATCATATTGCTTGCATAATTCTGAAGTTTATTATATTTATTATTCTTAATCCTCGGTAAATTTGATAGAGTATCTTGAAGTACAACTTCTTTGTAGAGTACCGAAGCAATCCCATAAAAGATGGGCTGTACTGTAACACAATGTTTTAATAATATGACTCACAGATCTAAAGATCGCTATTGGATAAAACAGAGTTATTCTGTTACTATTTATTACAATGCTTAAATTACTTCTGGATTCGCTAAATACATAAAATGGCTTTGGAAGTTGTGGAAGCACTTCACCAGGAGCAGTTGCTAATATTATTAGTCTGGGAAAATGATGTTGACGATTAATTACAATAAAAAACAATAAAAATCTCTATTGAAACCATGAATAGTAATAAATTACAACATTACTTTCTACGCATTTGTGGCACACCATAATTTTTTGCTTGGATGATTCCAAACGTACATTGGTACCCTATTACCAAAAGACATTTTAGAGTAAGCTACAGTATCAGACCTTTTTTGAATGTGGCAAAGCATCTGACGTTTTCTATGACACAAAATCTTGGCCTTGGAAATCAAGCTAAAAAAGGAACAACGTAACAAGAGCATTTTTCCCACATTTATTTTGCCACAGATATTTTACCTACGCAAAACGTGATGGTGCAGCTGACTGGTTGGACTTCATCAAAATAAATTTAGTAATATTGATAGTCTTAGTTATCACTCGAAGAGTACTAAATAAAAACTCTGTCCATTAACGTTCCTAGGTTCACTAATCCATTCTACTGTGCACAAGGAACTATCCTATTTTTTCAGTAAAACTGGATCGTGTATTTGTCTTATAAACAGCAATAATAAGCGACTCTTCAATGTAACTATCAACGTCTCTTTGCAGCTGTACATAAAACAAATAATTAACTTGTAAAAATCGTCTTTACTGCTGTTCAAGAACCAGTCAGAATTATTTTTCTCACCGTTATATCATTAACATCAGCTTCATTGTTGTGCTTTTGATCCTCCACTAACTCCTTAAGCTGGCTATTTATACACGTCCACAAATACTTAATCCAGTTTCTCAGCTTAATATCGTATATCAAGTGACATTTTCAAATCTAGAATTGTTCACAATATGTTGCATTAAGTTACAAAATAACAGAAATACGTGTGAATTATTTTACGAATAATAATAATAATGAAAAAAATAACCTTTCTGAACATAGTATGATAAGAAGCCCCCGAATTTCTTACTTTATAAACAAGAGATCTTTTTTGGTAAGAGTTGAAATCAATATCTTTTTCTAGTTGTGAAATGAAAACAATGACTGATACACAACTTAAAGTGAAACATTAACCTTGTTCCAAATCCTTGACATATGATGCCATCATCTTAAATGCAAGACTCAAACAACGTTATAAATATAAACATTGACAAATCCATTGGTTTTCAAGCATGGTGTATATTCTGACATGCCAATAGTACGTCATAAATTTGAATTAAATAAAACAGGATCATTTAAATGTACCAGAAAATCAATATAAATGTAAAAATAATGAAATTCTACTCATTGATAACAACCACTATAATAATTATTCACATAAATTATTTATATGGTAGCAATATTAAATACAGTTAAAATTTTAATGGTACACTAAATACAACTTACTCTGCACTTTTGGCTGAACTGTAAAGTAGTCTGTGTGTCGCGCTCTTTAATAACAGCAGACCAGCATATAGGCTAAGCCAAAATGGTAGATCACACACTAACGTTTTGTTATTGCTGCCTACTACAAGTAGCAGCACTACTGAAACTGCACACAGTAGGAAAAAATGCCGTTTTTTGTGTGAAAATAAAATAGCGGCCACTGTGACAGGCTATTCAAGATGATTTTTTTTTAGATTGATGCTCAAACAACTTAGGTTATAGGAAAATTAGTCCGAAGGAAAAAAAAAATTAAGAAATTAAGAACTACCTCTAAATGCACCCCTCATCACTATATCTTTTTAATATCATAATCATTCAATCAGACAAACCTAGATTTTTTACAAGAAACTATAAGCCTATAGACTTTTTGGGTCGCTGATAATGAACATGACGTCAGAATTTCGAAATTCGAAATGGTGGATCCAATATGGTGGCCAAAAAAGTCAAAATGCTTTTAAAATTTGAGAAAATTTTTGCTACAGGGGTTTTTTAGGTCGCTTAACATGAATCTTGTATTAAAATTATATAATTCAAAATGGTAGATCTAGTATGGTGGCCAGCAAACTGATACTTGTTAAAAACTAACAAGTTATCGGTTATAGAAGATTTTTAGGTCACTGAGCACGCATCTGGCATTAGAATTGTATTATAATTATGAAATTTAAAATGGTGGATTCAATATGGTGTCCAAAAAAGTTGACACCTGTTCAAAACCAACAGAATATAAGCCCAAGTAGTTTGTTAGGTTGCTGAACATGAATCTGGAATATTTACTTTAAAAATTGCGGATATTATATCTTGGTTAAAAAAAAACGTTAAAATGTTAAAAATCTGTCGATAAAAATTTTTTAAGTCATTGAACACGAATCTGGAATTTTAATGGTTAACAGAAGAATACAGGATTTCATACGATTATCAATATATTAACCAAAATTTACATAGAGTCCATTACGTGATAAAACAGTATTGACAGATTTTGGAATAAATCGTAGCAATCACTCTTGCTCGATGCTCGTAAGGCTAAGACTAGATTAATACATAATTAAAGAAGAACGTTATTTACCAAAAAACATTTTCTACTATTAAATACGAACAATTACTTACGTTTCTAGGTATTCGTATTTTAACAAATACTGCTTGTTAAAACTAAATTACGGATAAGCATAGCAGCTCTACAAGTTTAGAATGTAAAAGCATAGATATGTAGCAGATTTGTATCAAAAACTTGTAACATCTTTACTTAAATATTTAAATTGTATGTATATTTACATAAGATTCGAAAATTCTGATTTTAAGAAATAACTTCAAATTATCAGTTGTCATTCTCAGCCTCTGCTAACTCGTCTTCTATCTCATGGTAATCGGAATTCTCTCTACAGCCAAATAATATTGCCATATTAAGTGATAGATGTTATAGAGTATAACTCTAAACAAATAACTTATTAGCTCAAAACGTTTTTTTTCAGAAAATTTTTTTGCAATTTCTGAATTTTTCACTAAGATAATTAGAGTAAATTTTCTCATGGTTTCCAAAAACAAAACTATAAGTTAGTATTGGCGTTCAAATAAAACAAATGTAACAGCAAGTAAGTACATGTTCATCTTTAATTTGTGATGAATGACTTAAAGTAGTTTTGAAGCCATATTTTTGAAAGGATTTAGCAAACTAACGATAAAGCAGAGTTTACTTCTCTCATAGTAACAGTGTTCTTAGATTTTTGATCACTTTCAGATATGCATACATTTTATTTTGATAGCATGATAGTAGCTATACATCTAATTCGAATTTAAGAATTCTTCTTTATTTTTGAAATCTTACAAATTGTTGGACTAAGATATTTTGAACTACATATACATATACTATATATAATTAAAAAAACTTACGTTGCCACTAAGAATTTTTCTGCTTTCGTCAACATCTAGTTACCTTACAAAGTCGAGTGTCTGTACAATTACTTATGACTCTGTTAAGATTCTTAAAAGCTACTTTTAGGCACAACTGTTCCACGAAAGTACCTTATATTTTACTCTACTTAGTAATCTCAGGTGAGATCATAGGTGATTTCTCATTTCAAAATCTCACCCGAGAAATTGTTTCAGATATAGTTGTTTTTTCTGCATTTTTTAATATGTTTTAGAAAAAGTGTCGTATTTTGGACCTCAAAAATTTGTTGTCTAATTGTTAAAAAATTCACTAAGTCAAAAAATTTGGAACATTTTCTAAGTCTGAAATTTATTTATCATGCTTAAAAAGGCTGAAAAATTCCAAAAAAACACAAACCTTAGAAAAATATCTCAAGGGAGATTTTGACATGATAAATCATCTGAGATCTCACCTGATAATACTAAGTAGGATTGCCAGAGAAAAGAGTGGAACTAACCCTAAATCCTTTTGTTCTTGGTGTGAAAAAAAACTATATACATGTTAAAGGGGGGATTCCAATCATACTCATCGAGTGCAATACACCTGAAATAAACTTGTATAAATGCATTAATCTTATAGCCAATCCTCCATTTTTAAATTCATGACTGATATCCTAGATGTGTGTTTGGTGACCACATAGACTTTTAATGGCGGATGTACTTCTTTTAAAAAATATATATATATTTTTTTTCCACCACGATACGGTATCTGACGTTGTCAATTTTAAAATTTTAATGCTAAATTTGTGGTCAGTGACAAAAAAAGCCTTTGTCTTAACGTTTTTCACGGCNGAGTGCAATACACCTGAAATAAACTTGTATAAATGCATTAATCTTATAGCCAATCCTCCATTTTTAAATTCATGACTGATATCCTAGATGTGTGTTTGGCGACCACATAGACTTTTAATGACAGATTTCTTTACATTTAAATTGTATATATATATATATTTTTTTTCCACCACGATACGGTATCTGACGTTGTCAATTTTAAAATTTTAATGCTAAATTTGTGGTCAGTGACAAAAAAAGCCTTTGTCTTAACGTTTTTCACGGCTATGTTGGCTCGGCTGATTGAAATTGAATTATTCTAATGATAAATTTGTACTGTAGAATCTACAAAAATCTGTGACGCTAGATTTTCTTACTTTTTGACAAGTTTGAACTATTTCGGCTGCCATATTGGATGCGCCATTTTGAATTTTGTAATTATGACGCAGTTCTGATGCCAAATTCGTGTTCAGCAACCTAAGAAACCACCAGGGCTGATATTCTGTTGGTTTTGAACAAGTGTCAACTTTTTTGGACACCATATTGAATCCACCATTTTAAATTTAATAATTATAATACAATTCTAATGCCAGATGCGTGTTCAGCGACCTAAAAAACTTCTATAGCCGAGAACTCGTTAGTTTTTAACAAGTATTAGTTTTCTGGCCACCATATTAGATCCACCATTTTTAATTATGTAATTTTTATATAAGATTCGTGTTAAGCTACCGAAGAAACCCCTATAGCCAAATTTTAAAAAATTTTGAAAGCATTTTGACTTTTTTGGCCACCATATTGGATCTGACGTTTCGCATTTCGTCATTTTGACGTTATATTTATCATTAGTGACCCAAAAAACAATCGGTTTATATTTGTTTCCAAAGAATGTGCGTTTGTCTTATTCAATGATTATGATACAATAAAGATGTAGTGATTAGGAGTGCGTTTAGGGGTAGTTTCTTACCTCTAAATTATTTTTTTCCACTTTGGACCACTTTTTCTATACTCTGGGGTGTTTAAACTTCAGGGTCCAAAAAGAATTATGTTAATTAGCCTATTAGTGTGGCCTTTATTTAATTTTGACACAAAAAATGGCATTTTTGCCTACTGTGCAGCGTTGACGTATTTGGTCAACTGGGATCAGTGTTGGGTAAAAAGGATTGAGCATAAAAGTTACTGTTACTAACATACCAATCCATAGAGAAATAGAAAGGCAAATGGACAGAGAAAAAAAGGAATTTCAGAGCTTTTTATCAGTGCTGTCAAATGTTACTGGCACATTTGCAGAAAATTTAAATTGGCTATGTGGAGATAGACGCAAAATCTTAGATAACTCAACAAAACTTTACACAGAATAATTTCATGAATTGATCCTAAGCTATTGAGCCCAGAAACCTAACGGAAAAATTAGCAACCTCATGAGTTTTACTAATTAATAAAAAACATTGAATCATGATAAAAGCTCTAATTATCACATAACCCAAGATGCTTAGTGGTTACTTTTATTTTTTATTAGAATAGATATAATAACACAAACCTTGATCCCCACATAACCCAATTCTCTTGCTGGCTGCTTAATTTAATAATTAAATGAAATAATCTTGCAAGTGTCAATCCCCACGCATCCCAGAACGCTTACTGCTCACTTAAGGTATTTATAATAAATAAAATAATAACGCTAGCACCAATCCGTACACAACTTCTGGTGGTTACTGGTAACTTACTTAATTTATAATAAACAAAATAACCACACAAGCACCATTTGCCACACAACCCCAAGCCCTTACTGATCGCCTATTAAATTTATAATAAATAAAATAATAACACAAGCACTAATCCCCACATAATCTGAGACGCTTACTGGCCACTTAATTTATTAATAATATAAAATTATAACGCAGGCGCCAATCCTAGCACAACCCGGTATGCTTAGTTGTCCCTTAAGGTATTTATACTAAATAAAATTACAACACAAGTACCAATCCCAACACAACTCGAGACGCTTACTGGCTGCTTTATTTATTAATAAAATGAAATATTAACGCAACCGCCAAACACCACAAAATCTCATGTGCTTACTGGTCGCTTTAATTATTTCTAATAGTTGAAGCAATAACACAATCGCCATTTCCCAAACAACCCAAGGTGCTGACTAGTCGTTGACTTAATTTATAATAAATAAAAAAATAACGCAAGCGCTTATTATCACACAACCTAGGACGCTAACTTATCGCATTATCATAAAATAGATTAGATATAATAACGCAAGGGCCCATTCCCACACAACCCGAGACTCAAACACTCGTCGTTTTTATTATTTATACTTATTATATGAAATAATACAAGGGCCAATCCTCTCACAGCCTGGGGTGCTCATAGGTTGCTCCCTTTGAAAAGAAAATAAACATCATAACGCAAGAGCCCATTCTATTACAACTTATGATGCTAACACTGGTCACTTTAATTCTTTATATCAAATAAATATAATAACGCAAGCACCAATCTCACCACATCTTGAAATACTAAAGGTTGCTTTATTAATAATTAAAAAAATAGCAACATAAGCACTCATCCACACACAACCCAAGAAACTTTCTGGTTGCTTACTTCATCTAAAATAAATAAAATAAGAACGCAAGCACTAATCACTACACAACCCGGAATGCTAACAAGTCGCTCTATTTATGAATAGAATAGATATAATAACGCAAGCACCATTCTCCAAACAAACTGAGACGCTAACACTCGTTGACTTAACTATTTATAGTAAATAAATATAATATTACAAGCGTGAATCCGGGACGCTCACTGGCTTAATCAACCATCAAAAACAAATAAAATAATAACACAAGCTCCAATTTTAATACAACAAGAGACACACAATTTTGTTGATGGAATTAAACTGACCAGGAAGCGTCCTGGTTTGTGTGTAAATTTGCGCTCGTATTATTATTTCATTTATCATAATACCTTAAGCAAGCAGTAAGTGTCCTTGGTTGTGTGGGAATCAGCTCTTAAGTAATTATTTTATTCATTATAAATACCTAAAGCGACCAATGGCACCGTAGGTTGTGCGGTGATGAGCGCTCGTATTATTATTTTATTTACTAAAAATACCTAAATTAACTAGTAAGCGATTCAATGTGTATGATTTATCGTTTTTGTTATCATTTTATTTATTATAAATACCTACAGGGACCAATACATGTTTCAAGTTGTTGTGTGATTGGCACTTGTGTTATTATTTTATTTATTATAAATAACTCAAGGGACCAGTCAGTGTCCTGAGTTGTGTATAGATAAGTGCTTGTGTTACTACATTATTTATCATAAATAACTAAGGTGACCAGTAAGCACCTCGGGTTGTGTGATAAATGGCGCTTTTATTACTATTTTGCTTGTTTGTAATACTAATAATGACCAGTGCTCACACCAGGTTGTGTGGAAATTGGCGCTTGCGTTATTATTTTATTTAGTTTAATTTAAGTAAGTGACCAGTAAGGTCCTCAAATTGTGTGGTAATTGATTATTGCACTACTGCTCAAATTTATTTATGAGTACAGTGGCCAGTTATTGCCTCTAGTTATGTGGTTATTGGCGACTTCGTTATTATTTTAAATATTATAAATACCTAAAGCGATAAGTAAGCGCCCCAGGCTGTGTGGGAATTGGCGCTTGCGTTATAATTATAATTATTATAAATTAAGTCAGTGACCAGTAAGCACTTTGGGTTGTGTGGAAATGCATTAATCTTATAGCCA
>NW_019379633.1:100026-160786 GCF_000648655.2 Copidosoma floridanum
AAAATTAATATTGACATGGTGATGCAGAATTACAAAAATTTAATTTTTGAAGTTAAGCCAAAGTTAAATATAACAAAAATAAAAAAAAATAAACCAGTATGACTAATCCAAAAAAAAAAAACTGCCAACAGTTGGAATTAAACCTAAGATAGCAAAACATTACGAGCAGAGGTACAAACCTTGACCATCTTAGCCATCGAAACTTCGGTCCAGAGAGATCTTGAGGTCACATATGCTTATCGATAACCTCTGGAGCATGTCCTACAATTAATGAATGAAGTAAAAAATTAACGTTTTGTTTTGATCTGTAATAGGGACCGAAAAAAAAAATTTCCTTTATGATTGCAAGAACAAACAAGAAATAATGAACCACCTACTAAGATGCTATATTTTTAAAAAATTCTATTTTTTCTTTAATAAAAAACACCTAACATAAAGGTTATAAGCTTAATTTTTGATTTCTAGCTCTTGAATCCAAAATCTACTGTGGCTTAGAAATAGTTATAGGTATTATATTTAAGCTAAAAACCTTTTCCGACACTTGAAGTTTCTTGAAAGCCTCTTGCTACTCTAAAACTTTTTTTTTTTTAATCAGATGCACTCATTGCATTTGATAATACTACAAATTTAATATAAGCACTTAATAAATAAATACTATCACGCAAAGGAGTACTCTTACTTTTTTTTGTGTTCCATCACAACGAAGGTTTTTTGGGTGTTTTAGAGTTGTACATGGAAGTTTTTTTAACACCTACGTTTCACTGATATTACAAAACTATTTAAGGAATTAAACTGGTTAAATTAACCAATTATGAATGTACCTTTAGTGTTTTGGAATAAGATGCATGTTAATTAAAACTTATTATTGCGATAAACGTAATAAGTGTATATTAATTTTTTTTTCCGTATGATTCACAAAAACTGCACGATTATGGTAGACCATTGAATTACAATGTGTACATGGAGAACATTTTTTTAATCGGCTGGTCAGTTGTTCAGTCGGTTTAATTTCATGCCATTCCTATAAAAGCATATCTGTATACACCATTCGTACATAGATGTTCTAGATGTAGAAGCTAAATAAAAATAAGCTGACCGATGGACCGACCAATTGATTAAAAAAATGTACTCATTACTACTATCCAGGGTACCGATCACATGATGCCAATATTTCCAACCAACATCAGAGAGGTATCGATACGTCGAATCGTTTCGGAAACCCTCGTGGACTGCAGGTTTCCTATGTACAGTCACTCTAATTGGTTGATCAGAATTCCTACTCAAAATCTATAGGGGTTTTTGAAGAATTTTCTGTTTTTATCTGTATGTTTTGTAATGCAGCGCCGGTTTCTACCTCAAGATACTTAATCGACGCTCACGTGTGTGCAAGGATCGTACAGGAAACATTAATGAAACTAACAGCCTTTTAACAAATATGGTTGGAAATTCTAATAAAGCTATGCTATCGAGGTAATATTATTGTTCATGGTTATTTTTTCTTAAAAAGGAATACAATCACTTATAAGCGTACTCAGATAAGATGAAACAAACTTTAGTTTACAACAACATAACAAAATCTACCAGTTTTTGATTCTGTACATAATCTGTACTACACATAACATGTTGTAGCTACCACGGTGTTTTTATGGATCAGGAGTGACTGGTTAATTGTCGTTTTCTCTGTATCAACAAATTAAGCAGTAATAATAAACGAACTCAGTGGATGCCTTTCACCAAAAGAGTACGAAATCATCATCTTTAAAAGGAAAATTGATAGAAAAGGACAACCACCAGGGGCAAAATATTCATCGAGTTCAGGCATTTTTAATGTTGCCATTCAATGGAAAACTGTAGCATCCACTGTTAAGAGACGTAGTCAAGGTAGTAAGCATTAGTTGTCATAAGCAAAGAGTATTAAAAAATTTTTTTTTCATAAATGTAAAGACGATTTTAAACCTGGAGTTCTGTCATAGTATCGGTACATGCATTGTGTTTATAATGTAAAATTTTTCGTCAGTGATGTTCGTGGAGAAAGGCACTCCCTTTCTTTAAAAACAGGTTATTATTGATAGTCTTATAGAGCCTGTATCCGCTACTTAAAGGAGCCAATGACTTTAAGAATAGGTAAGTTAAGTAATAGCTATATTTGCAGAGGCCTAAATGTATCAATAGTAAAAACAAAAATGGCTTGATAAGGGTTTAATTTGTAAAGTTACATCTATTACAGTTCCTGTTATTTATTAAATTATATTTATTTATCATTTTTTCTTTAAAAACTCTTCATTGTATTTCATAAAAAAATGTATGCCATGAAATACATGAGAATGAACATTTAAAACCAGGCACTTCGTAATTTTCCATTTGAAAATCATGGTATTTACACGCTCCAATGTATTTTTTTTTTCAACTTAAAATATTTATTCTAATTTTGTAACAGAACCAAAAATTATATTTGGTAGACTTTATAAATTGTTTTTATCTAGATCCATAGAAACAGCTTTAAAATATTTAATTTTTTAGAGTTTTTAGTTTTTTATAGGCTTCGAAGGCGATACCGAATTTTTTTCAATTTATTTAGTCTCAGAGATGTCAGTTGAAAGTATAATCTAAAACTCTAATAAAAATTCAAAATTTCATCTCGATAACTAAACAAAAGTTGTTGCTTTCAAATAATTATTACAATTTTTATTAGCTTTAAATCAACGCAATGTGGCTTATGCCGCAGTTTCTTCGGTTCACTCACAGGCGCTCAACAAAGTAATAGTTGGTTACTCCTATTTGTCTTCTGCAGATAAAAGAAATGTCGTTCCAGCCTCCACTGATACGACTAGTCAGTTGTATAGAGATAGAAGGCGAAGCGAGAAATTATGTTTTATTAAAAAATCTATAAATGACAATCCAGCAACTCTCGCTATTCCGAACCATTTGCATGTTGAGCACCAATATAATGTCAGTAAAGGTATTTCTTTTGAAAATTAATATTGACATCTAGAAAAACAATGCAAAATCACAGATTTGCATATGATGTGTTATGACCAATGCAATTCATTTTTAACTGTATGGCATATACGTACATATTAAAATTTTTTAGCTCGAAATCAGCATATTCTGGCTTCTAATGCAGCTTTTTTGGATACTGGCTCAAGTCTTGAAATCCATCAAAATGTGATTAAATAACATATTCAATTTTCTAAAAAAAATCGTATTTATTTCGTCGACGCTGCAGCTTTTTCGTGTAGTCTTCTAAGAGTTAAAAATAATGCTTGTCTTTTTAGTCAAAATCAAGCTGCGGCTTCATTGGCTAATCAGCTGCCCTCGGATACTTAAAAAAAGGCGAATAGACACAATCTTGGTGCTTCTTTTGCCAAAGAGAGAATATCGTCCCAGCCGCCGCTGGCTCGGAAAATGAACTTCGAGCAGATGTGGAAAATGAGGGGTTTTGTTTGCATAAAAATCCTTCCGATGTCAATCTTGATGCTGCTGCTCTTGTCAATCATCAACATGTTGATTGTCAACAGACTTCTATAGAAGGTACCAGTTTAAATGCGAATATTATGATTGAGCAGCAATGAACCAGAATAAATAAACAGCAACTTTTGAAACCGTTTTGAATGTTAAAAATGTAAACTAATTTAAATACTGAACTATCGATATTTTGCAGCTGAAAACTATCGCAATGAGACTTTAGCCACGGCATCTTCAGCCAATCGATCACAGATACATCGGCAAGACTTTAGAACCTTGAATCGTGTTTCATGCGCAAACAGTACAAGAGTTCCAAGTCTGCCAGGACTTAATAATATATTTCAAAATAACAAATATATTCATTATATTAAATTGAACATATTAAATTTAACCTGTCTTACTAATTCATGAAGCAAAGTCGCAAAAACCGTTGTAATCGATAACCGTAAGAACTACTGAACTGATTTTGCTAAAATTTCGCATACTGATTAATAATAATTTTAAGATGATTTTCCCATAGTTTTTTTCTTGGAAAATTTAATAAGAATAGCAATAAATAAGCTTAAAGTTTTGCTAAAATAAGCTAGCTTTGCGTTCTAGTTCAGTAGGATTCGCTTGGTGGCGTCGAGGTAAAATTGGAGCAACCTGGAATCAAACATAGTGAAGAATGGTTATAAGATGCCCCATTGAGTTGACAATTATCGTTATCAATCATCAGCACAATACCAATAACAGAGTAGTCCATCATGCAGCTGGGCATCCTGGCTACTGATGACACTCATCTTTCATGGGCAAGCGAAATAAATCAGGGCTTACCCCGGATCACCCAAATAACCGAGTGTCTTTAATTATAAGCGTTTCACGCTACATGTTAAAACACTGTGGTGTTCTATTGAGTGAGTCTTGGGCAAAGCCGAGATGGGGGGGCTACGAGTCTGCTATAAAATAAAATCATATTAATTAATAAAAACTTACACATTTTAACATTTTTTGGAGAATGCATCTTTTTACAGTAAATATGTATTCTTTTTTTCTTCTTCTTTTACGAAATGCAGCCAATCGTTGAAGCATCAGGCTTTAGTTACACTACCGTCAGTTTAAAGTGTGTGATATTTTTTGTTAAGACATACATGTGCCATATCAATTATTATCGCTGTAAAAGATATATGTATAAGAAATTGTGGTCGGTAATGAAGGCAGAAAATTGAAATAGAACTATATACGGGGAAAATTTTTTCAACTGCCCCAGCGCCACCGCAGACAGGCTGGGTGAGCAAAAAAGACGACTTCTTCATCTCGTCGTTTGGTCCTGAGAAAAATGTTTTAACAATCACAAAATCATAAATCCCTGTGCACTTTTTACTTAGCTTTCTGATAGCACCATCAGTTTTCACAAACTTTTACTTTATAACCTATAAAAATGCAAATTTTGGTCGAAATACTTAAAATCTCGTGATGTACAATTTTTAGAATTTTTTTGACCATCTTGATCGAAAGATGAGACAGTTTTACTCAAGTATAGTCAATAAAAAAAAAAGTGTTTTTTGACATTTTCATGTATTCAACCGATGAATGTATAGGTGCGAGTCACCACGCGGCTCGGATGGCTGCTATGCGCCCACCACCGCTCCTAACGCTGCCACACTCTGCAAGACACTTTTATTTGCTTACTTTTTAATGATGTAAATAACACTTAATAAAAGTAGATAATAATTTAATAATTAGTAGATATGTACGTAAGAACATAATATTTTACTGTAAACAATCAAGGAGTAACGAGTTTACATTAATAAAAATAAAATTTAACTATCTTTTTCTGTATTCTTCAGCATATTTACTTCATTTATCTTCTCTTTTTTTCGACAGTAGTTATTTTCAAAGCTATCTTACCCCCTCTTAACTTCAGGAATATTTTATATTTATTACTTGCAGAAGTATTTTTCAGCATTTTATTGTCACTAGTAGATATAAAAGCGTGACAATTTAAAGTGCCTGGAATCATTTTTGCGTTTAAAATTCGATGTTTTAATGTTTTGGCAGTTTCATTGTAATCAGTTTTACTACAAAAAAAACTTTTGCTTCCTTGCAATATCTTTCAGACCAATGAAGTAAATCTTCTGCCGTCAAAATATTGTTTTCTGCCGAGAGCTGCAAACTTGATCGTCGAGCACCACGTTTCAGATTTGCTCCTATTCCATAACATGCTCCTTTTCCATGGGCTGTGGCGTGAAAATGCCACTCTGTTAAAATGTTGAAATTATTGACATGATTTGAAAGAAGATGAAAATTCGTTCAATTTTTGACGTGTTGTGCTGCGCCGTCACTAACGTAGTAAATTTTTTTTGGATTAAAGTGTTTTTCAAATAATTAATTATAATCTTTTGATATACGTGTACAGCTATCTTATCATGGGATAAATTATCTGATATTATTGCCAAGTATAAATGAAATCTCAATGAATTTAAAGTTATTGTGCATCAGTCAGTTTGAGTTCATGTTGAATAATTCACCTTAAAAATATCTTTAGCTTCTAAGCTCTCCAGCAACATTCATCAAAGTCCTCTATAACTCGTACAATCTAAACAGTTTTCTAAAAACAATTTTCAGAAGGATCGTGACATACAGTTAGGTTCAGACAGTCTTCATAAGTTTTAAAAGGTGATACTGTGTGTTTTGTCGACTCTTCTTATTTTATTGCATCCAACATGAGTTTTTTGAGTTTGGGAGCCAATATTTTGCACTGTAAGCATATCATAGCCTTATTTTATACGAATAGATATTTTTATTTCAACGATTGCAGAAACTTCACTACACTTTTGTTAACGCGATGGTTCTCTTTATTCTCTTTATTCAAGGGATTACAGCAGGAAAATTTTACATCACGAGATTTAAAGCATTTCCACCAAAATTTGTATTTTTATAGGTTATAAAGTAAAAATTTGTGAAAACTGATAGTGCCATCAGAAAGCTGAGAAAAAAAAGCATACGGATAGATGCTTTTGTGATTCTTAAAACATTTTTGTCAGGCCCAAACGATGAGATGAAAAAGTCATCTGTGGCGCTCACCCACTCTATCTGTGGTAGTGCTGGGGCAGTTGAGAAAATTATCTCCATACATATCACAGCAGATGATTTTATCATGCTACTGATATGAGGTGATACTAGTATCATAGATTTTTAAAAACACTACTTATTGGAAAAAGAGTAGAAGACCCTTAATTTTGACATTCCAAACAATACAGAAAACTTGGTTTCAAGAAGATTGATCGCAATTTTAAGGGAGAAAAACGAAAAGTCAGATAGCACTTTACTAGTCAGACATCTGATTTTTCGTTTTTTGCTTTCAATTCTGAATCAATGTGGCCTAATCTGGGCTTGGTTTATTCATTGAAGTGTCAAGAATGAGCGTCTTTTCTTCTTTTTGCAATAAAACAGCGAATTCTTCAATACATAATGTTATAAGGCTGAAAAATTACATCAACCCTATCAATAAGGTAGTACACTTCATTTTTTCTGGATCGCACTAAAGGATTAACATAATATAGATTATTTTACAGAAAAGAGTTTTATTTAGTTATTGCTTTTTTAATTACAATTGATAAATTGAAGGGCCCAAATTCTTATACACAAGGATTTATTTTTGAAAGACTCTCATTTTCTAATCGTTGACCTTATCAATTGCTTTTAAGATGTAAAAATTCATATAATATGTGTATGAAAAATAACTCTAAGAATAAGGCAACTTTAAATAATACAGTATGAGAAAAAAATTACCTATTCAAAACTGAGAAATTTGTCCTTCTAGTAAACAATCATAGACTAATCTTATACTAATGAAATAGCTTTGTACACACAATGAAATGGAAAACTATTTTTTCTTTTTTTTCAAATTACTTTATAAAAAAAATTCTCTACACCAAGAGTATTCATTGCAAATTTTACTTCCGTATAAAATATGTCATTATTCATAAAAATAGTAAAAAAATTGTTAACACTTACGCTAATTTCTAGAATTAAGACAAATGTATCATGTTGATAAAGTGATCACTTAAATAATAATTTTACTGTGTGATGTTAACTATTTTTATTATGTAATCATAAATTATAATTATAAACTTAATTTTAACAACTAGTATAAAGGGTATAGGAGGGGTGGCAAGAGGGTTAACTGAAGAATTGTTGCTTGAAATGTAAGAAAGGTCTGAAAGGGAACAAGAGGGGGGCAGAAGAAGGCTGTATTTTCATAGAATATTATTTTATTGGGTTAATATAACCCTTCAATTTTAAGCGTTTAAAACGGAGTTCCTTGATTTACATTATGAGATTTGGGCGAACAAAAATTTATCATTGTACTCGAACCTAATACATTCTCAAATTACTGATTTACTTGGCCAATTAACTCTCAATAACTTGTCTTTCTTTTTAATGTCTCTCTAGGTTATAGTTATTTATTTCACACGTGATAAATATACAATATCATTAATTCTTTTCATTCATTAACTCAATATTTTATTCTGTACATCATGACTGTAGGTAGACAAAGTCTACAAAAAATGAATGGAACTTCGTCTCAACCGGGTGTTCGTAGAACCCTTACGACTGGTTCTCCTTATTTTGAAACGGGCTCAAGAAGAAACTCTAAACTTTGTGTGTACCGAGGGCAGCGACCGGGAGGGATTAGTGAATTTGGTTTTACAACTATATGTTATAAGATATATTTATCTTTTTTACTGTTTATTTATAGGAAAAAAGCCATTTCATTAGGAACTATACTCGTTCTATGAAAAAATTCATTTTGCGAAAGTAACGCATGTCTGCATACATCTACAATAAAAAGGATACTGCTCTAAGTTTTTCTTTCATCTCTACTCTTCTCTCCTTAGTAATCATATGTCTATATATAAAATAATCTCTACAGATACTTCCTCAGCATATTTCAACAGTTATTTTAGTACAAGGAATCTGATTAAAGTGATTTGGAATGTTTAAGTGCGGCTGACTTAGGTACTTATAAAGTTAGAAAGCAGTTTTGTTTTTGGAGAGTGTTACATTTTTTTTTACCTTAGAGCTGTTATTAAGCAAATATCATGAATATCACTATGGTAGTATGTTATTTTTGTTAGTAGGAAAATCATAGATCAAGCTTTAAAGGACTTTGTGATGCACCTCTTAAGGACGTTGTCAACGCTCTTAAGCAAATTAAGCTTTCTTAGAGGATATTTTACTTACATAAGCGTAAGTGACCTTACGCTGTAAGTATTAAATTAAAAAGAATTTTTAAGTAAATAATGTACGGATCGCGACTCTTTAACATCTTTATATATAACATTCTTAATAAATGAACATTATTTAAAGTCAAGGAAAACTTATAAAACTTCATTGACAGCTCACAAAACGTAAGAAAATAACAGTTAGCTGACTGTTCGCAAAACTTTTTTTACTGAATTGATAATTTATCCATTTTTTTCATGTTTTGAACTTGCTTTTGTTATACATATTTAAAAAAACATACGTGATCAAAAAGCTATCAGTTTTTATATTGTCAATCTTACAGGGCTTAAGTCATCCGTGTCAAAATTAAGTTTCAATACAGTGGAAACAATTTTAACAGTAGCAGTAACAGTATTGAGTATAGTTTGTCAGATGTGGGTAAAACTATTCTTCTTAATTCTAACAAGTTAGCAAAAGCAGTAAGCAAAGAGAGTGACAATAAAATGTTTTTGTGTCAGATTACATACATGGCTAACGAGTTTATAAAGGTTCGACCAGCTATTAAGCTTTCTAGGGGATATTGACTGTTATGCAATTCATCAAAAATGTAAAACATACGTATATAACTATATACCATGAGAAAAAAGGGTGGGAAATTTGGTCATTAGTGATCATTTTTGAGAGTTAATGGATAAAAAATGACTCTAGAGGTGTCATGAACCTTACATTAGGCAACCAATTATCTATCCATAGTATAGAAGAAAGTATTATTTCTCGTACGGAACAGTGCTTTATGTCCGATAAATCTGTGTTTGGAGGAAAACGGCTGTTTTGTTTGATAAATTTTTTTAGCTTTAACTTTACCATGAATTCATGCCTGATCTTATGCACGTTTTTTCCGAGGAAACTGTAAACCAGTTTAAAAATTATTGGACGAAGCACATTGAAAAATTATATTTCGTAAAAAGTACTTATCTTACGAAACTTCACGAGTTTGAATCAAACATAAAAGTCCACACACAAATTTGTTATGTGACTTGTCTATTAGAAATAAAACTGGTGGAATGCTAAAAAAAAGTAAATGAGATTTCATATGTAAGTCTGCCTATACTATATTACTTTGTATTCAGAAAAAGCATAAGGATACTTCAACGTAGTAAGTCAATGATTTTTATATTCAGACCAAAGCATATTAAATTATAGATGAAATAACATGTTTAAATGAGCACAGTAAATGTTATTAAATAACAGAATATGGTCTATTATTAAAAAAAAACAGTTGTAAAGGGTCTACGGACCCCCAGTTTGAACAAAGTTCCATTTCTATTAGCTTTTTTGTAGACATTGGCTACATACAGTCATAATTTATAGGATAAAATACAAAGTTGTTGAATAAAAAAAACTAATGATGTAATTGACTTATCATATATAAAATAAATAACAATAACTTAGAGAAACAAAAAAAAAAAAGTGAAATAAAAAAAGGAGTGAAAGAAAAAGATTAAATAGAAAAAAAGTTAGTAAAAAAAAAATTAATCAAGAAAATTAAAAAAAAGGAACAACATAAGATAAGTATCAAGACATACAATTTCTTAGGTAACAACAAGGTCGCCAGACCCATAGAAAGAACGAAGCTCTATAAAAATAAGTACTGCATTTACGTAGCTCCCTAAACCAAAAACTTGAAAAACGAATAAAAAAAAACATAAGAAAATTTAGTTCAGTACTCACGATAGTTAAACTTCGTGAGTACATCATGCATAAATACAGTACCTACGATAGTTAAACTTCGCGAGTAAGTCATGCATAAATACAGTACTCATGAAGTTCAATTATCGTGAGTACTGAACTGAATTTTCGTTTTTTTTTTTTATTCGTTTTTCAAGTTTTTGTTTTAGTGAACTACATGAATGCATGCTCCACCGCTCCCCCCGCTCCTCCTCCACCTCTTTCCCCAAAAATACTTATTTATAGAATGTTTTACCATAATAAATGTTAAAAAATATACGTAATTTAGTATCCAAGTCATACCTCGTTTTGAGGGTTTTTTAAGTCACTGATCATTGGTCTCCCTCTGTCTATTCACTCGCCCTTACTCACTGTATGTCTCTGAAGTACCATTATTTCTTTAACTTGATTGAACATTTACTTATTTTTATACAGCTTCATTCTTCCTATGGGTCTGGTGATCCTCTTGTTACCTGAGAAATTTTTTGTCTTTACACTCATCTCATGTTTAAAGAACTTTATTCTTACTGTGGGTCCCATGACCCATTTATACCCCCTGGTTTGTTTCTTTTANGGAGGTTAAGCTACTGGCTAAGCAAAACAAAAGGAAGCCAAACAAAAGATCGCCATCATGTTCTATGGTGTGCGTGAATGAAGATAGAGAGAGAGAGAGAGAGTGAGAGATATCTGCATACTGCAATATACATAGCTTTATACATGGTTGTGTGACTATAGCATGGTTGGAAAAAATCTTGTTACATTTTTTGCGGTCTAACCCCTATTTGTCCAAAACTCGTAATGCGAGAAAAAAAACTTTATACGAAAAGTCCAATCGTCTAAAGGAGTTTCGCAACAACTTTTTCGAAAAATTATGATGCAACGGACTAAAGTTGTTCAGAAAAAATACATTTCAGACAATTTCATTATTCAAAACTCTGTCAAAAATGTTAATCAGAAGCAATGAAAGCCATTGTTTACATTTTAAAATTCTAGATCTTTTGGACTCTATAAAATAACAAAACTAAGCATACAAAAGTAACTGCATTGATATGATGAAAAAAACAGGCCGTATATATAACTTATTAAAAATGATTATTTTTAAACTTCCAATAAAAAAATAGGACCTGATCTTATAACTTTATTGCTATAACAATTAATTACGAACTAATTAGATTATCTGATGGTGTTATTAAGAAGCAATTAAAAAAAGAACTGGCTGTATGTTATGTTATGTTATGTTATGTTAACAAGAAAGTTTTGTCAATTGTATTAAATAAATGATGTCATCAATATAGTCAGAAAATTATTTTTTATTGACATTTAAGACATCGAAAAAGTATGGGTGTGTGTAGAAGTTAATACTCAAGTGTGTTTGTGCCATGTTGTACATAGGTCCTTGTTTTAAAATTATTATAAACAAGAATGTTTAGTTCGAATTATTAACAATGTCACAATGTTATTGACAATACACAAAATAAATCAGTTAATTCCTTTCAATTATTTATTTTTCTTCAGAAACATAAACAATAAAACATTCCTATGTTTTATGGAAACCTGTCATTTTTTAAATTACAGCCCCCCAAGCATGTGACATAAAAAACTTCGTTTGGATAAATAATTAAATAAATAATTTGTCATTAATTAAATGTATTATCAGTTAATGCATATGAAAATGAAAAATAAGTTATGAACCACGCGATAAGTACAAGAAACCGAAATCTTAAAGTCGGCAGCGCTCGTAGCAGTGTAGGTAAGGTACTCGACTTGTATGCAGGAGGTTGATGGATCAAATCTCTTTACTTCTTTACTGGAGAGTGTTTTTTTTTTGTTTTTTTTTTTTTTAGAATTTTAGCGGAAAAAAAATTCAAAGCTAAATCAAAATTATTATGGGAAAAGAACATAAAAATTCGTTTACAAATTAATTGCTTAGGAGTGTGAAGGGGAATGATGGGCAAAAATTTGCAGGAGAGTAATGCAGCACGGTTGGAAGATATAGGGTGAGATGCGGGGAAGTGTTTAGGGGACTGATGGTGAGGGCGACAGGGTAAGGGGGGAAATACAACAAATTAGGAGGAAGAGACTTCCGGTAAGTGACTTTTGTTTCATTACGAATGTGTCGTTTTTAAAATTCCAGCCCCCTGAGTATGCGACATAAAAAACTTTGTTCTAAAAAAAAAGAAAAAAAAACAGTGTAGTAACACTGGAATTATGACTTTAAAAAATCTATTAACAAGAACCTAGTTATTATTCTGTAACTTTTAAATAGTTTTTTATTGTGCAACGTTATATCTATGTTCTTTCACGGTCACTTTCAAACTAACGTAAAAGCTCTTTTTTCTACGCCGATCAAAAATTTATTGGATTAAAGAATTTTCTTCGCCCTGTATTAGGATTAGTGTGTCATAATGATAAATAATTAATTTTTAAAGATATGTGACTCTAATGCTTGCCAGTAAACTAGAAACTAAATACGACCAATAGATATACAAGTAAATCTTGATACATGTTAATCATTGTATTAAGAGGTGCATATGTACAGATGGCAGCACTTTTTATACAAGCACTTTATATCCTTTATACATGCCCTTTTTCTTAATATCCAACATACTTAAGACTCACAATACTAAATCAAATAATTTCTTTTTCAAGAAGTTTTCTTAAGATATAAATAAGAATGAGAAAAATATCCTCCCCGGGTGTGGATCGAACATACACTCTGCTATGTTGAGCTTAGGTAAAAGACAGCTCTAAAAATTAAGAATGAGAAACTTATCTTAACTTACGGTGAGAGTGAATGTACAGCTCCTTGGTAGCTCAATTGGTAGAGCAACTGTCTAGTAAACAGGAGGTTGTGTGTTCGATCCACACCTGGGGAGAATATTTTTCTCTTTTTTTTTTATTTCTCAAGAACATTTGTTGAAAAAGAAGTTATGTGGTTGAGTATTGTGAGTCTTAATTTTATTGGATACTGAGAAAAAGGGCGTGTATAGAGGATTTAGAGTGCTTGTATAAAAAGTGCCGCCATCTATAAATATGTACCGCTTGATACAATGATTAAGATGTATTAACATTTGCTTGTATACCTATTGGTCGTATTTAATTTCTAATTTTTAAAGATGTCTATTGTATAGGAAACTTGATGACGAAAAGATTGACGGTCGGTAGATTACTCTACGAGTAATAGAAGTGGTGATAAAAACAAGCAAACTTAATTATAAGTTGGTAACTGACCATAAATTTTTAAACAAACAAATCAAATCTACTTCTAATTTAGACAAAATTATTTTTCCGATAGTCCTGGAAAATTTTTGGAGGGTAAGAACTAATTTTTCCTCTACTGAAAAACATAGGATTAAATTGTATTTTTTATTTTTGGGCAGTGAACTGAATAGCCACTTTTACAGCCAGTGCAACATGTGCAATAGCGTGATGTGTGGGAAGCGAGAAGAGATTGATACGTTATATATCGAGTCAAGCTTTTTGTATATACTTACAGTGGCCGCAGTCAATGTGAAGGTAGTGCTGACGGTACGCAGCGCTGGGAGGTTAAGCTACTGGCTAAGCAAAACAAAAGGAAGCCAAACAAAAGATCGCCATCATGTTCTATGGTGTGCGTGAATGAAGATAGAGAGAGAGAGAGAGAGTGAGAGATATCTGCATACTGCAATATACATAGCTTTATACATGGTTGTGTGACTATAGCATGGTTGGAAAAAATCTTGTTACATTTTTTGCGGTCTAACCCCTATTTGTCCAAAACTCGTAATGCGAGAAAAAAAACTTTATACGAAAAGTCCAATCGTCTAAAGGAGTTTCGCAACAACTTTTTCGAAAAATTATGATGCAACGGACTAAAGTTGTTCAGAAAAAATACATTTCAGACAATTTCATTATTCAAAACTCTGTCAAAAATGTTAATCAGAAGCAATGAAAGCCATTGTTTACATTTTAAAATTCTAGATCTTTTGGACTCTATAAAATAACAAAACTAAGCATACAAAAGTAACTGCATTGATATGATGAAAAAAACAGGCCGTATATATAACTTATTAAAAATGATTATTTTTAAACTTCCAATAAAAAAATAGGACCTGATCTTATAACTTTATTGCTATAACAATTAATTACGAACTAATTAGATTATCTGATGGTGTTATTAAGAAGCAATTAAAAAAAGAACTGGCTGTATGTTATGTTATGTTATGTTATGTTAACAAGAAAGTTTTGTCAATTGTATTAAATAAATGATGTCATCAATATAGTCAGAAAATTATTTTTTATTGACATTTAAGACATCGAAAAAGTATGGGTGTGTGTAGAAGTTAATACTCAAGTGTGTTTGTGCCATGTTGTACATAGGTCCTTGTTTTAAAATTATTATAAACAAGAATGTTTAGTTCGAATTATTAACAATGTCACAATGTTATTGACAATACACAAAATAAATCAGTTAATTCCTTTCAATTATTTATTTTTCTTCAGAAACATAAACAATAAAACATTCCTATTATTTTGTTTATAAGTAAATTTTAAAATAAAATTTTAAAAATTCAGCATTAAAAATTAAAATCACGTAATTACATAAGTGTTTAATATCAATATAGAAAAACATTTTGAGGGGGTGGTATAGTTGAACTTTAACAGCTCTAGATAGTAATTTAAAGAGGAACAGTGCATAGCTTACCTTTGACCACTTAAAAGTAGAAGAAGCATAAGTAACAAAAAATGCACGGACTTTAATTTGGATGAGAAAGTATTGAACTACTTAAAAACAAGCTATTTACAAAATTTGAAAGTGCTATCTTAGATAAGAGGCATCAAGCACTGACATATTAAAGAAAATAACTACCATGTTGCTTTGTTTGTACGCGCAGTAGACAGACTGACTCCAGCTGCTCCACAGAGCAGTGGTTTGCCAAAAAAGTATTAAAAACTTAAGTCATATGGGTAAGAAACAGAGCATCTTAAAAAAATAAAAATAGTCCAGAACCTAGGCAACAGTTTCTATTTTTTTTTTACATAGCTATAGCTTTTCTTACAGAGCAGTCAAAAAAGAAAATTGAGTAATTTTAAATGTCTTCATAAGTAAGTAAATTTAAAAAAAAAGGGAAGTTAATGTTCAGGTTATTGTAAGAAACTGAGTTGTATTTTTTTTTTAAGTACATCGGATCCAAACAATTTATTTTTTTATTGATTCTACGAGTATAAATAAAATTAATTTAAAAAATTAATAAATACAAATACGCATAATATATTTCATGATAAATTGCTTAACGATTAGTTGTAAGAACTAACAGGTTAAAAAAGTATCCTTGACCGTTGATTTGTGTATATTGTGTGCAAAAAAATTAAATTTTATTGAATTACAATTCAAGTTCATATTTTTTAAGAGACAAAAAAGTCATATAACTGTCACGTAGTCGCTTTATTGGCGATTGTTAGTATTAAAACTGTCACTGATGTCTTCACTTCCAGTGAGGTATGACTCTCTAAGCACTCAAAAAAGACAGTACCATTATTTATTTTTTTTAGTTCTCACAGTCTTAGTTATAGATTTATAGATTTTATAATACTCCTAAATTATATTAAAGTTTTTCTACAATTTGTTATATTTTAAATTTATTCAAATAAAGTACAGATACGAATGGGCGTTTGAGAAAAACTGATTTTTTTGTTCCTTATAAAATTTTATTATTACTTTATTACGTCATTAAGAATGTGTTTCAGCTGTGGCAAAAAAGCTAAAACATGCTTTAAAAAAATCTTGCCTTCTTATTTTTACGTTATACTGCAACGGTCTCTCAGGTGAGCAGTGAATCAAGGTGCCAGAATCCAACGGTAATTATACACACAGAAAGGAGCCTTAACATTTAAAAGTCTCAGTACAATCTTCTGAAACCGCAAAAGGGCAGTGTTAAGGTCACTACGGAGCACAACATTCGACACCTGGTCCATAATCGCAGGAAGCTTGGTCAAAAATCTCTCAGCTGAAAAATTTCTATAATCGCACAACCTTCTAGACGCCTGAGTCTCTCACATCAGCTTAAATCGATAATCGATATAGATGTAATCGTGTTCACCAATGAAAGGTACCGATGACTGCCCAGATGCAACCACTTTATCCAGGGACTCTACCACAAAACGATCGATCCAGGTATTTGAGGCCCTATAGTGATGTGTAGCTGAAAACTCTACCAAGTCCAGCTACCAGAGAGAAACCCACGAAGATGAGACGAATAAAACTCGGTTTTCAGCATAACAGTGTTTAAATCACCCATTATGACCAGACTTTAATAGCACATGGAACACCTACCCAACGCTTTAAAAAATTTCGAAAGTTCTTCACCCTTAGGACGCCTATATACTACTGCTAATAAAAGTTTGGCTGATAACGGTGAAGGAACTAAACAAACATAAATCCATTTTCACTGACGCTTACAATAACTGAGGAGTCCAACACCTTGTACCGAATTGTATTTCTAATATAGCACGCTACGCCCCAACCCTAAACGTAATCCCTATTACCAGTGGTTGACTTTAAAGAACGGTCATTACGCAAAAGGCGATAAGATGGGATTGAGTATAATAAAGAATCGCGTGTCGAAGTGAGCCGCGCTTCCGATATTACCAATACGTCGAGATCAAGTAAATCGAGCAGGCATCTCATTTCTCCCAAGTGTGCCCCCATAGAGTTATACGCAATGCTCAGACAGCCACTCCACGTGCCATGGGAAGCTGGGACAAATCCACCTGTGTGTCAATTTAATAACCCTAGATCCGAATCTCTAGCAATAAAAATTAAATCTGACTTGTCATCTTTCTTCACAAAGATTTTACCGCCATGCTTCCAAACATAATTGTAGCCACGTTTTTTAGCAACATCCTTAGCTCGCATGTAAAGCTTGTAAGCCGGATAGGAAAGAATTTCGTAAGGTCCTATGGCAGAGTTTGTAATAATGCCTGGACATAAAGAAGTTCGCCGAACGTTTTTTTGGTTAACAGGACAAAGTCACACATACTAATCAACTTAAACGATACCAAAAAAATTTATATGCAGGCACCGTTGCAGATCCACCCGCCCCCACCGAGCTCCAAGAACTTATAAGCTGCATAGCCCTAGTATTGTAAATGTCATTTTGTAAATATTTCAAATCCAATATTACCAACACAGCATTAATAATCTCGGCAAAGTAACGACCGGACCCACATGGCACACCTGTCACCTTAAGGTCAACGATTAGCTTAGCCCTCTCCATGATTTTACGCCGACTCGCCTCAGGCTTCAGCTCGGTCATCTGGGATGCAAGCTCCCCCACCTAGGAACGCAGGGCAGCGTTCTCCAACACAAGTTCATCTATATGCTTACCATGTTCCAACGCTTAGCTATTCATGGAATTGAGGCGCTCATCAAAAGCATTAAAATGACTACTACTATAAGACTGGATCCTTCAAATAGAATTCATCAATTCAAGGAAACGGTGGTTCTCGTCAAAATTCTCCCAGCTATACGGTATAGTGCGCACTGGGTCAACCACGTTCAAAGGGTTGTTAGCCTTATACTCAAGTTGCAAATCAGCGGACTGCGACCCCGGAGCAGTAGATGATGATGCATTAAGGTCTACGATGTTGCCAAGCCACGTTTCAAGTCATGCCGTTCAGCTCGTGGAGTAATTGTGTCTACAACCCCATCACCCCTCTTTTTATTGCAACGTTGCACGTGAGCACAACAGTCATTCTCGGGTCACTAATTTTAGAGAGAGAGAGAGAGAAAGAGAGAGAGAGGGAGCTTCTGCTGCAGACCATCAAGTTTTTTTCAATTTATTGTCATCACTAATATTATATACAATATTCTTACACAAGCAAAATGTTGGAAAACTAACGCTACGGTTAAGTTTGTGATAACTCTTCTAAGTCTCAGTTGAAAAAATTGATGTACAAAAAACTAAAAGTTATTTTGCAAATTAATAAATGGTCATTTGTTGTGCAACTTAATATCTTTGTTTTGTTACGGTGATGTTTAAATAAACATGACATTTTGTTTTTTCACGTCCGTCGAACATTTTTTGAAATATAAAATAGTATTCTTACTTTCTTGCTATTAACGTGTTGCTAATAATAAAGAAAAATTTGCTATAATATTCATTTTATAGAAAATTTAATGAAAATGAGATTTGCAGTCAAGGAATCTCTCAAAGAGCGGTATAAACGAAGATATCAGCAAAATAAATAAAAAGTTGGCTTTTCTTTTGTTTGATGTGAACAAAACTATTTTTTTCATATTCCTGGGAAAATTTTGTAGAGAAATAACCTATTTCTTTTCTACCAGAAAAAATACAACTGAAATATCCGTGGGGCCATGGACTCCTAGGCCAAAGTCTCAAATCGTGAAATTAATTTCCAAGCAGATCACTCTGGTCTCACATCAGTCAAATGTATCTTCAAAGATAACAAAGTCTTGATTAGGAGTTAACAGAACGGTGAATGATCTATTATAATCATAGTATATCCAAATTTTATTATTTTAAAGGTCTTTTACTCAAGTGTTGCAAAAAATTAGTGGTAAAGGAAACACAGAGCTCCAAGATTAAGCAAGCTTCTCATCATTTTTGTCACCTTTCGCTCATAGTATTGGCATTTTGTTGGCCACTATTCGACTGTACGTGATTAGACCAACAAGAGTACGACTACTTATTAGAGTTCTAGTAGATCAATGTTCTAAATGTTTCATTATCTTTAATGCTCTCTGTGACATTTTTAATCTTAAACGTTAACATTCGAGTATTCCACTTTCTGATTCTGGTGGCGTTCTCGTGATGACTGCCAAATAAACAGTCACTTTTGACATAAGACCTAGCTTTCCATCTCAATTCAAGATGCTTATAGAAGCGAAGGTTTTGTTCCAAGTTTTCTCTTATTAACCATGAGTTAATAAATTAAGAATTCATCATGTCAATTCAATAGAAATCCAGAACTAAAAAGTTTGTACGTGCAGTTCATGCATAAATATTTAGATTTAGGACACATGTGTAAAATTAATTCTGACTAAAGAGTGTTAACATCTGCCACATCCAAGCGTTACGAAGTTCTTCAGCACTGTAACAAAACTGTATACTGTTTTTAATACCTCGGCTACGGTTAGTTCATGCATTTCTCTAAATGATCTGCTCTACACTTGTCGAAATTAACTTCCGAATTTTTTAAATCTCATTTCTGAGTATAGAAATTATGAGTTTGTATTCATTTCAGATATAGATAAAACGTTCTGTCAAGTCTGGATGAATGAATAATATCAAAGGTATCATTGCGTATGATAGCATTTTGATTCTTCAGAGGCTGTAATGGTTTATTCTTTAAAAACAGTCACTTATGGTTTAACTTGCTCATCCTTTTAGTGTCTTGCATGTTAATGCAATAAAATGTTGATCACAGTGAATCTTATCTGCTGGCCTTGTTAGTCTTAAGTAGTAAAATATACTTGGATAATGTTTTATCACGCGTCTATATCTCTTGTTCAGTATCCTCAGTGTCCATTCTTTTTTTGTCAACGTGCTGCGAGCAAACATGGCAAAAATACGCGTCGGCGGAACCGTGTCATCGGTGATCGAAAACGAGGACAGTGTGGACGTGCACTACAAACATCCTTCACACATACTTTACACACATACACACACACAGAGTTTTGTTCATACTAAGAAGTTGTTTGTATCTCAAATTTTCATCGGTTGTTCGTTCGTCCAGGGGGTTTTCTCTTTGGAGTTTCCTCTTTTGAGTCACAAATATATCTTCATTGTGGCTCATAAACAGTGTCTTTTTTTATTTTACCTGATGTCATCCCTTCCTCTGTCATAAGATAAAGTTAGTGAATTTCATGAATCTCAAGTCGAGTAAGTTTGATTCTTTCTTGAAACGCGCGTGAAATTTAGTGTCTTTCTTAGTGTCTAATTAGTTTATGTAAATCTGTGTATTAGCCCTAGTTATAGCTAATTTTGATCTTAACGTAACCCATCAATTTTCTTAGGTAGCCCATTTATATCGCGGTTTCCCCCATATCCGTTAAAAGTAAAAAGTCAGTCGGCGACATCACATAGACGCAGTCGATAGGACAGCAGAGGGCCGTACTCTGCTAAATATTATCTCTTCAATAACGTAATTTTACAAGATTTTCTATTAATTTGGGTGAAAAATACTCTACCTGATTTTTATTTAATACGTCACTTAGACTATGCTGTAGCAACTCCACACGAGCCGTGAGTGCACATCCAGCACATCTTACTCGTCCTAAATAAGGAGAGACTTTTACTTGTCCTACTCCCATGCTAACGTACTTACCCTCACACTCTGTCCACCATCACAAGAAACTCTACATTACTGATTTTCTCTCTCTCTCTCTCTCTCTCTCTCTCTTATCTACCCTGCTTGCTTTTGTTTTCTCTACACTTACGCGCTCTCTTTTTATTATTCTACTCTATTCAAAGGAGCTACTTTCTCTTTCTCTCTCTCTTCCTTTCCATCTATCTGGTCCTGGGCTTAAATAAAAACTACTTGGACGAAAAATCTCTTATTTCACAGCTACAATTGGGCTTTAGGTGAAAGTACAGTACCCAATCGGCTCTGATAAGGGTTTTCGATGATATTCATTCTGGTATGGGCCACAGCTTGGTGACGCTATTAGCGGTCTTCAGTTTCCAACGGGCTTTTGATACTATTAGCCATGTGGCCCTTCTCCGTTCGTTAGTGAGGTTTAATTTCTCGGCTGGTGCCATCAGATGCATATACTGGAGTGATCGATCATAGGCAGTTTTGCAGCTGGATGGTTCTCCTACTTACTCGCACTGTGTGACATCTGGTATTCCCCAGGTCTCCTCTCCTGGCCCAATATTATTTTTGATGCTCATCAATGCAGTGCTATCCGTCTTGCGGTTTTCTACGCTATTTGCAGACGATCTGCAAATTTATATTAAATGTAAGCCAGTAGATTCAGATGTGGGTGTGGATCAGATGAATTTAAATATCCGGTCTGTGGTAGAGTGGTCGAGTGAATGGGATCTACAATTAAACGATAAAAAGATTCGCGCGTCGTTTTTCGCATTACCCCAGCAGTAACAACGCTTGGACAGGGCATTGGTCCCGGATATTTTGATTGGGGACTGTGTTATCCCTTTGTCCCAGAAGGTAAAGAGCCTGGGGGTTATTATTTCAAAGGATCTGTCGTGGAACCGCCAAATCTCAGCAGTATGCTCGAGGGTGCATGGTGTCCTGCATCGTGTTCGATTTAAGGGTGGTACTTTGACCTCTTCACTACGCAAGTTGTTGGCTTGTGCATTATTACTGCCCCACTTTTTTTATTGTTGCCTGGTTTATGCTAATGTGGTGAGATATCTTGAAATTAAGCTAAAACGACTCCTTAACTCGGTTGTTGGGTACATTTTCCATCTGAGAAGGGACGCAAAGATTAAGCCTTTCTATAAGAAAATTGGCTGGCTAACACTTTCCTCACGTAGAAACTATTTGAATTCAGTTACTTTATATTGCATATTAACTACTGATAGACCTACTCATCTAAAAGACTTGTTTAGCTCGACTCATAATCTGCAAAGATCGGAACGAAGTACTGCGTCGGGTCTTTATAAACCTTTCTACCAAAATATATGAGCAATCATTTACAGTATCAGCAATTGCACTTAGAAAAAAACTTCCACATCATGTTAAAATGTTAAAAACTCTTGCAGTATTCAAAAAGACTTTATTATCATTCTTGTTTTCAAACGAACAGATTTAACCCTAAAAGCTTAAGTTAATGTGATATCGCTGTTATTATTTTAAATTAGATTTACGCGCTTAGTTCTTATAAGTAATTTAAAATGTATGAGCACATTACATTATATTATATTGTACATACATTATATTATATTGTAATTATAAGTATCAATGTATAGAATATAAGTCTTTTTGTAACTATGCCATCGGGAGCTTTGGCCCTTGGCTTAATAAATCCTCGTTATCAATAAATAAATCGCTAGCCTTACTTGCTGGTCAAACGTCAGTGATTCCTGACCAACAAGATGGCGTTCAGGGTCCTTGAGCAGGTCGCTTCTTCTGCGGTCTTACTTTTTGATGGCCACCTTTAGAAGCACAAGTTCTGACTCACTGTATGTAAGCAAACACAGATAACAAAAAGTATCTATTTTTCAAATAAAAATGACGTTGCACCCCTTTAATCTTAATTTTGACACATTTGTAGCCGGTTTCAAAAACTGATATGTCTAATACATATACATACAGACGATATAGGTAGAGTCAATAAAAATTTACACATGTTTACTTTTTTGTTTTAGGCCTGTTGTACTGTTGCTCAAATAGACTAGCTGGTGTTCCTACTTTTTCATGCCCAAATTCTATTATGCAGCATTAAAATTTTAATGACTAACATAAATGTTTTAATGATTTTTTTATTCAATGCCCATATTCAAAATAGCAAACTAAAAGCTTAAATAATATACTCTCATTCGAAGCTCAGCTACGCTTCAACATAACATTTCTATGTATGTAAATTTTTTTAGTCTGCTAACACGAAAATGTCTTACTCAAATATAATTTTTTTTCGATGATTTTTTGCAGCAAAAAATACGGTTGATAGACGAATAAAAATATTTTGATTTTACTGCATCTTTGTTTTAGGTAAATAATGGTTGTCAAGCATAACTGATGAGAAATTTCCGGGACAATCGTGAAAGTTCGATAAAAAATCGTTCAATAATGCACTCTTTTATCATTGTGAGACCTTTGTGTTTTACTTTTTTATTGTATTTTTCATTAAAAGTAATATTAACTTGTACAACTTCCTTAAATTTCCAAAAAAAAAATTGTACTCGAAAATTTGTAAAGGGGTCCTTTAAATAAAGTCTTACAGCTAATTGATTGTTTGGACCAAGCTAGCTTAATGATCCTTTTTATGAGTCTAACAAAGCAGTACAGCTAAAAAAGTTAATCATATTTTACTGCAGAATAAAACTTCTTTTACGTCGTTAAAATATCGTCTAAATAAACAATTTTTTTTTAAATAAACAATAAATCTTTAACTCTATTAAAATACTTTTTAGATGACTTTATTGTAGTTGAACTAAAATAAATTTGTACGTTACAAGTAGGTTAGTTCTAAAGTTTTTTTGAAATCTTACATTCTAGTAAATGCTCAAAACTTTGAATCTGAAGTGGGTTACTACAGTTTATTATTACTTAAATTTAAAAAAAATGTAACGTAAAGTGTACTCTTGTTCTATAACAGATAAGATTTTGGAGAAAAATTCTTTAAATGAACAGATATCATACGTACACATGAACAATTAATGGGTATTGAGTGATTTCATCCTCTCTTAGTCCAGGTGGTAAATATAACTTAACTTGAGCATTATATCCTCCACTTACTTGAACGGGAAACATTTTGATTTGAGGAAAAGCCGTACTTGCAATTTTTTCCTGTAATAACGTCATGTATGTTTAAGTCCTTATAAAATAAAAAAAATTTTAATTTACTTAAAAAATAAAAAAAAGAAGTCAGTTACAAATGCTATAGGTAATCTGAAAGAATACTTAATAAGCAATTTTTAGTAAAGTAATCGGAAGAGAATTAGGTCTTATCGTTATATTTACTAAAAGTTGTTAACTATATGGATAATATACTTTAATCTTTAATTAAGTCACTGTTCAGAAGAATGTTTGAAAAAACTTAAAATGATATGTGAGCTTAATGTGAACGATTATATAGATGAGATTTTGTTTTTTCTTACATATCACACTATAAGACTTTTGTCCAAAATTAAGTAATAGAAGGACTGCCAAGTTATTAAAAACTTTTAAATGCAATATTCTGTAAGAGTTGTTATAATATACAAATTTATTGTGTTAAAGCTAATGTACACTTTTCCAAAACAGTTTGTGTACGTAATGTCATATTTTTATGTACGTAAGTAGGTATAGGATACACCTTTAATAGGATAAGAGACAATGAGGGTACATTAATACAGAGTTTGATGAATACTGCCCCCAACACATATTGCGAGATACCTTTGTAAAAGTATGTAGAGACGTATTCCGATTTGGTTTGTCCCAGAGACTCACTCATTACCCTAGTAACAGAGAGGAGTAATCACTGGTAAACGAGGCCACTATAGCCTTGTTGTCGACCATCTCGCCACATTATAGAATATTAGACATGGTACAAAGTAGAAAGTAAAAGTAAAAAATATGTACACTAGAAGGGGTTTGCCACCTCTTCACACTTTGCGCACCAAACCCTACTACTAATACAGAAAAAAAAAATCTTTTCATTCAGTGTAGGTAATAATAACGTATGAAAAGTTTTAATTTTTTTAACTGCTATATGCCTTATAAATCTACAGAAATCTGTATTAATACAGTATGTTTTGATTAGTTCTGTATAATAAACGTTATGATTACTATTAGCCTAAAATTAAAATTGGGTTAGACCTTAAACACTTAAAAAACTAGGAGCGTCATAGGTATATTTCAATTTCTGATATTCTAATAGAAAAAGGAGAGATAAGCAATTAGGTCTACAAACTGTTACTTATTCAAGTATGTGTGATGTGTTATATTGTTTTGCTTATCTTTTAGAAGAATACATGTGTCAAAATTTTAAATTGTTCTAGATTTTAATAGTATTATTTATCAAATTTTAGCTGCAATTAGCTTATTTTTATCTGTGCTTCAACTTTTTTTTTTCTTTTTTTTAAATTTCCCAATAGAATAATTTCAAAGAACTGTTTATTAAATGTTAATTTTTTTCAATGGCTATACTATCATCATGAATGTATAAATGACTTCTGAGTATGAACCTCCCGAGTAAAATATTTAATATGACAAACTTGATCTTTTTATTTTTAATTATAATATAATTTTTTTTTTCTCGTAATGCATTTGTATTAAATCTTGTGGAATCAAACGAATCATTATCAAAGTTTTTTCACTATCGAAAGTTTTCATTGTCAAATAACAGCTGTTTCATGCGTTTATTGTACCAACTTAAAGGTAGTAACATCATTCAGCGTTTGACAACAATTATTCTTGAGTTTTCCATGACTTTAATAAACTAAGAAATAGTAAAAACGTTTACGTGTAGTGAAATAAATGAGACCAAGTGTAAAAGGTCTCAGAACCCTTGACAAAAGCGAAGCTGCCTTACATATGTGGCAGCAAAACATTATCTGACATTAATTGTACCTAATGTCTGCAGATACATACAAACATATTCATGCTAAAGCATACGCGAGTGCCCACACACTAACTCACCCACACACTCCTACATAAATATATTACTGGGACAAATATCTAACAACTTAATGTCAAATATGTAATTACACCTTATTTGCTGAAAGAAAAAAGATGATAATAAAATACAAAATTAGTAAAATTGAAAAAAATGAGCAAAATGAGGATAAGTACAGAAATAGTAGTTATTTAGACAGAGTATAACAGTGTACACACAGTATTGACACAATTAGTATAAATACATTCTTACGTCAACTGATACGTGATAAAATTAATTTTTTTAGTATTGTAAAATAACTACAGAGTACGTTTGGTACTGTTTAGAGAATATTGCCTCTTCCTTAGTCTACATTTTGACTGTTTCTAAATATAGTTTCACGCTCATGTGAATTTGTATGAACTAAAATTTATTGCGTATTTAATCGATGTAATGTTATCTAAAAGTTTTGTAAAAACTCTATTAATAGTTGTCCCTATCGTGTCGTAGAAGTCTGGGGATCTTTAATTAATCTTAATTGAAATTTATTGAAATGTGTGTGTGCACTGTACACACACACACACACACGTACGAGCGCACATATACATACATGTATGAACGATATACATGGAACATGCAGCTGTATAAGTACACAGTATGACGTAGTAATACGAATACGAAGTTGGTAAGAGATCAGAAAAGACCTTGGAGCAGAGATAAGTAGAGAGATTGCTAACATCAATGCTATGGCGTAAGATAGTTTCGTTACATTGATTAAGGTGACCCACCACGGCCAGCCACCAAACCGGGCGCACATTTTTAAAGAGTGCAAAAGTCATATTAAAAAGCATACACGTACAAGAAGAAAAGTGGGGTCACGTGAAAATGAGCATATAGGCACATATTTTGGAGACACGTGAAAGTGGTATACCGAATGTGCGCTTACAATAAAGGGAGTGGATTCGCGTGGAAATAAGCATGTAAGTGCACATTTTGGAGGTATGTGGAAGGGTAGTATATTGAATGCGCACCTATGAGAAAAGGAGTGGGAATTACTATACAGCTATAAAGCTGAGCGCACAGCCAAAGCAAGCAACCACACAAGTCTTTCTTTCTGCTTCTATACTATAACCAAAAATACTTTTACTTACCTACATGCTAGTTAGTTGACTATTTTTTCAGCATTATCTATATCAATCTCATTTAATTAAATTGTAAAAGTAAATGCTCATAATTATATATACTATTTTTGGATTTCATGACATTTCTTTTTTATTTATTCCGTACTTTCAATACTTATTCTGAAATCCACTCATATTAAAAAAAAAAAAAATCAGCTTAAACCATTCTTTAAGTTCAGCTGTGATTACCAATTTATTATTTTTATCATCATAATTGGTTTAATAGCAATAGGACAAGCTCCGGAGGTTATTCATGAACACATATGACTTCTGAATCAAACGAGTCCAAAGTTTGGGTGGCTAAGATGGTTAAAGCTTATGCCACTTTTCGAATTGTTTTGTGATTCTGGTTTCGATTTCAACAATCGTCAGACTTTGTTTTTTTTTTTTTTTTTTTTTTTTTTTTCAATGTGATTCATCATTCATTTTTTTTTATTTTTTGTAATTATTTATGTTTCATTTAAATTTAAATATTCTGTTGTCGACACATTTTCGATTTGTCGAAACAAAATCTTAGACACAGTAAAACTTACCTTTATTACAATAATATCAAACATGATTATTACCAGTAAAGTAAAACAAATCCAATTAAACATACGTATTTGTCTTAGTACAATTATTATAGTTTTTGGCTCGTATTCACATTACTAATTTATATCTCGTGGTTACAATAACTTGAAACTTGCAGTATGGATTTCAAAAGAATAAAAGTATTATCGTGTGAAAAAAACATTTCAAACATCTAAATTTGCCTTTTTTTTTCATGTTCTAATTACGAAGTGGCCTGTAAGCGCTTTAGGACATCTGATGATAGGCTCTTGGCTTGTTCATTTTTATTTACTTAATTTACAAAGTGATTAATAAGCGTCCCGGGTCATCTGGTGAGGTGCTATATGTTCTTCTTTATTTGATTTATAAAATGGCCTGTATGCGCTTCGAATTATTTGGTAATAGGTGCTGGCATTGTGAGTTAATGTTTTAATAATCATTCAACTGGCTACTAGTTTTACCCCACGTTTCCTAGTGATAGGAGGTACAGTTATGTATTATATTCTTATTATTACATAAATTATCCATTACGCTTTTATATAACTTGGTTATTGTTGCTTTTGCTATTTATGCAATGCAAATAATTTGCAAATAATATAATAAATTACTGTAGCGTCTTTTACTCAGTAACCTGGGGTAGAGCTACTAGCCAGTTTAATGATTACTAAAACATTCAATAGTAACGCAAGCGCTTATTACCAAATAACCTAGAGCGCCTACAGGCCATTCTATAAATTAAATAAGTAATGACACATAGCGCTTATCATCACATGACCGAAGATGCCTACTGGTCACTTTGTAAATAAAATAGATAACAATTAACAAGCCAAGAGACTTTTAACAGACGTTCCGAAGCATTTACGGGCCAGTTTATAATTAAAACATTTTAAAAAATAACAAAAAAACGCAAATTTAGATTTGAAAAATGTTTTTTTTTCACGATAATACTTTTACTCTTTTGAAATTCATACTGCAATTTTCTATAACTCACAAAATACTGGTGTGGTCGCTTGCTTTGGCTGTGCGCTCAGCTTTATAGCTGTATAGTAATTCCCACTCCTTTTATCATAGGTGCACATTCAGTATACTACCCTTCCACATATCTCCGAAATGAGCGCCTACATGCTTGTTTTCACGCGAATCCACTCCTTTCATCGTAAGCGCACATTAAGTGTACCACTTTTACTTGTCTTCAAAATGTGTGCCTATATGCTCATTTTCACGTGACCCCACTTTTCTTCTTGTAGGTGTACGCATTTTGATATGACTCTGGCACTCTTTAAAAATGTGCGCCCGGTTTGATGGCTGGCCATGGTGGATCACCCTGATCAATGTAACAAAACTTTCTTACGCCATAGCAATGGTATTAGCAATCTCTCTACTAATCTCTGCTTCGAGACGGCAAAACTCGACTGCTTGAGAGCTTGTACAACGAATTTCAAATACTACAGCAGCAGTAGCAGCTGCAGCTATATACGTGTATACTCATGTCTAGCTATTGCGGTACTAAGCAAAGTGGTAGGAGTACGTCGGTCGTTTTATATCTGTTATTTTTTGCCAGCTAATTTCCAGCCCCAGATCGCTCCATAAGAAGCGTAGCTTTAAATAAAATACATACAACCTATATTACGCAGAAAATTTAATACACGTTGATAAGAACGATTCTTACTACTAGTATAAATGTAAATAGCTTATTGGTATAATTTTTAGGACTTAATCTATGTAAGTGATCATTGAGAAATATTATTGAGAAAATTTTGGTATTTCTACTATTCATATTTGGATTATAATTTTCTTGATTAAAGTTTTTATATTTTGTAACATAAGTTTGACATTTATAATCGGAATTTTTTATATTAGATAAAAGAGATTATTTTGAATAACGTACTTTTTTCTCACTTTCTGCTGTAATTATGTGCAAGAAGTTTCTCAAACTAAATTTTTAGTTAATTTAACTTTAGAAAATTCTATTTAACTTGTTTATTTTTTAGATTATAGACATTATAAATTTTTAAAGCAAAGAAAAGACAACAACGTTTCCAATAAAAAATTTAGTCTTTTTATTCGCGTAAAGGATAACTTTTTTAATAATAAAAACTTGATACAAAAATCAGTGGATAGTGAGTGCTTGGATATCCTGATGTAAGCTTATACTTCTATTAAATAACATGGAAAAAATAAAACTATACGTACAAAAGTACTTTCAATAAAAAAATTTTGTGTACAAAGGTGGTAACATTAGAGTAGAAATGCATATCCCTACGTTAACTAAGTATGGTTTTACTTAATATTTTAACTTTTAATACATCAATTATTCTAAACAATATGTAACGGCACAATATAATATAAATAATATAAATGTATAGGCTTGCTGGTACAAGATTGTGCACTTTCATCGAATCTTCCGATGATTTCAAAACAACTTTCTACTACCTACGCTGAAAACACCTCTAACTTCACCTTTACATCTGTCACATAGGCTTACACACTTATTTATAGTATATAATAAATAACAAAAATACAATTGTATCTAAAACATTAAGAAAAACTATCCTGCAGTACCGTTTTTCAATAGGGTAGTGTTATATACCAGTAAAAGTCCTTTTAAGACGTTCATGACACATAAGTTTTAGACAGGTTAAATAACATTCACAAAACTTAGAATATGTCGTGTGGTGTGGTGGCGTTGTGTGGTGCACAGGGGATCACAAGAACGTCAAGAAGGTAGGGTGAAGGGGGGTAACATGCAAAGTTCACATCTGTAACATCTTTCTTCAAGGTCACCAATCTGAAATCGTCGATTTACCTTCACTTATAACGCGCTCATAAAAGTATAATTTAAAAAATTCAACACACTACAATATTTACTCATGAATGGTGTAAAAATCTGTTATAATATATAAGAAAATAAATTGTTTTTTTTTTTTTTTTTTCAAAAAAAGATAATAAAATAAAAAGTTATCGCTCATTTTCTTATACGAATACATTAGTTACATGATTTCACTTATGACCATGATAGTTTTTGTTTCGTAGGTCAGTATGGATGCACAAAGTTTAAGCAATCGGGGAATGTTTTACAACTGTGTTTTTTTTTTTCCTTTTTTTACGTTTACTAAAAAAAAAAGAACGACTGGAGCTTGCAAGACTTTTGATTTTTTTATACAACTTTATCTCTCTTGGGACTTTAGAAAAAAATGGATGTGCTCACAATCTTAAAGTTGTAAAAAAGTCACAAGACCGCTCAAAAAAAAGGTCTTTTTTTTACATTTTTATTTCTTAAAATCATTACAACCTGTTTCAACAAGATTAAACAAAGTATATTATTACACTTTTATATTGTCTCCTACATCGGCATCAATGATTTTGTGGTGACAAAAATGAATCCAATGAATTAGCCAGTAGGCCCAAATAAAACTAAGCGCCAGCTTGCATCAACTGGTCCCCCCACTTGGGATAACTTTTAAACCCTTAGAACAGTAAGGTGTTCTTTCCTATTCTTATATTCAACAAGTATGTATAACTCACAAAAGCAAAAATTAAATATGTTTATTGTGATCAATCACATCATATTCTTGTAAATCATGACAAAGAATGAAAGAGATTTGTTTGCCAAAGACTTTTTTGCTGTATTGATAATCTTTTGTTTTCTATGTTCTTACTAACAATCTAAAACTAATAATAAACCTACACGTAATTATCCCTCAAAATATTTATTTAAAGAGCGACACTTAACCCCTGGGGTCCTTCTCTCTACGTGATCTATCCAAAGTAAATTGACAAGTCGTCTGCATTACAATATTAAATAGCAAATTTTATTCTCTTAAATAAATATGAAACACATTCAGGATACATTTAATTACTTTACAACATATTGAAAAAAAAAAAAATTTCTATAAAAATATTTCATCTTTGAAAGAATACAAAACTGGAAAGCAGTTCAAATAAATGAAATGTAAAAAATAGTGTGAGACAAAAAAATTGCGTATGGAAAAAAGAGAAAATATTTACATTAGTGTTTTCTTGCAATTTTATTGAAATTATTTCTCTAGGTACATTATGCGTCAGAGTAAATCAACGATTTCAAATTAGTGACCTTGCAAAGAAGTGGGATGGAAGTAGATTTTGCATATTATCTCCCCTTTACCCTGCCCCCCTTGACGTAAATCTAGTTCCCTGAGCACCACACAACGCCAGCATACCACACTACATATTTCAAATTTTAAGTATTTTTTATCTTTTTCTTTTAACCAATTCTCAAAAAAAAAAAAAAAAAAAAACAGTGTCCAAAGAGAAGTTTACCCCCAATCTTCTGCACATTAGCCGAGGCCCACACCCACTTTGTTATAAGCGATCCCTTCTAAGGAAATACGATTACTGCATCTCATGTCTTGTACTTCGTAAGTTATTTAAAATATAAATTTTTATTTACTGTACATTTATTTCTTTAGTTGCATCAAGTTGCATGAAAGCACGACGAGGTAAGTTTAAGAAATCAGACAAAGCCTCGGTGACCACGCTACTATTAACATCAGATTTTCATACTCAAATTTTCAAATCTAAAAAAATAAGTATTTTTGCTAGTATGCCTAATATATTTTGGTTTAATTCAGTCTCTTTAATCCTACTTCACAGCTTTACCAAAAATATAGGTCAAAAAGTTGCTTGGACAACGTAAACTAGACATGTTTGTCTCAAAATGTTCAAAACAAGATTTTTTCAGGCTGAGTCCCCGAGAAATAGTTTTATTGTTAAGTCAGCTGCAAGTCTAATTTTTCTTGTTTATGGTTTGGACAGGCGTGTTCTTAAAATCAAGCAGAGCTGCCAGCAGTGTCACATTGGCTACATGTACTTCCTAATGTCTCAGTAAAAAACACGCAGTGTTGAGAGTTCTTAGTGGCTAAGATGGTAGAAAACTTGCTTCCCTCCAGGAGGACTCGGGTTCGAAACTCCACACCCTCACTTTCTTTCGGGTAACTTTATGGTGTTTTTTATATGACCTTATCCTTATTACAAACGTATTAAATTAATATGCTTCTCGTATATAGAATTTTACCGTTGCATGCAGATTTACAGATAATAGTAGAAAACTACAACATCTTAGAAGAGGGGCTTAAGGTAGACGACTCTCTCATAGTAAAATCTAAAATCGTCCCGTAAATAATCAATAATACAAACAATGAAATACATCTGGCAAATCGATGTCGTGTATGTGTATGTGTATATATCCACACCCCTTAAATAAAGCCAGACAAGACATAACTTTGCTAAGGTAGAATACTAAATGATGCATAAAAATTTTAATATCTTGAATACATCAATGTCTCAGTATCCCAACGCTGAATTTCATACGTCTTGAGCTTAGGCACTTTAATGTCAGTATCTCCAGTAAAACTTGTAATAAAAAAATCAATTATCAGCAATAAATTAAATAATTTTTAGTTACAGTTTTAAGCTATTATTCGTACCGTGCCTACGTATCTTCATAGTTGGCTAACACACATTAACTGTAGAATGAGTTAGATTTTTATAATAAGTATAAATTATTAATAAAAATTAATGGATTATCCGAAGGAAATTAAAATTTCTTTCTGAATAATGAGATCTCTTTAATTATCTAGTTGATAAGCAAAAAGCAATATTACTTAGTTTAATTTTTTTTACGAAGGGGAACTAAGCAGTATTGTACTGCGAAGGTCATACAAAGTTGATGTTGCTTCAAAAAAAAAAAAAAAAACTTTCACTTCTTACATTTTGATTCAAGAACTTTTCGTAGCAACAGATTTATCAGAAAAAAAATAATTGATGGCCAATCTCAATTTCTTCTTAAAACCAAATCATTAATGTATTTAAAAGCTTAATACTTTTATCTACAACAAGTCTTTTATATCAAAATATTGAAAAGATCCATGTATATCATATAAATTTTATTTAACATGGTTTTTCCTAGGTTACATAGAAAACTGCGATTTTTAAAATTAAAGATACAAAAAGGAGCTACAGTTAATATACATCTGCAATTTTTTTGGAGAACTTTTTACGATACTTTGAATATATGCTTGATGTGAATAATACCTATCTAAAAAACCTATGTGTAATGAACATATTCAAGGGACTTTTACAGGCATATAGCGTAGGCAGAAGAAGATTATTTTAAAATTACCGTAAGGTTAAATAAAAGCATACAGTCTTGTACTGGCTAGCCTATATATTATTTATATCGTATTTTGCCGTAGAATAGCGATTATAATCTTAAAAATTGTAATATATTAAATATTAAAATACTAACTAAAACTATATTTATTCAACGTAGGGATACTCATTCCAACTATAATTGCATTAACTACATACACAATATTGTTTTGATCAAAGGTGTTTTTATTCTTATAATCTTGCTGCTTACCATATAATTTTATAGAAGTAAAGCTTTTTACTTGTGAACCCAAGCACCCACTATCTACTAGTGGAAGTTAAATTAAATTTTTATTATTTTAATAGTTGTAAGATTAGAAAGATCTGAAAATATTTTTATAAGACGGAAAAACTTTTTAATAACGTAATAATCTAGGAACATAAATATCATGTTTGTGAAGGGTGTGGGGCTTATAACATACTGTTACTAGAAAATAACTGAAAATTTCCAAATATTTTTTCCTAATTTTCTGGTTAGCTATTGTAAAAATTAAAAAAAATGCGCCAGGAGTAAGTGTAACCATCGTACAGTTGGGCTACATCCAAAAAATTTTCCCTAAGATTGCAAAAATGAAAGCTTAAAAAAGATATTTTGTCTACCTATTATTGGTCACAGTAGACTCTAAAAGACAGAATACAACTGTAATAAGCGCTGAAACCAACTACTGGTGTACAGATGACAGTGTGAAAGTAGCGTTTTAGTAAGTATGTGTCTCGTGTACTTACGCCAGAATAAAACAATCTTTTTGAAAAAAGGTCAATTTCAAAAATCAGCTGACCCTAGCTGTTTCTTTTTTTAATTGAATTTTTAGTGCAAAAACGTGTTTATACCGTAATTTCGGACTTCCAGCTCTTCATCCTTTGATTAGGTGCTTTGAATGCCTACTGCCCACCTCTTATCAATGAAAAAATTCGTTTGGAAGTACAAAGAATAATATCTAACTTGGTTGAAAAAAAATACACTCGACCATTAATATACTAGAAGTAGAAGCTTGCAGCTGAAACACAAAAGTACGGCACGAGCTTTTTTTAGAATTAAAAAATTTCAGCGGAAGTTACTGGCTTTAACGGAAACATAATTGATTATTTCTACGGTATACTGCAGACGATATTATAAAGTTTTGGGATTGACATTGAGGCTCACTATAAGTAAGCTTTAGAATCAGCTCGAAAATACTTTGAGCTATGGTCATGGTATTATATGCTTACTGCTGTGCGCAAGGTATTGATATACAAAAAATATATGATTTGAAACTTTAGTTAACCGATTGGTCAGCCATCCATCAAACCATGGAAGGTGTTTAAAAGCAGTTTCAAGAAATCAGTAATCCATTAATTTCTTCCTGTCCGCTTATACCACAACAACCTTTTAAATTCTGATCGAAGGATGTTTTAAAGCTACTGAAAGTTTTAACCGTATTTTTATAGAAAAGTATTTTAGAGTTAGTAGGAAATAAGAGTACTTATCAGTAAGAGACGTTGACCGCTGGTTTAAAGTTGGTTAAGAATAAGAGAGAAACTAAAGAATGATTCTGTACAATTTTTAAGGGAAAGCTGAGTAAGAGATAAGAGGGAGTTAAGAAGAAGCCAAAAAAAAGTCAAAAAGGAAGCAGAGAAAAAGCCAGAAGTAGTGAGGATGAGCAAAAAGGGGTAAGGAGAAGCAATAAATCAACTGTTATGGGTAAAAAATCACTAAGAACTACGTTATTCAGTACGAAGATGTGGAGGAGCCTAGGAGCAGTGACAATAAGATAAATAACGATTTAGTCTCATACACTAACTAATACAAAATATGTATGTACATATACTATATTATATAGTTCTGAGGCCAGGGCTTCTCATCCTATCTCCCACATGTGTAGCACTTTTTAAGCCTAGCTCTAGCCATGTGGTCCCAGTCATCACAGTTAAAGCACCGTAAGCGATCCAGGGTCCATGATGCAGCAAATGCTGCCCTCGTGGGTTGGCCCAGCGGCTTTCACCAAACCTTCTGTCCCTGACTTAGTCTCTAACATTCACGACACAAGGTTTTCATATGTCACTCCCTTGCCGTCTTTATTTTGCATGTTAAATGTGAAGTCTGTCACTTGCACATTAGGTACAGATCTCACGATGGTAGTTTAAAACGCATCTCGCTTTTCTTCTTCAGAAAAGGGATCAGGCGTTCTTATGATCTTATAATTTCTTACTAGTTTTTCAAATCTTTCAATAAATTTGAAAACCGATTCTTTTCCTCTATTAAATTTAATTTCATGCAGTCTTTTGCGAATAGCGGCCGTAGTGATGGGTATTACTTCCCTTTTAAATTCTTTCAGTTTTTCCAAAATCACAACTGAGTTTTGCAGATGTAATGTTCTGAGATAATATCTCTCACTTTAACTTTATTTACGAGTATGTCTCTGACTTTTAACTTGTCATCACGAATATCGCATCTTCACTCATTGACTCTAAATTTTCAATCAAGGGATCAACAATGTGCAATAGTCCCTTTAACTAGAGTTCTGACTTTAATTCATTGTAAAAGACTTGAAGTTTAACATCTTTAGTGAGGCTATAATTGAAGAAATTATGAGATTCATGTCCAAGTCTGGAATGAGTTTGATTTGGAATGGTTGTAGCAATAAATTCCATGCCGTTTTTAGAAAAATTGTCTGCTTTTGTTTCATCTGAAAAAGTTCTTAGTTTGTTTTTTATGCTCACCTAATTTCTTTCAGGCCTGGACGTGGAAGAGAAAAGGGGGCTGGGACCAGGGCTGGGGCCATGTATAGAAGGACTCATAGTTGGGCAGCTTGTCAATGATTCTGCACAGCCTTCGATAAAAATTTTGGAGTACGGCATGGAACTCTTCCTACGCATGTTCTTCCTCGTGCCTTTTTTCTTCCGCCATCTGACGCTCTTCTGCTATCTTCCTGTTCTCTTCTTCCTGCCTTCTCAACATTTTTTCCATCTCTGCTATCAGTGTATCAAGGCGGCTCATGGCACTGTTCTCTAGAATTTAAATAATTTTGTTTTTATATGTAGTCAACTGTCCATTTTCTGTCCTCGACCATTCCTACTTATTTTGTAGTATTTTGACTTTCTTTATATTGGCTCGAGAATTTTCGCCTGTGGTTAATCTAAAAACAGTTTCTGCTACTTTTTCCGACATTTTCTCAACGCCTAACCTGTCGTCTAATTTCAATTTTTCAACTTTTAAAACAAGCTGGGCTCGTTTTGAGCAAAAATTGCGTTTTTGTAATCTTTCGTAAAGAGATCTTCTGGTAGTGTTAATCTTCTAAAACACAACAAATATCACGAGTCTTTAGAAAGTTAACGTAGACCGATCGAATGCAAGTCGTTTCTAGCCACTCCGCCCTGTGCACACAAACATACTTGAACACAAAACACCATTGAGTGTTGGGCACCCACACAGTCCTGCATGGTGGAGCCCAAGCCTCACATGAGTGTGCAAATCACAGCGAAAGATTTCAATAATGTATACTACACATCTTCAATATTTATAGTACCACGCCCAACGTGAGCCGTGATACAGCTTTCGTCCGCTTATATAATGACTTCCAAGCATCGCACATTTGGCCATACGCGCAAGCAAATGCCATGGCAGGCTGAAGATAAGGCATCGAATTTCTGCACATCAAAAAGTATTTTAACTGTCTTGTACACAGGAAATATTTAACCAATTTTCTCAGACTTCTATTTAATATTAAGTATCTGCCTTTTGTTGTATGCATCCCAGAGTTTTTACGTATCGGTCTTGCTGCCTTCTATTTCAAACAAAACAAAACACTGGTTTGTTAGGATAAATCAGTGCCCTCTGGTAAATTTGGAAATTCAAAGTGATCAGTGATCCGTTGGGGGCGAAATGTAAGAAAATAAATAAATACAAGTAAAGTGTATTTAAATTTTCTTGCGTTGAATTATTAATGCACAACGTTTCGCTGACAATATGCGTCAGCCTCATCAGGCTACAAAATTAAAATTAAAAACACACAATGAGTGATCTGGAAGGCTCAAGCACAAAATACAATAAATTTTAATGTAAATTGTTACCGCAGGTACGCGAGAATTCGTAAGTTTGGTTGACTTACTCGTCACCTGTCGTGCTATCGACTGACAACAAATTACAACAACAAGCCAGCGCTTATATAGGCGGAGCCGCAAAGGTAAAAGGTAAAGGGCGATGAACTTGATCAGGACATTTAAACTTTCGTAGTAAAGGAAAATATGCTCTATTAAAGAAAAGCACATCCTCCTATCTATTGATGTTGTGTTTGTCGAGCTTTATATAAAGCATTTCGGAAATAATTCTTTTTTTGTAATTGGATTCTTTGTCAAGGATTTTAAAGTTATCCAAATCAAATGATTGGTCAAAATTGATTTTGTGTGCACAAACAACGGAATCAGAGTTTTTAATTTTCATATGTTCACTAATGCGGACCTACGCCACTCGCTTTGTTTCATCCACATTTCACCCATTGCGGCTCCGCCTATATAAGCGCTGGCTTGTTGTTGTAATTTATTGTCAGTCGATAGCACGACAGGTGACAAGTAAGTCAACCAAACTTACGAATTCTTGCGTACCTGCGGTAACAATTTACATTAAAATTTATTGTATTTTGTGTTTGAGCCTTCCTGATCACTCATTGTGTGTTTTTAATTTTAATTTTGTAGCCTGATGAGGCTGATGCATATTGTCAGTGAAACGTTGTGCATTAATAAATCAACGCAAGAAAATTTAAATATACTTTACTTGTATTTATTTATTTTCTTACATTTCGCCCCCAACGGATCACTGATCACTTTGAATTTCCAAAACAAAACTGTGGCAAGGTATGCGCGATATTACTAAAGAAAAATATGAGAGAGAAGAGTTGTTGTCGTAAGTGGTTGTGAAATGCTGTACGACGCGTGCAAGAGAGACCATGCAATCTCTTGTTGATAAGACAGAGAGAGAGAGAAATTCTCCATTTTTACTCTACTCGTCACCTACCCCTGTCCTTCTCTGGCACACCAAAAAATAACTGAGCACGTGCCCACGGCGCTTTTGCCATTGGGTGCGAGTGGACAGTTTTATTTTTCTTGAGTGTTTCTAGGAACTCGCTATCCTTTTTCTGTCTAGCTGCCCCTTGCCGTAGTAGTGTCTCCGAGATCCAATACAACATTTAATAACAACACTGTCACTTCCCACAATCTTCTACTTCACCCCAAGCTGCCTTTGCCGCTTCAGGTATTCCTGAATGAAACGTCATTGTCATCCATCATCCTGAACCTTGGTCGCCTGGGATACCTCCTCCACCGAAGTTGGAATTTTCTCACTCAACTCCTCGTTTCTCTCCTTGGCTAGAGCTGGTGTCTTGTTGACCATTTCGTTCACAATACAGAAAAAGAAAAAAGGAAACCAAGAAAGAATCGCGTGGTGAAGCGTGATGGGGCCCGGAACCTGGAGGTTTATTGGGTTGAGGAAAAATGATAAGATGACTTTATAAATTTGATGTTACAAAATACTTTTGTTTTCAACTGCCTTTACTTACAGGACTTCACAAACTAAATATGACTGACTAGATTTGTTGTGTAGAAAAAATGTACTACAAAAAATAAGTAGAAAACTTTTTTGCACAATCGTACAAAAACCACTGTGAAAATCTCTTCTATTAATTTTCAAGTAATAGTTTTGGATAAAAAATTTTAGATACTCATTGTTATTTGAGAAAAATTTCCTATGTTTTAAAAATTGGATAATAAATCAGAAATTACTTAATCTGAAATATCACATATCAAGTGTACTCATTGTTCTATAAATGTTTTTAGAAATTTTGATTTTGCATATTTTTTCATGTAGAAGGAATTAAAAATTTTTATTTCCAAATTTAAAATGAAATTTTAAAATGTATTGATACAAGCATACTTTCGCTGCTCCATTTTGCATATGCTGATATTTTTCTTGCTCCTATGATTATTCAAATGCTCTACTTTACCAAGAAATTTTCTTATTTCATTCTACTTCCATATGCTTAGGCTGTTTGGTAATATCATGCTTACATGTATACCTGATCAGGAGTTCTAACCAGGCTACCTACCTAAAGAGCTTGAACATAACTATGCAACAAAGCTAGGGCTAATGTAGATGTGTTGTGGAACGTGAGGTTGGCGTACTTAGGGCCTAACTAGTGATCTTTTATAAATTAGGCTCTCTTATATATATATTGTATTCATTGACTTATTTGTTAAATCCATGAACAAATACGAATATATATGCAAGTGACCTAAATAACCAAGCTGACTACGTTTTAAATAGTATAATCTTTTAGTAAACATAAAACTTATAAGTCATTAAAGTAACATAAGTGAGAAAATAAAGCGATGTTTACCATTAAAAACATTGCTCTGGATCTTTTTCTATGAGTGTGTGTAAAGTAAGCTTGTGATTAGCGACTATTTTATGAGAGTTGGCTCACAATTGAAGTAAGATACTGCATGCTTGCAAAAGTCAGTCTATATACGATTGCGAGAGAAAGAGGTAATTCATGGCTTTTCCCCAATTACTTCTGTTTACCAACATGTGTCAATAAATTTCATTGATTAATCCTATTGATATACTTTCATATGTTAAGTAGAGACTGATAAGTAAGTTGGCGTGGTGTCTATCAGAAATGAAGAAAATGCTGATTTCTTGGACGAAGATTTTTTAGAGGAACCACCTTAAGGAAAAGACCAAGCTGTGATGCCACCACCATCCTGCAACTCATTACGCTACACACTTTTTCTGAATCGAAATATCAACAAAGATTCAGGGTATAAATAAATGCAGTCGTCAACGCCCGATAAAAACATAGGTAAGCGACCGAAAATTATTTTAGGAATCCGCTTGACAACCACGTCTTTTTAGGTAGCAAACGAATAATTTCAAAGACTTGCGAATATTATTTAAACAACATTGCTGGCTGTGTATGATAGTTTGAGTAGAGAAAATAATTCTTATTGATTAAAACGGTTAACCTAAGCTAAAGCCTTACCTGTATTTTTTGATAATACACTTAAATGGCAATAGTCAGAACGCGATGCCAGTCATGAAAATGTAAGAACTGTATCATGGCAATGAAAAGGTATTACTGTGTAATCACAGAAATTGAAGATATACTATCTCTAGAGTTAGGAGAAATGGACCTCCAACATTTTGCGTCCAAGCTATCGAATTTGGTATCTCCTTTATGTTCCTTCGAATTCATAGGTTACCTTCATAGCCTCCAGTTAGTGCAGAACATAGGCTATAAGATGCCAACAACTTTGTGTTATAAAGCTGATAAAATGACGCTAGAAAAGCTTTTCATTTTTGTATCGTGAAGCAGAATTTGCAGTAGATGAAGGTATTTTCAATACTGATGTCATTGTGATTTATCAACAGCCAACCCTTTCAAGAAAACCAGCGCTTCCTGCGAAACAACAACGTGTATTTGTAACAAATTAAATAATCCGCGTAGCTGAGTAAGACACAAGTAACGCGACAGATTATGAAACTAATGTGTGCGTCGTACGGCTACATGATAATAACAAACCGATGACACGTAATGTTTTTAAACGCGGGTTATTAGAACGACGATGGTTTTTTTATTAAGAAGTTTCGCTTATGTTTGCAGTGCCTCAATCGCGGTTGTTTACAATCGTCATGCTCGACAACTAACTGCACTTGTGGTAATATACCTCATTGCATGTTACTGAATATTGCAAATCGTGGAAAAAGCTGACGTAAAAATAGTTCACTAGCCGTTACAGAAACAAAACTAGTCCAAACCAAAAGAGATCACCTGTACAGTATGCAACTACTAGTATATACTGATAAGAAGCTACGAATGCGTTACTCAAAATCTTGTGTGTTCACGTATTTGGGCCGAAATGCTTTATAAAAACCTTTACATTTTTGGACAATGGCTCAACCGTCACGCTTATTCATGCAGATTTTCCAAAAAATTAGGTCTACGAGGTCAACATATAGACGTCAATATTCTTGGAATACATGGTCTGGGAAAATAAGTAACACGCACAGAGAAAAAAGAAATTGAGTATTAAGCAGCGAAGATTTCTTATCATATTGATGATGCAATGGCAGGCTCGGGTTTTGAGTTTCTAATGCAGTCAATATCTTGTGTACTAGTGGGTGCTCTTGAAAAATTTCAAAGTGTGCTCCTTTAACCTTATGTAAAGGCTCAGATAAAAATATTATTTGGACATAATAATAATAAGCATTGGCGTTTCATAGAATATAAAGAGCTTAACAATTTCAGCACAGCTGTATAGCTAACTCAGTTAAGCTGGGTAGTACAATATAGTCATCAGTAAAATCGAACAAAGATGTATGTTTTTAACTTGAGTACAGCGTGATTGATAAACTTAAAATACTGAAAGGTCATATTTTGTACGTGATTTAGAAGAACTTGGCACTATTATGCCCTTTTATTTTAGTTTAAATTATTTTGGTGTCAAAGAAGTTAATGGTGCAAATGCTTCGAAAGATCGTGCGATAAAAATTTTACAAAATACTAGCCGTTCTAAGAACAATGGTTGGGAAACCGGATTATTTTGGAAAAGTAATGAGTCTGCATGCATCGATAGTCATGCCACAGCTTTAAAAAAAATATTCACACTTGAAAAAAAAATTGACAGGAACCTCAAGTTTGCTAAACTGTACTACAGAGAAGTGGATTGTCTGACTTTTTTTTATTTTTATTTTTTTATACTGGGCTACCGCGACAGCCTACTTGGCCTAGTCACGGGGGCCACCCACTCACCACCTATGAGTGGGGGTGTACTGCCACACCCATCTCTAAACCTTTTTCCTCGCCTCCTACCTGAATCCATGGGCACAGTGTGAGTATCTCCAGTGGAACACCTTGCCAATTAAGCTGACACTCTCTGCACTGATGGTGCATTGGGTTTACTCACCACTTTGTAGCCTTTCCCTGGAGAAGACTCCATTATTCCAGGACGTCCACTCCTCGCCGGTTAAGCCAGCGCTCTCTACCAAAGCATCGGATCCAGGCTAATTAGCATCCCCGGAGAAGCCCCGTGTTTCAGGGGCCACTCTTCGCCTGGCATCGGGTCCACTAATCCCTACCTATAGCCCTAACACTGTTCCGCATTCACCCAGGCCCGAAAACCTGTGGGGCAAGGAAAAAATCCTGGAATTACTCTGAAGGAAAATTCCACGGAAAAACCCGCCCCGAAACAGCCGGGGTTACATAGGAACTTTTCCCGATGAAAACAGTTTTTGAAAAAATCTGCATTTACCGGGAATCAAACCGACGACCCCTAGAACTGCGTTGTATCAGTAACAAGCACACTTACCACTGAGCCAACGCCACTCCTTGTGGATTGTCTTATTAAAAATCGGCATGCGACACGTGTAAAGAATAATACGAAATGTAACAGAATTTGGCATCCCCCATATTTTGGCCTTTTAAATATCAATTAGCCAGAAAAAGTGCAATCGATTTTCGACGTGGTGGCAAAGACAGTAGGAGCGAGTCTCAATGACTAGTTGAATTGAGGTCCCGATTTATTGCAATTTTTACCCGATACTTTAACGCGTTTTCGTCAATATGCTATTGCATGTACACTAAGTGGAAAAAAAAGTTTTACCGTGATTGTCCCGATAAAAATCACCGTGCGGATGGCAAGAGTGGGACAAAGTGACATCACGAAACTTTTTTACCTAATTTGCAGCCTACAAAATTTCCCCAAGAATAACACTTCGAGAGCTACGTAATAAGACACAGGCACTGTTATCAGCATCTCACGCGATATATTGTTCCAAAGGTTTTTTGTTCAGTATCATAACCTGAAAATTCACACACGTATTCTTGGAACCTTGTTGAACAATGTTCTACGAATGAAAATGAAAATTTTGATAATTCATAATAGACTTTCTTTGACTGAATTCGCGAGTTGCATGTTATTAGGTTAGAATTATTTGTATATAAAAAGTAACGTCTTGAATTATAAGATCAATGCTCTTATTATTTAGACACAATCAGGAACGTGTGTAATTTTTTCAATTTATTTAATGTTTTCCTCTCTAAGAACTGACAAGCTGAACATACACGTATGATGCCACATTGCAATAATCTATCTATATATGTGAGTGGTGGGGGAAAATTTGGTTGGGTGCCCAACGACTGTTACTGTGCATTACAGTCAAAATTAACCAAGTTAGGGCAAAAATCTACGTGATGTCGCTTTGTCCCACAATTATCGTCTGCACGGTAATTTTTGATAGGACATTCACGGTAACATTTACTTACTTCTTTTCTCAGCGTATGGCAGATATGAGAGATATGCTTCCGTGTACTGGTGTATGCTTCAAAGATTGAAGTGTACAACGATTTTAATGGCGTGGTTCTGACAGAAAAGTTCATCCAGAGCCATATGTAATGACGTGTCTAATTATTTGTGCAAAATTGTCCCCATACAATGCTCATTTTATCAAAGACACAAATGCATATATCTTTATGAAAAATATATCTGACAAGGCACGCCACGTGGTGAAAAATTCGTACGTGGACGATTTTTTAGTCAGCACACCAACTATAAGTGAAACTCAAACCCTGATAGAAAATGTGATAGGAATATATACGCGCACAAGTTTTTACATGTATGGAGGATGGGCAAGCAAAGATCCACAAGCAATTGAGAGTGTGGATAAAAATTAAAAAATAAAGAAAAATTTAAAATTGCAACCCTGTGATCGAGAGGGAGAATGAGCTCTCAAACTGTACTGGAACACGGATAGTGACATGATGGGACTTAATTTAGCTTTAAAAGATATTTTAGACAGTTGTTTAATGGAAATAGTTAAACAATGGAACGTGAGTTTCTTAGATTAATTATGTCAATGTGCTATCCGTAGGGTCTTATTTGTCCTTCTACTTGAAATTGCGAAGAATCATGCAGAATGTATGAAGAATAAAGTTGGTTTGGGTAAGACATTAGGAGATGAAAAATACGTGGAGTGGATAAAATGGGTACAAAGTCTGCTAAATATAAGCATGTTAAGAATTTTTCAGTGCCTTACACTCAAAGCTTCAGCTTTTCAACAGTCTTAATGACACACTTTTCGCGATGAAAGCCTTTTGGCGTACGCAGTGGTTGTTTATATACACTTTAATGTAAGCGGTATGCCAGTGCATGTGGCGTTAGTCTTTAGATTGCTTAATTGCTTAGTGCTCGACTTATTAGTATAGTTGCTAAGGAGCTGTAAATTAAATGTAAAAAAAATTTTTTTGGTCAGACTCTGAGACCCTCTTACGTTGGTTGCAAACTGAATCAAGAACGAGGCAAATGTTTGTATTTTAGAGACTGAGAGAAATTTATTAGTTATCGATACCTATGATATGGAAATGGGTTCCAATAAGAATAAACCCAGCAGGCTTTGCTAATAGGAAAAAATGCTCTAATAAGGGGAGCAATCTTCCTGATTGAACAGACCAGATTTTTAAGAGAAGATCCACAGTGATGGCCTGAGCAAAAACCACTTTTAGAACAACAAAAAAGCCATATTAACGATTTGTAAGCCCGGAAAAATTTTACGAATTTTTTGAAGCTAGACTTAAAGAAGACTTTTTTGAGTGTAACCTCTGGATTGGGAAGGTTGATTATTTTCGTACAGTGCGCAATTACTTATTGTAATCAATGGCTGAAAGTGCCTTTGACTCCAGATGAGCTTTTAGATGCAAGCATGGCTGAAAATCTCTTCACTAAAGTGATTCAACTTAAAAATTTAAAAAATGAGATTGTTACTCTCTAAGCTCAGAAAGAAATCGCGAAATCAAGTAAACTCATTAGTGTCACCCCACTTTTAGATAAAAAAGGCATATTACGTACAAAAGGACGAGTGAAAAAATTCAAAATGCAATCTTTGATAATATCCCTAAGAGCTTAGATACTAGTCTCGTCTACGTTATTCTACTATTTCTAGGATTTCACGAGAAAATTAAAAAATGTGAGGCATGGAAGTGTATTAATTGAGATGTGTTCGAGGTATTTTATTATAGAACTGCGAACCTCCTTAAGATATTTTATTTGTAAGTGCGTAATATGCATAATGCAGGGTGCAAAGCCAGTAATTCCGTTAATTACTCCTTTACCAGAAGAAAGGTTAGCTAACAGACAACGGCCTTTTTGACATTGTGGTGTAGACAACTTCAAACTAATGCATGTCATGGTTAAACTAAGTCGCGAAAAATGGTGGGGGTGCTTTTCACATGCCTTTTGATGCGTAGGATACATCTAGAACTCGCGTCTAGTTTGAACACAACCTCTAGAATCGTGGCAGTGCAGTGGTTATCTGTGCGTCAAGGAGCCTCTACAGTTCTGTGTTGGGGCCACAATACAAATTTTCATGGTGCATGTTTAAAACTAGTGGAACAAAATGATAAGATCGATAAAAAGAGACAACAAGCCTACGTGCTTAAAAATGGTATCCATAGATTTTTAATCCTCCTGACTCTTTTTATCTCAGCGGTGCATGGGAGCAGTTAATTTAACTAGATATAATTGCTTTGCACACGACGTTCAAAGATGAGGTAACGACAAAAAAAAACTTGTGTACCATGTTAACCGAAGTTGAACACTCCGTTAATTCAAGGCCTTTGACGCATGTCTTCCTTAATCCGTGCGATGTCAAGGTGCTCACGCTAAATCATTTTCTTCTAGTTTATCTGAAGAGTTGAAATTAGAGTCCTATGATAGAGCACAATTTTATTTAAGACAATAATGGCATTTGACTAAAGGGTTGGCGAATAGTTTTTGGAAAATATGGCTGCAGAAATATGTGCTTTCTTTGTTGCTAAGAAAGAAATGAAAGGTGCAATGAAATACTTTGCAAGTAAACGATATAAATTTATTAGTAGATTTTTAGACTCCACGTGATTGTTGGCAAAATGTTATGATAATAAAAATATATCTTGGTAAGAACGGTGTTATTCAAACTGCAAAAGTAGAAACCCAAAGTGGAGATTATAAATGTTCCAGTCACAAACTTGTCAATTTGTTCAGCAATGTTAAGGTTAAAAATCAAACGAATTTTGTACACGGTTAACGTGATTGTTACATATGTTACATTGGCGTTAACGCAAAGAAAAGATGAATCAGGGTGTCGAGAAGAGAAGAAGCAGTAACATAATGTAAGGGATGGTGGATGTCCCTTTCTTGATACGACGTCACTTGAAGCCTCATGGTCGTGTGCTAAGAAAAAGTTTTTAATCTTCTGGGTGCAAGATCAATGTAATTTAGACCCAGCGTAGACAGTTATGGAACTACGACTGTTATTACCAGCCAAAGAGACACCACAACTTGCATTGCTGCATACCTTCTTCCCTTATGGTAACTCTCTTGGCGAGAACATAATTTACTGTGTTTTTCTGTAAGTGCATGTGACGCAAGCTTGTGATTCACGACTGTCTTATAAGAGCTGATTTACAAGTGAAGTAAGGTACTACATGCAAGCGACAGTCAGTATACGTACAATTGCTAGAGAAAAAGGTAAGCCACAGATTTCTTCCAATTTTTTTCTGTAAGCCAAAATTTGTAAATGTATGCCTTTAATAAATAATTGTGATTGCCTTAAGTTTTAACTTTATAACACAATTACTGCGCATTCATGTAGACAAACTAGGATATCTAAGTAGAGTCAAGCCAGCGATAAGACTACAAATTGTTAACGCCAATGCTACGATGAGAGATGACTTTTTTGCACTGATTAGAACAACTTGCTGTTGCCAGTGTGGCCAGCCATTAAACTGGGCACACATTTTTTGAAAGTGCGAGAATCACATCAAAGAATGTGTGCCTACAAAAAAAAGAGCAGATTCGCGTGGAAATGAGCTTGTAGGTGCAAGAATGAGCACCTACAAAGAAAGGAGTGAAAATGTCAAGTATACCTATATATATACCGACACGATCGCTCAGCGTTAGAGTTGCAGTCCCACCGATCACCAAGGTTAAGCAGAATTTGGCGTGGTTAGTACTTCGATGGGTGACCGTTCAAGTCTTGCCGTTTCGTCTCTGCTGTTTGTTTTGTAGATTGATTGACTGCTTTTTTGTCCCTTCAACATCGTGAGCGAAAGGTGTGACATATTTCTGCCCCGTTGTCTAAGTCTAAAGCTTGAAGACCAGGTCAGAAATTAGGCAGATACATCGGGCTGTTTTGAATCAGGTTTCCTCTACGGGAGATTTCCCAGGATTTTCCTGATCCACATGACAAAAGTTATGGGCAATTGTGGAGCAGTTATTAGGGCCTTTTCCTCTTCTGATCCCATTCCGATTCCTTCCTAATCCTAAGTGATAAGTGCCTCTACAACAGTGCCGAACGTAAAGCACTACAATATAAAAAAAAAAGAAAAAAAAACCCATAGCTATGTAGCTGAGCGCAGAGCCAAGGCAAGCGATGACACAAGTGCTCCACTTTTTTGACTGTCACAAAGTATATGCAATATATTTAAGTGACTCTTTTTCTCGCTTTCAGTTCGATGTTACCTATAAATCTTATCTAATTACATAGTGGAACTAAAAAATCATACTTATATGCACAGAGGTTTGATTTCAAAACATTTCTTTTTTATTTTTCCGTACTTTTAATACTTATTCTAAATAGTATTTTTTTTGAATGTTCAGCTTTATTTTTTAAACATGGCACTCAGCTAAAACCACTCATTCATTATTTTTCCTTATCATAACTGTTCTGAACTATAGGAAAAACTCTGAAGGTTATTAATGAAACTATATCTCATCAAGATTTCTCTTGCCCGAAGTTCTGATAGCTAAGATGGTTAAGGTTTGTACTGCTGTTCGAGTCGTTTAGAAATCTTTAGATCTATTTTAACTTTTAGCAGATCTTTTTTTTATGCAATTTGTCATTTCGGTTGAATTTCTCTAATAATGTTTCATTTTTATAGATAATTATTGTTGCAACTGTTTTTTTATGTTTCGAAATAAATATTTCTTTAATACTAGTTTCATTCAATAATTTAGTAAGTTAATACTTCTCCTTGGCAAAGCCGTTGTGTTATTTCATAATAATAGAATAATGTCTTAAGATAAAAGTATGAATTGTACGTATTAAAACCTTCGAAAAATTATTAACATCTAATCTAACAAAGAAAAAATCTGAAGTCACAAGAAAACTCACCTTTATAGTGAGAATATCAAACATGATTATCACCAATAAAGTAGAACATACACTTAATGATACAAAAATGTTTGTCTGCATACATATATTGTTTTCTGGCTTGTACTAACATTTCTTATAATGTATACCTTGTGGTTAAACTCACTTGTAACTCACAGTATAAGTCTCAAGAAAATAAAAGTTTTCAGCTCATACACAATTTTCATTAATTCATAGGGTGTGTGGATTTTTTTTTTTAAATGATTAGGGTATTTTAATGAATAATATTTCTATTTGACTATACAAAAATCATAATTTTTTTTAATAGAAACACACCTATGAGTTGTCTACTAAAATCGTTTCAAATACTTATGAATGCAAGGAGAAATTTTTATGCCAAACAAACTTTCCAAATAATTTTATTTAATAGTCAAACGAAATGCTGTTTTATTACTTTTTTACTGTCTCAAATTAAAATGAAGCTATACACGTTATTGAGAATTGAAAACAATTCAAAATTGTTACAAAAATGTTTTCTGTTTTGTTTATTACATCTTTCTACTGATGAAAAATATGCAGTGATTGGCAATAGATGGACGCTGATGATTCGCCGTGATTATTTATACTATTAATAAGATTTAGCTTTGTAGATTTTATTTATAAAAGTACGCAAGAAAGAAGCATCAACTGCTGCTAAAAAAATCAATCTGGATCTATAAATTCTGTTTTTTATTAATGTTCAGATTTTTGTTCCATAACCTTCAAAGGTATTAAGTCTTGATATTTATACTCATTAAAACTGTGCTCTAGATGCAACAATTAAAGTTAAAATTGAACTAGTACAGTTAGTCATGAAAATATAAGTAAAGCTACTGTATCCAAACATTTTTTCCAACAAACGATGGAAAATAAACATTCACGGAGGTTTGTGTGAGTTTTCTTGTGTCTTTGTATTTTTTGTCTTTTACATTAAATGTTAATAATTTCTTGGAAGTTTTAACATGTAAGAATTATACTTATATTCTAAATAACTTCTATATTATTATTAAATTACTAACTTGCCTTGCAAACGAGAAGGATCAACTTACCAATTTATTTAATAAAACTAGTATTAATGGTACATTAAGTCACTAGTGCAAAAAAAACAAACATAAACGCTTAAAGGGCACGCTTGTTATAGGTTGGTGCCCGAGTCAAGTACAATGTTTTTCTTACCGAGGGCCCAAAGTGCAATTTTTCGCCCGTGGGCACACTTTATGACCAGTAAATTACTTTAGGCCTGTAGTGCGCAAAAACTTTTTTGGTCCGTGGGACCAAAGTGATTACAAGGGAGCAAAGTGTAACCCAAGGGCGCAAAGCGACAGTTGCACTTTGTGCCTATAGTAAGAAATAGTAGTTTTCGTTAGATAAGTGCCATCGTCTCTGGGGCTATGTTGCGGCCCGAGGGACGTCAGGTAGCTACGGAGCGATAGCGCTTAAGTGGTGAATCCTATTTTTTCTATCCAGGGCACACTAGCCTTTCAAAACCACCTTAGGTAAAAAAATATATTTATTTCGAAAAACCAGAAAAAAGGGGTCACAACAGTATTTCTAAACTGAAAAAAAACATTAATAAAAGAAATTTAATAAAAATAATGAGTAGCATATAAAAAAAAAATCTGGTAACAGTGAAAATTGATCTCAAGATTGCAAAATGATTTAAACAGTGGTATAAACCTTAACCATCTTAGCTATGAGAACTTTGGACAAAAGAAATCTTGAATAGATATAGTTTCATTAATAACCTTCAGAGCTTGTCCTATAGCTCAGAACATTTATAATAAGGAAAAAAAAATTAGTGGTTATAGCTGAGCTGCCATGTTTAGAAAATAATGCTGAATATTAAAAAAAAACTATTAAAAACAAGTTTAAAAAGTACGGGAAAAAAAGAAAAAAAAAGTTTTGAAATTAAAAGTGTGTGCTTATAATTATGGTTATTAAGTTCTACAATTTTCTTAAATAAGATTTATAGATATTATTGAAGCAAGAGTAAGAGCAAGAGACATGTAAATATATAGCATATACTAGGTGACAGTTGCATTGTAGCATTGGCGTGAGAAATCTCTTTACTTATCTCTGGTCAAGCCCTTCTTTGTAATATTACGCAACCATTTAACACAATGCATTTACCATACTAAGACTGATCTATGCTATTTAGGGTGCTAATGTCAGAAATTTTTGATTGGATTTTTTTGATATTTTTCTGGCTCATACGATATCTTGATAATTTTTTCTTGACCTATTTTGATTTTGAATTTTTTGTCTAATTTTACTTCTAAATTTTCGCACCGATCAGTGATCGTGAAATACAGAAAGTTAGTAATTCCAAAAGAGTGCACGCGTACATGTTACCGTACATTACACTACTTTTGTCATAGAAAGAGCCTGCTACGGTGGTGGGACAAACAATTATAAGGAAATAAAAAAAATTGTGACATTTTTTGTTATTCTTGGCTAGTGAGGATCCAACAACAGAAGCTTTGCTTTAAAGAAGTCACATAAAATTTTGGTACATCAAATCATCTAATTGATCACCTTATTTATTGCAACTGCGCATGCTTGGTATAAAGTAACGGGAATAAAGCTTTAAAGTTCAAAGAAACTTTGCAGTAAGATGGACTTTTATACGATTTTCTATGTTTAATTCGTTACAGCATCAGGAAGTTCTTAATTAATTAATCAGATTTTATAACTATGCGTTTAGCATAAGCATTACGCATTGTACAATTGTGAGTCCAAGCTCGTTACTCTGGAAGTTTTGGACTCGCTGAACACACATTTTATTACAGTAACAGGCTCCGAGGTATCTGCTGCCCAAAATAAAGAATATCTTCTTTGTTTTCTAGAGTTTTAAGAAAATGTCTAATTTAATTAGTCAAAACTTGTTACTTGGGGCTTTTGAAGTGTTACTGAATACGTACTCGTATATCATTACAAAAATAGTCCTGGAGGTACCTGGCCTAAAGTGGACGATATCCTTGTTGACCTTGTAAAATAATGTTATTGTTACGTTATTCTTACTGAAACTTTGCATATGCTTGTAAACATAATTACAGTTTAATTCATACATTTGTAGAAGTTGTATCTCTACTTTGTATATACGTCTGTACTCTGCCCGAATAAAAACTACTTTACCTATGTTTCGATTGTTTATTTTTCGTTTTCTTGAAATCTATTGTTACATATTTAACAAAAATGTTAATTTTTTGTCCCCGAATTGTATGAATAAATACATATTACTATATTATATAGTTTTTATTATTATTATTTTTTTTATATTATAGTGTTTCACGTCCAGCTCTCATGTAAAGGCACTACTTAGGACACTTAGCACTTGGAATTAGGAAGAAATCGGGATGGGATTGGAAGGAGAGAGGGCCATAACAACTGCTCCGTATTCGCCCACGACGTTAGTCATGTGTATCAGGAAGACCCCGGGAAATCTCCCGTAGCCAAAACTTGATCTGCAACAGCCTGGTGTATCTGCCTTATTCCTGAGCTGGTTTCGTAGCTGCAGAGTTATAATTGAATTTCAAGATATTTATTGATAAATATTATTTATTCTCAGAGAAGATAACTTTTTATAACAAGCTTGTTACATCATATAACCATTCAATTATTCACAGAGAGTTATAATTTGTTTGCTTCTTTAAAGACATTCTTTAAATTCATATATATATGTATAGAACCAGTAGAATAAAGTCATACTGTCTTATTCGTTATTGTTACAAAAAAAATTATTTATAGTTATATTTCAGACTAAATGTTAGTCCGTAGTTCAACCAGTGGTGGCACTAAATTTTACTGGGCTTCATTGACATACTGCCTGAAGGTTGCGTTTGGCATCAAACTGTTGGCCATTGTGGCCAGCGCTAGCGTTTAGTTGTTAAGCATCACAGGGGGCGTTGAGTAAATAAGGGTACGCTGCTTTAAGAACATTAACAGACTAACTGACATGTAGACGAATACCTTTGTTTAGTTCTTAAGTATAACAGAGAACGCTATAGGTACATATGCATACGCTGCCTTAAGGACATCGGTTGACGTGTCCAGGAGTATCCAAATTCAGTTGTTTAGCAACACAGGCAACGCTGTGGGTAGATATGATAAGTAATCTTCTAGGAGTATCCTAATACCTTTTCCACTACGTAAGGTTACGTTTTATATAAATATATGATTATACATTCAAGTACATCTTTATGTCTGTAGTACAGACACATGGACTATAAAATTTGAAACGCATGTCTTGAGTAGGTAGCCGACTATGGCGACAGACCACACTTGTACGAGTGAGCTGCCTCAATAATGTCGAATGAGTTATGTATCACTGACTTTAGCATTATAAAAAGTTTTGAAACCAAATCTGTTTTTTTATCTTCAAAACTTTTAAATTTTCGAAGAATTATTTATTTTCTACTTAACAGACGCTTCAGACGAAAAAGAGGACAACTCAAATTTTCTTATCTGCAATAACGTTGTAAATTATGATTTGTGATTTTTTTGGTCAAAGCGTTATAATACATCAAAGATATTATGTAAAATATTATGTGAAATAAATTGCTTTTGAAATAAAATTATGTTAGAGTTAGACACAGTAAACTTCATATCATACACGCAGTACAAATTATTAAAATAAGATTAAATTTATGATTTGTATACAATTCACACTAACTTATGTAATGAGGTTTGCGCGCGGAACATGCACTAGTATAAATATAGGTGATTTTAATGTAAGGGATCAAATTCATTTTCAGAGCTCAAGCTACTCCAAGAAACTAAAATTTACATTCAAGTTGCGTGAAGTTATGTTGAGAGTGTTAAACTTTCTTGGCAAAAACTTTGAAGCTGATACGTTGATTCCTTAATAGGACAATGGAGATATTATAGTCAAAATATCACTTCCGTACGCTGTCTCAAGCTCAATTTGTCACCGAAAAGCTCCTACGTCAAAAAAAAAGCTTTTCTGCCGTGTCCTCGCATAAACATTTTCAAGTACAGACGGCGTATGTTATATTTATGCCATAATAACAGTAATTTATTACTTATAAGCAAGAGTTCTCATCAAGTACAAAATGTCCAATGACACGAATCAAAATGTCGAATACAGTTGAAACCACTCAGAAAACCCCACTGTTGTATTTCGTGATACCTTTTAATAATCACTCTCCTTATTTAACTTTTTGACAAGATGAGTGCACAAGCCAAAGCTGTCCAAAATTCCAGTATCTTCAATCAACTGATATATTAATTTTCAATTTTCATCTGTACAAAAATTTTGATTACCTCCTTTTCCCCCCCTGGCTTCAGCACTCTATTAATCATATAGCCAAGGAAAAATTTTTTCTTGTACGAATTATTGAGAACAGTTATTTCGTTAGCGGAAAACCGTTTATCTGAAGTCTAGAAGCTGCGATAGTACTACAAAGCTCAAAATGTCACTTCCGTACCTGTCACTTTCAAATCCGTCAATAATAAAAGAGTCTTTTTTTCCTTCTATGCATTATAACCTTACGAAACTTTTTTTTCAGCAATGTTAAAATAAAACATAAGACACGTATCTTGGCGTTTGACCTAATTGGCCTTTTTTCGTGAAATACATCGAATCCACCTCAAACACTGTAGCATCGAAGGAGTACACTATTTCTCGCTTCTTGTCGATGCAGATTTCTAAGCAGAGCTTCAGCACTGCTATAGACTCGTTTTTCTTGCCTTTAAGTATCAAAGCTGCTTGAATATATTTTTCTTAGTCGTGCTGCTGTTGTTATTGTGCTCTAGCACACATACGAGCACGATATTACTTAATGTTATGCCTTCGTACATAACTACTTCGCTTTACCTAGTCTCTTTTCTTTCTCAATCTCTCTCACTCTAACATTAGATAGAAGCATTAAATTACACACAAAAAGCTTGTTACTAAAACACGTGTCATACAAAGGAGTGAAGGGAGGTAAATAAAATATCTACCATACAAAACGAAATGAAGTATCAACGTGCTTGCGTAAAGGACATTGTGTTGCCATTACTATTGCTGCTGCTGCGTGCCACTGCCTTACCACTGTTCGTTACCATTTTCTCTAGTCCAGTGTCAATGGTCTTCTTCTAGGTTCATCGTTGTTGCTAGAAATGTAGTGTGCCACTGTCTTGCTGTTCTTGTTTTCATATTCATGATTCATATTCTTTGATTTCATATTTAAATAATACAATTATTGATATTAATTATGACTTAAGTATCAGTATATAAAACTTTTTAACAGAATTCAAACCTCTGACCTCCTGCACACAAGCGGAGTCCTGTACCCACTCTCCTGAAAGCGGTCTCAATATCGGAATCTCGATTACATCTTCTTATAGTTTGTAAATTAGTTTTAGTATCAGTATTTATTGACTAATTATTTGTTAATATGGTTTGCTTAAACTTTGCACTAATAAATAAATTTAACATGTAATAAACGAATGATTTTGGTTAAACAATATTTTTTTACATATTGAAGCAGAGCAGCTGTCTTATCTATTCATAAATATTAATTTGATTATTATTAATTTGTAACTTTGAAAAAAAAAAAAAATTGTTTATACAACTTTTTTCATTTTCTTTCCAAATCACCAAAAATAATTCAAACATATTTTTGTATTCTTCTAGCAGCCCCCTCGCTTTGCGTGAAACTCACTAAACGGAACATCGTAGTGTGTTAAGATGTAATGTGAAACGGTTTTAGTTAAAAATTTCAGATCTATTCCTGACACTTCTCAGAACAACAATCATTTTATTTAAAATATGGGGAGAATCACGTCAACTGTCCCAGCGCCGCGGTGGATGGCCCGCGCGGGCGTTAAACATGACGTTTTCAACTCGTCGTTTCGGTGTCAAAACTTTCATAAAAAAATCATCTAAAAACATAATCTTACGTATTTTTTCCTCAGCTTTCCAGTGGTGGCATCAATTTTTCGAAAATTCGCTCCCATAACCTCGAAAAATGCACTTGTTTAAAAAACACGTTTTATCTCCATGATCTTCAACTTTTGGAATTTTTTTGATAGTCTAGATCGAAAGATAAGACATTTTTACGTAGATATCGACAATAAAAAAAGAGGGGTTTTTCGTTTTTATAACGTATTTAAATGACAAATAAGACGATACGAGCCGCGGCCATGCGCGGCAGCAGCGCGCTGTCTGCTGCCGTCTCTCTGACTGGATGTAAACAAATACAACTAACCGTGACGGTTTGCCCTTCGCAAGAAGTTTCGATTGATTAATTGAATATTAGTATTTATTATTTTTATGACTTGAGGTTGTGCTATCGTAAGTCCAAGTTTTCGTAGGTTTTACTGCAAAGAAACGAAGGTTTTTTTAGTAGCAAATCTGACTACGAAGAAACTTCCTTGAGATTAAAAGACGAAATTTCCAGTGCGAAACTGATTCCAGGGACACTGAATTATCATGCGTTTATCCCCATTAAGGATAATAAATTAATGTTGAAGAAAACTTCTTTGAGTAACCAGTATGAAATTTTTCCGAAATTGAAAGAACGTAAAACAAGTGTCACTTCGATTACCATGCCTAAAATGAAAAAGAGAACGAAGTAAAACAAATTTGTTTTTATTTTTTACTTTATTTATGTAAATATCTACTGTTTAATCAATATTAATCATTATTTATTTCTTTATTATAAAATTGTTGTATATATGAATAAATTTTATCAAAACATTTATTATTTATCCATTGTAAGCCCTGGTTAACTAATTGTTGTTTACATCGCCACTACTACATTATATATTATATAGCCAAACAGACTCACCGTAGCAGACGACACACGGCGGACGCGCTGCTGCCGCGCGTGGCCCGGCCGCCGCGGCTCGCATCGTCTCGTTCGTCGTTTAAATACGTTATAAAAACGAAAAACCCCTCTTTTTTTATTGTCGATATCTACGTAAAAATGTCTCATCTTTCGATCTAGACTATCAAAAAAATTCCAAAAGTTGAAGATCATGGAGATAAAACGTGTTTTTCAAACAAGTGCATTTTTCGAGGTTATGGGAGCAAATTTTTAAAAAACAGATGCCACCACTGGAAAGCTGAGGAAAAAATACGTAAGAATATGTTTTGAAATAATTTTTTTATCGAAGTTATGACACCGAAACGACGAGTTGAAAACGTCGTGTTTGACACCCGCGCGGGCCGTCCTCCGCGGCGCTGGGACAGTTGACGTGATTCTCCCCATATATTTGTTGGGATATCTATACAGCTTATTAAGTCATATAATAAGCTGTACAAAGTAAAAAAAATATAAGTATGCTTGAAAGTACCGTGCATTCTTTTTGCCATGAAACAATCGTTGGCCATAAAGGGCTATTGATTTGCAGCTCCTCCGGTAAAATCTACAAAAAGAGCTGTTTTTTAAAGCTGTTAAGTCCTAATACTCACGAAAAATATGTAATAAAAAAAATTTTTTTGTCTCATCTTACAACGTTATTACCAGAGCAACAAAGTGCTGGAGCTCAATCTCTATATTTTTTTTTGCCAAAAAAATACAAATACGCATTCTACCCACTTTAAAATCTGAAATGTTCAAAAGATAACTGTGAAAAGCTGATCTCTAATGCAATGGAATCTTTATTTGTCAATTTTGAAGCTGCTGTTTAAATCTTAATAAATATTGTTCGTCAGTTTCTTGATGCCTAGAATTGTATTCACCAGATACAGTTAAAGTTCTTCTTTCAACTCGCCCTCTTGCCACTTTTGGCACGGTTAAGACTCCTGTAAGCTCTAAATTCCGTATTTTGTCAACGTTGTTATAATTTATTTGCTAGCAAGGTAGTTTGACGTCTGATGGCCCTAAAAAGAACTAGTGAGCTTCTTAAGTCAACTCTTTTTTGACTGAAGTTTTCAGCAAACTTAAATGCATCTGTATCTCATGGTCGTCTTCTCTGGCCTATTGTTGTAGTACCAGACTGATCAGTAGGAAAACTACAACGTTGGAGCAAGTTGTAGAGCTCTTCGTCAACGTCTTCTGGTATTACGCCGAGGACGTTGGTGTCTAAGGCACCTTTTTTTTGCAGACTCAGTTGTTTTGGTAATCTATCTAAAATGGGGAGATTGATTCGTGATGCTTGCCTGTTGGAGATCGCCCCGTTTGCTTAAGTTTATTTTTCCTTTATAGCTGTTGGAGATGATCTTGGAGAGGATCACTAATTCACGGTTGAATGCTTAGAGTCGAGAGGGTATTAAGTTCATCGCGGTTCCCACCCTTGTGACGAACAACTCCGCTCAAGACGTCTGCCAGTCAATGCCTGACTTGGTTAAATAGTCGCTGGCTTTACATAGTCTTTTTGTTGACAAATCGTTTCGGAAAATGGTAGTAAAAATGTATTTGTTGGTAAAGTAGTTTAAATTTAGGTGGCCCTTAGAAGAACCGGTGAGATTGATAGTTAAATGGGATACGTAAATGCTTATAGTTGTCCTGAAAAGGGACAATGGTGGAATTTTCAGTTCCTTTTATACAGTTTTATATTAAAATAAAAAATTTTTTTTATCATTTTTGATAATGAAGAGCCAGCTGCGGGTAGCTTGGCTCTTATCCTTGGAGTCTCTGTGTACGGAGATCGTACTGGAGGGGGGTACGCCGCTGACCAAAAAACATCTTGTCTTCAGGTCGTTCCCCAGATAATCAACCACTTATTTTTAGTCAAGAAAGTGGGGCTAGAGAATACCTTCTCTGTGGGTAGGCCGTTGGGACGACTACTGAGGAGGAGGCCATTGTGGCTGCCAAAGCTCTTCAAGGCTGACTTTCCTGACTTTTATTTGTAGTAAACAATTCTCTGACGGCACTAGGTCAGGTAGTTGAACAGCAACAAAACTCTGAAGTGCTGGAGCAGGTTGTACTCTGCCTAGTCAGGTCTCCTGGTATTCTGCTGGAAACACTATAGTTTAGAACATTTTTTTATTGGTGGCACTCATCTATCCTGGTAGTTCAGGGTGGAATTAGACGAAGGTAGTTTAATCATTGAAGAAGAGTGTTGTCAGTTGCTAGGATACCCAGCTGCACGACTACCAGCTTTATTCTTGATGCTATGTCAGTAAACAACTGTGGAAATCGCTGAGATGCTGGGGCCTATCATAGCCATGCTTATTCAATTCCATTGCAGACAGTTTCAATTTGATGTCCACGCCACCTAGTGGATCCTTCTGTACTAATGTTAAATGCTAGTGTATTTTTTCAAGACTTGGACCTTATTTACTGCTGTTGTTAATAATTTTCTTAAAATAAAAACTGTACTAAAACCATCTAAGAAGTGTCAGTAATCAGTGTGCAAAATTTCAGCCAGATTGTCTAAGTAGTTTTTGCAATTACAAGGGTCTTAGTGACTTTGCTTTATATATTAGTTAGACGAGTACATGACGGAATTTATATTGTGCTTTATTTGTTGACAATTTTGTTATTTGTGATTGAGGTAATTATTAAACTAAAGGACGTTTATTATGTAGCTAGCGGGGGAAAAGTTAAGAGAGGTGAGAGAAGTGTAAATATATACAGTAATGCTGGCAACTATTTTTCTCATTTGTATGTACTTACTCACACACTTTAACGCATACTTGATTCCCTGTTTTTAAATTTATTTAGAAAGCAACTTGTCACCCTATTTTAAAACTTAAAAGGTTGATCTAAAAGTAATCTTTTACACATACAATTGGGAATCTTTACAAATCATATAAAAAGAAGTTTATGTGATTTCTTTGTAAGGTTACGCGTTAATTTTAGATTTTTTATACAAAAACATATACAAAAAACGGTATAGCTGAGTGAACTGCAGTTATTTATAGGTATTTTTAATTTTACGTTAAATATACAACATCGAAATATCAAGTCTCTCAAAAAATTGATATTGCTATGAAAGTTTTATTCTCGCACGCCAGAAAAGAAAGTAAAATTAAGTGACCAATAGCGTGTCTCAACGGTCTTGTGTGACCACCACTCACTGCGCGCAGCATCGTATAGCGCTTGCCATGAACTGTGCTTTACCATTGTAATTAGTCCGCACCGATCGCTTAAGTTTAAAACAGGCTGATCCACAGCATAAGCCTTGTGCTTTCGAAAAAAACAGCTAGTTGTTCTTTAAAACACATTGTACTTTTAAATTGTACTTTTCACGCAACTCAAAATTAATTAAAAGCAATTCTTTTACTGATTAAATATATCTCTTTTATTCAAGTACCAAAAAATTAGCAAGTACCTTTTATTAAACAGTGTTGTTGTGTTCATTTCGAGTGTGTTCGAATACAAAATCAATCTTTCTTTTGATTGAAGTGAAAGTGTTTCTACTGTCCTATTTACCCCTTGGTTACGATCCAACTTCTACTCGCTTCCTTACACATAGCTCCTAATTTGACAGTTCATGTTTTGCTCGATTCCAAACAACGTTTGACATTTTAATAGATAAACGTTATAAACATACCTGTGTAAGCGTATATGACAAATATGAGCGCGACGTTAGTAATATAATTAGCGTTAGCAATTAACAGAACTTTAGTAATCGTCAAACCTTTTAATGATAGTACATAGCCATATACAAGCCTATATTTTGCTTGTATTTAATAATGCTGTGATGTTTTGTTTGTAATTATTAATTTATTTAATATTAAAATATTAAATTAAACGACACCCAATCAACGTGGATATTATTATTTCGACCATAATTATACTAACTTTAAACGAAATAGAGTTTTACAGAAGGAATATTAATATTTATAATTATGTGTGTCAGACAGATGACTTCATAGAAGTAGAGCTATACAGTTGGGTTTTCGAGCACCCATTATCCACTGGTTTTTGAAAATATTTGATGATAAACATTTTTTTTGTTTTTGTAGGTGTATGGTATACAAAACAATATATATGTGTATATATATCTTCCTATAATATATAGTCAAAAGATTTAGATCGAAGTTTAGCTCCCCCCGCTCACACACCGAGTGTTAAA
>NW_019379633.1:162083-207632 GCF_000648655.2 Copidosoma floridanum
CTTCTTCTATATCCAGTAGCAATGAAGAAAATTTTTTATTAATTGAACGTATATTATTTTTTAAATAAAAAATATTAGGCTCAGGCTAGAAAAGGGTTTCTTGAACAATAGTAATCTTGCTTTCGTTTTTACCAGAATTTGATGAAAGTCTCTACCTAAAATCATTATTTCACTTCCAAAAGGTTTATTACTATTAAATAAATCTTTTAAAGTCCTATCAACGATTTCTATCGGTTCTTTTTGGTATCATAGAAACTTTATCCCAAATAGTTACTTTTACATTACGTAATTTGTGTTTATTTGGCACAAACTGAAAGAACGCACTTTCTATAGTGCTTAAGTCTAAAGGAAGTCTGAAAGTTCTGTAAAAAGTCATTTCCTTTGGAAGCAGAATAGAAGCAATACTCGTTCAAGCCATTGTGAGAGTTTTTTTATCAACTGATGTAAAATAATAAATTTATGTTTTGTATGAATAAGTTTTTTTAGATCCACCAGGACCATTGATGAAAAAAATTTTTTTTTTAAATTTTATGATTTCTTAAAAAATAGTAGTTATACTAATAATTTTCTTACACAGATCTATCTCTAACTTAAAATTAAGACTTCAAGTTCTATGTAGATATAAAAGGAAGACTTTTTTTTCGTTGCAATTTGGTAATCTAATTCACTTTCACATTTTTGTTTAGACATTTTGCAATTTCTTAAAACGAATTTAACAAAGTAAACGAAGAAAAAAATACCAATGGGTCGAAATTTTAGTAAAAAGAAATTGGAAGAAAAATAACAATTATCTAACGATACTGGTAAAGCAAAATCAATTTAATACTCTAACAATATCGTAATTATTTAATTTTTACGATATTTGAAATCTTTCAATACGTTGTCGTTTTACTTATATAAAAATTATACATTAGTCAGAGAAAATAAAAAATGATTGTTTAAAATTCATGTAATGAATTATTATCAATATAAATGTATTACATATATCGATTTTAAGTAACAATTAACATAATTCGTGTTTTCTTTCATACTTCGTAAATCTATATTTGAAATTAGGGAGGTTGGTGCACAGAGCGCGCAGGGCCCAGAGATTGTTATAAGAGTTTAGAAGGAGGTCTTAAATATATCTGTTGACACATATAGGATAGTCAGCTCATTTAAAGAAGGGGCCACAAGAAGGAATAATAAAGCTCACTAAAAAAAAAGTTAAGGGCACATTTCTTTTTCTTTATTAAGTTTACCACTTTTATTCAAAATTAACAGCTTGTTATTTATATTTCCTTAAAAGCAGCCCAGTAATTATTTCTCAGCGTAGAACATGTATTCCCGAGTATTTTCGAAAAATGCTAAAGTTCTTTCAAGTCTGTCAAATATAATGTAACATTTTTTTTCATACTAATAACTTTTTATTTTATTATTTAAGGCTTTATAAAATATTAATGCAAAGCTTATTTTGAAAAAGTCAGACTTATAATGCAACAAGGGTGGGGGGTTTGGAGTGCGGAGCGTGCAGAGGCGGAGCCCCAAATACATACACACACACACACACACACACGTGTGTGTGTGTGTGTGTGTGTGTGTGTACACATAAAAAAGATTCCAATTCAACGTGAACAGTAAAAAAAAACTTAAATTCTACATAGTGCAAGCGATAGTACTCTTCGGAAAAACTATCCCAAAATTATTCCCAATTTTTGACTTACATCGTGTCCGTCACTGACTGTCACAAAATCAGAATTTCTTTCTCTACACTAAAAATTCTAATTTTTTAAGTAAAACATTAAAGAATACACATACAAAATTAGGTTGGCTCCTAAAGCATTTTAGTGTGTATATTAAGATAAAATATATGAATTAAAATCAATTTCTCTAGAAGTATGCCATAATTTTCTTTTAACTTTTTTCTTTAATAATTTATTTTCGAATTGTAAAAGATTCATGAAAGGCGTCGTCCAGTAGCTCGCCCAAAATAAGAAGTAGAGTAGAAAACTCAGAAAATTACCCTCATAGATTAGTGCACACGACTAAAAAATTGAGTCTGGAATGGACTTATATGTTTTTCAGGTTGTTGATAACGAATTCGAAGTTGGATTTCCTGATAAATAAAATGGCGTATCCAATATGGTGGCCACTTTTTAAAAAATAATAGAGTTTTCAAATCATAAGAACTTTATCTGATGTTACATTAATCTTTAAGACAATACCTATTTTAAAAAATTTTTTGAAGCCTTTATCATTCAGAAAAAAGTTAATGGAATTGTTATGGTACAATACATATACACGCATAGGTCGATCAGCTTTATTTATTTTCAGATAGGTTCAAATTACTTCTTATAAAAACTTTTCATCTTGTTGACAGTTTTTCGGGTCACTTATTACAAATCTAGTGTTAGATTTGAAAAAAATGAAATTAAAATTCTAATATGGTGACCATTAAAAAAAAAAGTTTAATAATTAAGAACTTTTCTAAATACTATTGTAAAATACGCCAAAATCTTAAGTAAGTAACGTATTTAAACAAAAAATTTCAAGATACTTTTTTTTAGAAAAAGTTTAATCAAATTTTGAGTATAATAATATACATTTATATAGGTCGTTCAGCTTAACTTATTTCCAGACAAGCTGAATGCACTAATTCTAGAAACAATTTATCTTCATGACAGCTACTGAGGTCACTGATAATGAATCTAGTGTTACCTTTTGAAAAAGCAAAATAGCTGTTTTAATATCACAGCCATCTTTTTTAAAATTAAATCATTGAAGACCTGGAAAAAAGAAGAGAGCGTAGCCAATGCAATTTAAATCGGATATGTGCCGATATAGTTTGTAGCCCCTGAATTTTGAACTGAAAACAAAGTTTAATCCATGTATAATTTTTAGTTAGAAGCATTTTTAAAGAAAGTTTGGTTTAGTATTCTTCAATTTATGGCAAGTTTAGTTTAAATTTATAATGAGCGCAAACAAAATGTAACGGGAAGAAGAAAAACTGTATCGATGTTTTTAGCCAATTAAATATAAAAAAATTTGCTCTTTTGAGTGAAATGAAATGTAAGCTAAAATTTTGTTTCTATTTAACTGAAAAAATGCGATATATTTTGTAAAATTAGATAACTTGCTAACCAAGACACCTAAGACCAAATTATTGGTATTTAAACTATGATGAATATATTAAAAAGAAAAATTTTTTACATTCGTTTGATAGAAATAAATGTTGTAATTATTGTTAAATTAACAACTATGTGCATTCTCTGTCACTTTTCGACGTACCACAGAATTACGTATAGTATTATAATTACGTTAAGAACTCATAATTACGAGAGCTACATTATTTTTTTTTTAATTACCCATGGTTCAACATCAATAATTTTTCCATATGACAAGTCATTGGAAGATTTTTAATTTTACAGTACCTACTGCATTTTTGTGTTAAGAGGGAAAAAGATTGACTTACATTTGATTTCATTTAAAAGAGCAAGTTTTTTTACGTATGATTGACATTTTAAGATAATTAACTTTTATTATGCCTTATAGTTACAATACGTAAAGGCAATTGAGACATACGGAACTTAAATTTTCTGAGACAAAGATAAAGGAAACGCTTGGTACACGTCAACTGAATATTGGCAGTATGATACTACTAACTCCATTCTGCAGCTTTTTTATACAATATAGTGCCATACGTCCTACTCTAGGCACTTAATACTTAGGGAAGAGCATGGGACAGAAATAAAGATATAGGGATTGAGAAGGACTAAGAGACGCCACTTTGCATTCGTCTATGACAAGATCTTTGGGTAGGGAAATTCCTCGAGAAAAATGCATTCCGGAAGGGCCCTGTGTTTTGGCTAAGTTTCAACTGGGTGTATACGTATAAACACCAGGACCGAGAATTTTCACACTGCACTCTGAAGTTGTCTAAGGCGAAGAAAAGAAACAGCTAACGAATCAGAAAACTTAAGAAACGATGGGAGAATCGTTGGGACTAAAATGGTAATCCACCCAAGTAACAATCGCATCAAACGCTACTTAAATTCACTGATCAGCAAAGCTGGGAATCTACACAGCCTCACCACCATGTTAGTATTAAGCTACAGTAACCGTTTGTTTACAATCTCAAACTGTATGCTCATATACTTGCATATACTACCAAGGTCGATCTGGGGGTTCATGGCCCTGTGCGTGCGTGAGTATATACAGGTACATATACTCACGAAACTACGTATACCAGATGTCCTATTGTTAAAATGGGACCCCAAGTAAATTCACACACACACGATGTCCTAGCTCAAAGTTGGTATTATAGACAGATATATGGGGCTGTAGAACACTTGTAAACAAACGACAGCTCTATAGCTCGAAGGTGGTTATCTCCAGATTTGTTCGACTATGGACTCGGGGCTTGGGGATACCCTGAGTGCTCTGTTTTTTTGAGCCGATCCCCTGTGATGCTTCGAGCAACTACGAGCTGCCCCGAGCTGCTTTTTCAATGCACAATACAAATGATGGTCATTTATGCCACTGTGTCTCTTGCACTTATATTGAAAATCGAAAGAGCGATCAGAGTTTCTCGGAGCAAGAACGGGTGTTTGGCTCAATACTATAAAGCACTCAGAGTGCCTTTAAGTTTATAGTCGAACAAATCTTTTGACTACCAATATTGAGTTGAAGTGTGCCAAGCATTTAGATTTAGATATGTCCAAGAAAGTTAGAGCTTAGAGCATGTCCATTGCTCTTCCGTGTAATAGTACAAAAAAATTTAAAGTTGCGCAGTCAATGTAAATTTGTGTTTATAAATTATGTTAAGCAAGTAATCAAGTAATACAAATACTGATTGTTTAAGCTACAGATCAGTGTAACAAAGCATTCTGTAATCAGTCCAATATAATCCGTACGATATTGTAGACTTTTGACGTGCAGTAGGTTCAAAATTCTTTAAAACCATTAGATACTCTGCAATGTTGGACCTCAAATCAGAACTGCATTTTGATAGATGTTACAATCCGTTTAAGATTAATAACCATGTCATGAGAGAAAGCTTGCGTAGACCGACTGCAACTACAAAGTCATTATTTCCACATTTGACGGAAGCTTACTCCTTATGCAGCCTGTGTAGAAAAAAGATTGCATCATTAGGTAAAAAAATTTATCAAATTTATCACAATTTTGTTGAGCGAAGTAAGTATTTAATGTTATTAAACAATTAAACATTAAAATAATATTCAAAGTTAATTTTCAACTTAATCAAAACAAACGCTGAGAAACTGATTTTACATTTTTTGCCAAAAAGTAAATAGAAATTGTCAAAAATGTACTATTTTCTAATGATTTCTCTGAGCTGACCTAACCATGTACAGTTAATACAATTATTGATGAATAATACTGTAGTAGAAGATTATGTCGTTCAAATCTTCAGTTATTAATGACGATTTGAATCCACTATTAGTAGTCCTTACCAAGGCACTTAAACATTACTATTGTCACGTCGGGGCTCTTCAACGTAACTTTAGCGCGCGAGATTTAGAATGCAGCATGCAGCTCGTGGACAGAAAATTCGTTTGTGTTCAGCAGTATTTGTAATGAAGTCAGAGTATTACAGGTAATTTCTCAGTATATTTTCGAGTAATGGACGATTAACAGCTAACAGATTTTCTGTGTTGGCCAGTGAAGTAAATTGCTTGTTAAGCCGGTAATATATTATAAGAAAGGAGAGGCTCAATTAAATTGTTAGCAAAACTAACTTTATTGAATCACAAATATTATATTGATAATGAAGACAATCGGAAGTTAAATAATATAACTTGCTGTAGTCAATACCGGCTACTTGCTTGTTGGTCGACGGATTCTCCAGGAAAGAGGACGTAGTTGCAAGGCGTAGTTCTATTGAAACCCTCAATCGGATCGATAATCTGGGGTAGGACCGGTGGTGAGTCAAGGAGTGGAGATATATTTGATTAACATATTCTTGTCAAAAAAGGTGAAGCTGCAGGCGTAAGCCAGATGTTGAATTTGGTGGAGGTGAAGTTAGGGAGCAGGAATGGCTGGTGAGCACGCGATCGACTAAGCGTACGTTAGTATCGATTTATGGGTGTGGTCGTTAGGTGACAAATACCATATTGTATTTGTTACCGACAGTAGGTAGACTTTACTAAACGTGACACGCTCCTCTTAAATTCTTACTTACTAGGCGAGCTCGTGTCTAGTAAAATCAGCTCGTGTTTTACAGGTATATGTTTTACATAATTTTAATACATCCAGGGTTATATTTGCATATAATATTGTTTTTACATATTAGTATTGCATACTACACTGTGAGTTGATAGCTAACACTTATATTTTTTTCTAATAATACAGTAAGTAACGTGCGGTGATTTTTATACATTGTTATACAAATTTATTTATTTATTTCTATCATTATTATTGTTAATATATACACATATGCATATTTACATGTTTATGTATGTATGTATTTATATATATTCACAAGCTTCAACTGTATATGAAACTAACATGTGAGCAATAGATTTTTTTAGCTATTAGGAATGTGCTTAATTTTTGTTGTAAGTACGATTTCTTCAAAATATTCTTACAGTAGATTACGATGTTATTAGACTAATGGAGTAAAGAGGCAGTAATAATGACATGCAGGCGGGATGGTAGGAGGAAAGAGAGGTGGTTATTACTGGATCATGATGTTAAAATCAAATTTGTTCGAAGTAGACTCACAGTAATAACAAAAATCATTATGTGAGCTCCTCTGGTGTACTAGGTTGGGGCACTTAAACTGACATCTCGCAATGTTGTCGATTTTATTACCTTGGAAATGATGCATGGTATATTCGCTGCAGTCTTTTCAGGGTTTAATGTCTAGGAGACAGAGTTTGCATCACTGAGTAGTTGTACGTCGTTCATAACCCTTTCCTTACACTGGAAATCGCTCTAAAAGACCGACGTATGCTGTACCAGTGCTTATCGTGGTTTGCTATTGTTTACGGGTTTTGACAACTTTGGTTTCGATCCTATTTCGAGTGTTCTATCAACTTTCTTACTTAACAATACTGAAAGCTGCTGTTTTAGTTTTTAAAGGTAACCTTGACTGCTCGCATTGCTTGGTGTTTAATGGTTATGTCGGAAATGAGTTTCTAACTGTCCAGTTATACATTTATTACCAATCGTCAATGAAGCTATTCAAGTGTCATTTGCAAGTGTTGTCCAATGCACGTATTTGCCTCACACTAAAGATGTAGAGAGCTGCTCCAAATAAGATTTTTCCTGCTTTCAGTTTTTGTGCAATGGTCGGGTTCCTGCTAGCATGTGAGTGAGACTGACTGCGTATGCAATGGCTTGTGACAAGTGGTAATGAGTTGCCCCCTCTGGATGGGAAAGTCATTCCAACTTTTCGTATTTCTGTATCGATGGTTTTCGCGTATCTTCCTCACAAATATCCAGCGCTCAGCATTAGTATTATAGTGTATGGGTCTATTGATGCAATGTTAAGTGGATTAAAAAATAATTAATTATAGGTTGATGTGCGGATAGTGGAATTTGAAAGTGGTTTACATATTATTACGGTCGAAGGAAGGTTTTAGTGATAGAGAGCTAGGCTGCATACATTAATGTGCATTTATTATCATCCTAGTGTGCTTAACTTGATATATATATATATATATATACGGGCAAAATATCGTCGAAGGATTACAATAGTGCTCCATCATACATGTTTTTTTTTTTTTTTTTTTTTTTCTTTTATCTGTTCGTACTATTCTGGGTATCTCTTGTTTTATGTGTGTCGTTTTAATTTTTTGTTGTTTTCATGTTTTTTTTTTTTTTTTGGCGTCAAACCTTTTGTCTTTTTGTTTTGTTTGTTTGTTTGTTTGTTTTTCTTCTTGTCTTTTTTTGAGTTTAACTATTTTTGTTTGTTTATTTTGTGTTTTTTTTTGTGTAATGATTTAAATTTTTTTGTGTGTATTTCCTATATGTGTTCTTTTTCCTTTTTCTTTTATAAGTGTTTTTTTTGTGTGTGTACTTATTATTTGATTTATAAAAATTTTAGTGTAAGAAGTTCGTGCATAAAGTAGGAAAAAAATGCACTATGTTTGAGCTTATGTTCTGTTTCTAAAGTCCTTCTTCAAGTGAGGTACGCAAGAACCAGGCGTGACTATATATGCTTTCTTTACTTTAATTAGAGCTATAAGAAGAAAAACAGTCTTAAGTACGGAAAATTTGGGACCAATCGCTAGGTCACTGTAAAAAAAGGTCTAACGATGTATGTTTTTTACTGCCCTCATTTTCCCAGAATATTTCGAGTTATGTCGGCTGCTCAAGTAAGCGTCATAATAGGATAAGTTGATGTCATCGTTATAAGGTCATTAGATTATCCCTGCGAACACTTGAATAGTGTACAGCCTTTCTCGTGCCTGCTTCTATGGCTGAGACTCATTTCCCATCACTATACATACATCCTATGCTGTGAGCAACTCTTATAGAAGAATAGTTTGTTAGTTCTTTAGCTTTTATTGCTACTTTTTCTATTGTGTAAGACAAGGTGTCGTTGTGGTTGTTACTTTCTAGAAGAGTGATGTAAAGATTGGTTTAAATGTCGGTGAGGTCACGATGAGCTTCTTCTAAATGTTTAGTGTCTATGTTAGACACTAAAAAAAAATTCGCTTACTATCTCAATAAATTAAGAGATTCATTTATTTCTTGTTTCATGTAAAAAATTATTTTCTTTTTTTTTTAAACTTATGGTTTTCTTTTTTTAACTTGTGGTTTTTTTTGACCGTATGGTCTTTTTTTTTAAACGCGTGTTTCTACGTTCTTATTATGAATGGCCTAACTTGAAATTCAGGGTTCATGTATTATAGGGTGTAAGTGGGTCAGTTTTTGGAGGTGTGGTAGCTGCAATAGAGTCTATAAATATTGTTTTAGAGAGTTGCTTCACCAGTAATTAATAATATTTTAGTGGGTTTTATGCAGTGGCATTTCCTCCATCGCCTGAGTTTTTGCCATCAGGCGGTGATTTGTTCAGATGTAGCGGCTGGTTCGTAAGTGAATTCCAGATAGCTCTTAGAATGAAAACTAAGCATCCGTAAATACTGTGTAGAGCAAAAAATTATTATTATAGTGATAAAAGCGGTACTTGCTGAGCCGAAAGAAATGTATTTTCGCCGCATTTTATTCCAAGTATTTTTCGCGAGTGTTTGTAAAGTATTTTCGTCAGAGATATGTGAAAGTAAGAATTGTTGAGCAAGTCTTGTTTTTCCTGTTATACTTGCTGCTGCTTGATTGAGTATCGCTGAGCTTTCGGACGGAAACATAATGTAGGTTTTTACTTTTCTATGTCATTGTAAGAATAAATACTGCTATTTGCTAAGTCGAGGGAACTGGAGTATTTCCGAATTAGTTGGTGTTTGGCCTTACTAACTGCGGATCATCTTGGGTTGTAACTTGTACCAATATTTCGTAGTATAAGAATTCAAAACTAAACATAACGGGAAGTACTGTATTGCATCCTGTTCTAGTACTGTATCCTTTAAGTACATGTGTGCGTGATGCCAAGAATCACAGTTTTTTTATTTAAAAATACTGGCAGCTTTTGGTAGTATGCGTCGGTTTTTCTCATGCGTACTTTTACTTGTACACACTTAACAATATGCGCTACCTCCGTGGCTGAAAAGTTAATCCAACGTGTGCCAGATATAAGTTAATAAGCGAAATTATCTGGTGAAATGTTGGCAATATTGAGTGCATTTCCGTTTGCTTTTCTCTCTAATCCACATTGTTTTGACAGTACGTCTCTGCAAATTTCCTTCATTTGTTTCTTAAAGTATTTTTCTATAAAGATGATCTTAAAATTCTAGTATGTTAAGATATTTATGTTGTTAATATCGGCGTTTTTTCTGGCTTAAGAATTCTACTTCTCGGGGTAAGTTAGTAAAAATATTCTTAGTTGCTCTGTTCTAATAAGCGCAAAAGAGCACGTGTTGACAGTACCCATGTGTTTGAATGCGTTTGACACGTGATCTGATTAGAATACATACAGCAATTTGAACTCATTTTATTTTTTGAGTACCCTGTTTACGTATCTTGTAAAAAGATTTGTGTAGCGATTACAGTTGCATAAATTATTAGGGATTACGCTCCAAAATGCGTATCCGTAAACGTTGTCAATGCAGTGATCGTCCTCACAGATGCATAACGTTCCAGATTCAAGTCTTATTTTGTTATTATTTAAATCTATAGCATTGCAACGCTCTTCTATAGTGATGGTGGTGTAACCCTGTAAGAATACTTTTTCATATTTTCCGTATGCGTTTATATATGATCTTACGTTTTCACAGGTGCCGTAAGCGCCTACGGTGCCTGCTAATTTTACAAAAAAGGTCTTGGTTTTTTTGGTAAAAATGTCTTGTATTATGTCTGTGTGTTTTGTTAACCTTAACTTTTACGTTTCCGTTTTTCTATGTATCGGTAACTAAGTAAAATCCTGAATACTGTTCGTTAAATTTACAACCTTTGAGGCCCTGTGGAAGCCATATATTATCTCCTTTTTTAACCAATTTTCTAAACATAGGCCCAAGTGTGACTGCCACTATGTGCCCTCGGTTAAAACTTTGCGCCCTTGGAATCACTTTGGGCCCATGGGCAAAAAAGTTTTCGGCGCCCTCTGGGCCCAAAGTGATTTACCGGGCGCAAAGTGTGCCCACGGGCACAAAATTGCACTTTGCACCCTTCGTAAGAAAAAAAATTATACGCGAGTCAGGCACCAACTCATATCAATCGCGCCCTTCTTGCGCTTATGTTTTTTCTTTGTGCCCTAGTGACATAATGTGCCAATAGAATTGAGTTCCTTATTTTGTTTGTTTTTTTCCTGTTTGTAGCCATAATTCGTTTTTCTTGAGTAATTTTATGTAGGGTGTTGAGTTGAGTGACTAGATCTGTCATGTATTGTGAGTATGTGGGTATTAAATTATCTGCTTTGACGAGTTTGCTACTAGGTAGCCGTGCTATTTTTCCAAAAACTTATTTGAAAGGTACTAGTACAAAATACGTACTACTATAGCTTATTTTGAGAATAATCACTGCATTGTGAAAATATACTAATTATTCCGCTGAGTTGCTGGTAATGGACCCACTATATTAAGAGTCAGTTTAGCAAAAAATTTGGTAGGTGTGTAAGTGACATTTGATTTTTTGTTCAGTTTTCATACGTACTAGCTTTTTTTAGTTGACAATCGAGGCATTTTTGTATGTACGATTGGATGTCTTTTTCTGATGTTTCCAAAAATATTTGTGTTTTAGTTTGTTGTGATTTTTATTTACACCTTTTTATAGCGGAGTTATTCATTTTCCTAATAATGTTAGACCTTTTTTGTGGTGATGGGTGTTGTATTATTTCCAGACAAATTATCGTTTTAATTTGCGTAACGTGTTTTTCAAAAATCTGTAATACCTTTTGCAACTCGATACTTTCAAATTTTGGGGTTCTAGCAATGCTGAATTTCGATATATTTTTTTCTATTAATATTTCATTAAGTTAATAAGTGACTGATTTAGCACTGTTAATATGTTTGTTCTGCTTTGTTTGTTTTAGTTTCTTATGAGTAGGATTTAAAAAAAATTGGCGTTGTGTTTAATTAATTTAGGTGTGCTTATTGTTGATTTTTCTAAATAGGGTAATTTGTTTATCATACAGATATCTTGTGTTTCGTCATCTAATGGTTGGCCGAGGTTGTTTGTCAAGTAAACATAATTGTCTTTTCTTCTTTAGATTTTCTCTTAGAAAAATTATTTTATTTTTTTATGTGATTACGATGGGTGGGCTATTATTGTTTTTATTGTTATCCTCCGTATTATTTTCTTTGCGTTCTCATAGAGGGGATGTTTCGCATAATGGTAGGGTATGGAAAAAATTCTCTTCTCCATTATGAGGGTCTCGCTGCTGACTTTTATTACTTTTGTGATGGCCACTTGGAGAGATTTCTTCGATCCGCCTTATTTTTATGGAAGAGACCACCTGCTCTTGCTCGAGAATATCTGAGCCGGATGTATGATCTTTATTGTTATTGTTGTTGAGTTTCCGTTTTTTGGGAGCTAAGGTTGATAGGACTTTTTTGTAGTAAAAGCTCATCCTTTTACCTGTTTTTTGGCATGTCGTTATGCCGTATTGTTGGATTTTTTTTTAAACGGTATTTGGCAGCTGTTTGGCTCTTCTTTTATGCAGGTGAGTGAAAGTATGTAAACATTGATTGGGTTTCTAGATCATACGTTTGCGTTAATGTTCTGGTAGCCTGGTTTGTATATTATATCGAATTGAAAGTCGGCGAGCTTAAGTTGCCAGCATGTAACCTGGGAGCATGAGTTTTCCATTGAATTGATCCATACAAGGGGCTGATGGTCAAACGCTAATATGAATTTCCTTTCGTACAGGTATACTCTTATCTGCTCTATGTCATATATTAGAGCTAGGGCTTCTTTGGAGGATGTACAGTATTTGCTTTCACTTTTGGAAAAGTTGCAGGGTATGAAAGCGATGAGCTTATCTTTTTTAATTTCTCCTTGTGAGAGCATGCCTCCTATTTAGCGTTGCCTGAAGCATCTGTTATAAATATAAACGTTTTTCTAAAGTTAGAGTTGATTGAAATTGGGGGAGAGCATATTTTATCTCTCAGGACTTAAAAACACTTGCTCAGCACTTGCTGTTTGAGCTTTTTCGTTTCACAACAACTCTTGATCCTCTTATAATAGCATGTTTAAGGATTTTGTTATTTTGGCAAAGTTTTTTATAGATAAAAGGTAATAGCCTACTAATCCTTAAAATAGTCGAACGTTTTTTTGATCTGCTACGTTCGGTACGAGATGATTATAGTCAGGTATTACGTCATTGAGTTTTCTATAGTCCATTACAAATCTGTATCTTTTTCGTCCGTTGAGTCTCGGTTTTTTTGAAACGCAGAAAAGAGCTTCCACGTAAGCGCTCATGGAAGGCTTAATAACTCCGTTTTTAAGTATTTCTTTGACTTGTTTGTTTATTTCTTTGCATAGGACAGGAGGTTGCCTGAGAGGCTTAATTTTAAATGGGGTACTAGTTATTTTTGGGATGTTTAGCTCCATGAGGTCCGTAGCAGGTAGACTTTCACCTCCAAGATAAACTATGTCAGCAAAGTCTATTGTTGTTTTTTTAATGGTTGTTAGCGTATTGTGCTTAATATGTAATAAATTTTAAACCTTTAGCTCGTTTGTAGTTACACTTGAGTTTGCTGGTGTCTTTAGGATTTTTTTATTTTTATTGTTTGGAGTCTTTTTTCCTTTTATTTGTAATCTGTGTAATTTAAGGTTCTTGATGCACTTGTTGGCGCGTTCTTTTGCTTGTATGATCTTTTAAAGGTTTTGTTCTTTTAAATATGTGCTCTACTGTTTTTGCAATATTTGTAGTCCTTCTTGTTAATTAGTGCTGAGATATTTTTGAGGTAGGTTTGAATATTATGTGAGGTCGCAGCCTCTATTTTTGTATATAAGTGACTTTTCTAAGCTTTTGAGGCTGTCAGAGAGCTCGCTTTCCATGTCACTTTCGTTCATCCGATTTTGTTCGTATAGATTGTCGATGTGATTTTCAGCTGTTATGCTTTTGCAACTATCGGCAGTTTCGCATTATTTTCTTTTGGGATGAGAATATTTTGATTTCTTAATATAGATACTTCATTGGTGATGAGTTTGAAGTTTTGGAATTTTGTGTCGTAGTTGTTTGAGTCCTAATTTGTCGAATTTCGGATTTTGGAGTTTATGACAGAAGTTTTTGTATCTTGAGTTCGGATTCTGACGTTCGTATAATAGTTTTTTATTTCTTGATTTTTTGTTTGGGTCGTGGTAATTTTAATTTTTATTCTATAAATTCAGATTTTGGCTAATGAAGGATTATTCTATGTTGTATAACTTTGAATTTCAGTTTTGGAATTGGAATTTATAAACTTTATTTCTTATTTCATGATTTCGGATTTCGGCTCTTGGATTGTCAATTTTAATTTTATGATTTCAGATCACGGAGATCTTCGATGATTCGGAATTTCTTGTTTTTTAGTTACTGGTTAGTTTGAATTGTGCAGTTGTCAAAGGTTCTGAGTGAAAGTGCTCTGTTTCCTTAACGCGTATGAAGTTGTATGGAATACTGGCACCTGTGCATGTGATGGAATTTTTACGCTGTTTTAGGGAATGCCTTGTGTTATTTATATTGATTTTGATAGGTATAACGTAATTTTTTATTTTTTAGTAATTTTTATAGTTATCTATTTGAACTTGATGAGTACGAAGTATCTCGTTTCCTGTTAGACCGTATATTTCTATGGGAAAATCATCTGTTAAGATGTGAGATTCGAAGAAGCCATCTTGAAAGCTTTAAATGATGTACCCTTGATTCCCCGCTTGTTATGACTTTTAGGTGCAGAGTGGTATCTTAAAAATTTTGATGTTTGGTGGAATGACGGATTCTTTTATGAGTGATATTTCTGCATCCATGTCAAGAAGGGTCAATTGATTTTACTAAATTTGATTTTTACGGGGGGGGGGTTTGGGTTTTGATGTATAGTAATAGGACTTCGTCAACTGTTATTTGTCTTGGGGAGATGTTAATATTATATTGCTGGTTTCTCCCAAGCCTCCCTTCTAGAAGCAACCTTAGTCATTTTCCAATGCCTTTTGTTTAATTTTATCGTTGTAGGCCTTTTGTTTACATTTACTTTGTCTATGACCCAATTTTCTACAATAGTTGCACGTTTTTGGATTATTTTGATTATCATAAATTGAGTTCAAAGTTTTTTCTGGCATGTATTGGTTTGGTATATAGTTGTTAGATTGATTTGTAGGTGTGGAATTCTTTTGTCATGGTTGACTCCACCACACACCCTTTTTGGGGGACTGAGTGTATAACGGTATAGGGGAGTGGATAAGATGACGTTTGGTGGTGAATGATATAGTATTGTTCATGGGCGTGGCTTAATAAGTGTCAGCTTTACTAGTATTATAGCGATACCAGTAATTACTTGCTGTGTGCCTTTGTCTTTAAAAAAATTTGGAATTTTTCTGGAGTTTGAATTAAGTTTATTCGTGCATCTTGGCTTTGTTTCTAAGCTATGGTTTTTATTGTTTCTTGTAGATGTTCGGATTCATAACGCGCGAAGCCTCTTTGGATTTCTATCGCTTGAGTTGTGGCAGTTTTAAGATTGTTTGCGTGGCCCATGCGTGCTTTTATTACCCAGTGTAACCCTCTTATAAAATATATAACTTTATCCTTGTTATATTTTAAGGTCATTCAAATAGGAGTAAGTGAGGTTGACTGATCAATAATCGTATACTTATTAGATAAGGAACATAAGTATTAACTTTATTTAGTAATTTACACTAGAGTGATTATGGCAGTACAGAAGTGAGTATACGTAATGACCGTTATTACGCAACTGTGTGACTCGTACATTTCGACGCTTAGTGTAAGAATTATAATTTGGCGCTACTAACCGTTTTGCGTAGGTACCACTATATACTAACAGTACAAATACATCACAATCCTGTTATTGGTGTGTACAGTATTCCTGATGTATTCGGCCGTTGCAGGAAATTGCTTCAATTAATTCTTGGGTGGTGCCTTTAACTCTATTTTAAAAGGAGACAGCGTTCTCTTCATTTTTTGTTTTAACGCCGCTAGTTCGCCTATTATTTAATGCCATGTTTTTGCAGATCCAAAAATGTTTGTAAAAAGTATTGCTTTTTCTTCAATGGTGTCAAAAATTTTATTCTTGGTGGAGGGTGATACTTTTTCTCAAAATGGCATCTTAATTAATTTTGCTAGATCAGGTTTGTTTATTTTTGGAATTACGTGGCATGCTTCTCTGCAGCCGTCTCAAAAGGTTAGGAGTGGGATGTTCGACCTGTTCTATAAAGGTATCATTTCGATTGTGTCTTGTATAGAAAGATTGCGAATGGGTGACAGGGATGGGTTATTTTTATTGTACAAGCTATTTATAGCTTATGAAGGGGTGCGTGATAAAAGTTTTAAAAAAAAACAGGAGTGATTGTTGTGATTGAAATTATTGGAGTTATGATTTTAAGGTATTTTCATAACTTTAGGAAGTGTGCAGGTGCTTGAAGTGTTAGTTAAAGAAATAAAAAGAGCTTAACAATACGGATGCTTGGAATGTCTGATACGTATTACCTTAGACACACTAGTTTTTAAATAGGCTAAGTAACTTAGTTACGGAAGGTCTTTTTTCGGATTCATATTCAAAGCACAGAGTTAGTTTTGCTTTTAAAACAGACGGTATGTTTACCATCAGTAGTACTTTTCTCTTCGTAAAGAGAGTGATAAAAACAATATCTACTTTCTTTTCATGCCATATGTCTAATTCAATGTACAGTTTCACAACAAGGCAGGCAAGCGACCAAATATCACATGCTGTGGAGCACTCTTGTCAAAGCATAAGTATCTCGGGAGCTATATAAACGATGGTTCCCTTCATTTCTAGACATGTTGACTGTAAATGATCGTCCAGGGAATTCCACTTTTCCAAACCGAGATTGCAGAGCTTTGTACGTAAGCCTAAACTAATTACTAAAGCCTAACTAAAACGTTACCCAACTTAGTATCACGATGGATGATGGGATGAGGAGATTTTAGATATAAATATGCTATGGCACTACAAAGCTGGAACATTATCTTATTTTCTACACTGACCCCTAGATTCTGTTTAATGTTATTTCCTAATAGTACATTAAATAAAGAATTTGATTTCAAATATTCCATGACGATATGATACTGTGTCAACCTCACACTAATAGCTTGAACCTGGTTGCCTAACCATCTTCATCAATGTTATTTATCGTAGTATGGATTTTGTATGTTTGTTATTAGGAATCGTCTTCATTACTATGGTGTTATGTAAGTAATTTTCAAGACAAACGACTCCCTGACAACCTTTTTGCAATTCATGCAAAAACACTATATCTTATTCTGCAACTCGTGGAATAGTTGTACGAAACGATATAACTTCATTACATTTAGGTGCTAGAGCAAAGGATTTTTAAAATTCTGTAGCATTGACCTGCGCCAGATTTTTTTTTTTTTGGATGGCATAAACAGTTTTGATACTCAAATTCACAGTAGAAACATTATTACTTGTATTGTTGAACAAAGTTTTTGACATTTTACTTGTAGCTGTATGAACAGCATAATTAACTCTCAGAGACTTGCAATATGAAATGTTTGCTAAAAATTCACACACATTCTCTGAGTTGTGCATCTGGTCAAGATTCGTCGGTACCTTGAGTGGTGAAGTACCACTCCCTTCATAAATGCAGGTCAAAACATTCAATGTTAATAATTCACAATTGTTAGGTGGGCTCTAATTCGTCTGATCAGCTGTCTTCAAATTTTTTGATGGACTCACAGGTGGTACATCACTTGCAGACGTTGACAGGTCCCTTTCAAAGGAACCGAGAGATCAGGCAACACCTTTTCACTTATTTCAGAGACTTCACCAAAAATAATTGAATCCTTAGTTAAGTTAATTTGTGTAATAGTCTCTAAGGTTGATTCAGATTTAACTCTTAAAGGTCCTACAGTTAGTAAAACGACACTTTCATTGTTGTTAGACGACCATATAAATACCTTGGCATATTCCCAAAAGCCACATTTAACTCCATCCAAATTAGTGAATTTACTGATAATAACATTATCTGACATGGCAAATTCACATGCAGATTTTCCAAAATACTGTATATTTTCCTTGTAAGAGAATCTTGTAATTAACTCCTTTTTTAATGTGTCAAATGTAGGAAACTCCACATTGCCATCCATTTCAATTTTTTTTTCGTTGTATGGGCCCCATGCTCTCACATTTTACTTTTCAATATTTTCTATGTTTCCAAGAAACATGAACAACTTTTCATCTTACTTTAGCTATCACACCTCTTTTGACGTTGGCAGCAACTTGCTCCTGCTTTTTATTTATGATTTTTGGCTGCGATGACTAAAATTTGACAAGTTAAAAAAAAAGATGTATTATACGACAATCGTGTAACATATACTTTCAAGTATACCAATGCTGGATCTTTGTTGACACCACATAACTTTCCCAACATCTCCTGGAACTGCACATACTTTTTGGTACCCTTGGTAATATTAGCATGATCCATAAAAAAAAAGCAAATTTTACCGTACAATATAACATAGCACGTACAACGTATGAATTCTGAGCATACCTTGACAAATATTTAAATCATATAAATGTACTGATCCATTCAGATAAACATTATCCTCATCAGTTCTTAACAAAAAAGTTTTGCCATCAGATTTGTAAGTCAAATGACTGCTAACCGGTAAATATTCTTTTACATAACTTTTATTTTAAATATTGTTGCACCCAATAACACTTTTAATCTTTCTGAGATATCAAATGTCTATAGTTCTCTGAGACAAGTTTTTTCCACGTTCTTATGGTCCAAAGTCAAACGAAATAAATTAAACAAGCAAAGTACACTTTCAAGTGTGAAAAGAAACTGGAGGGGAACAACTTAAAACACAAGAATCTTAAAGGCTATCGAGGATAAAAAATACAATTTTATACATTCCGAATGCAAAGAATCAACTAGCTATGATTGTAAGTCCTTATCTCAGCTTTTGCATAAGCTCAAAAAAGTTGCACGACACCAGCAATAGTTAAAACTTAATTTAAAATAGACATGTACTAGTGCTTGCTGAAATTTTGGATGTATTTTTTCGTACTGTTACACTACTGTACGTCCCAGAAGTTTTTCTTGCTTGTGGTGTTGAGCGAATTTCAGAAAAAGTAATCAAGTTTGAAGTTCTTTATGAATGTGGTCAGGGCCTGGGAGCAATCTATTGAAGCAGTAAAATATGCTTAACGTACTTTAATTATAGAATTACAGCCCCATGATAACATTAGCAGTACATATTTTTAAGTCCTCCATTTAATTGTGACCATAATTACTCGCCTTTTTTAACATTTTTAGTAATTATAAGTACCTTTCATGATACTGCTCTTATATGGCATCTTGCATTATTTTGTAGGTTATTTCATATCATTAAAAAAAGCACGCACAGACACGTGCATTACCCTCACACACATAAACAAAATATCCATAGCAACTATTCAACATTTCTTATAAATTCAATTTAAAAAAAGATGGCTCTGATATTAAAACAGCTATTTTGTTTTTTGAAAATTTAACACTAGATTTGTAATAAGTGACCCCAAAAACTGTTATTAAGATAAATTGTTTCTATAGTAAGTTTTTTTAGCCTGTCTTGAAATAAATAAAGCTGAAGGACCTATGTAAATACATGCATTATTATAATAAAAATTTATTTAAATTTAAAAAAAAAATGGTAACTTGAAAAATTTTTTTTTTAATACGTTATTAACTTAAGATTTTGGCGTAGATGACAATAGTATTTTAAACATTTCCAAAATTATTTTATTTTCAAAAAAGCGGTCACCATATTGGATCTTCCATTTTATTTCTTGAAAATCTAACACAACATTCGTAATCAGTGATCCCAAAAGCTGTCAAAAAATTAAATAGTTTCTATGATATGTACTTTAAGCCTATCTGGAAATAAATAAAGCTGATCGACCTATGCGTATTCATGCATTATAACATAAATCATTTATTAATTTTTTTTGAATGATCGTGGCTTTAAAAAGATTTCTTAAAATTGTTTTTGTCGTAAAGATTTCTGTAACATAAGATAAAGTTCTTATGATTTGGAGACTCTAACATTTTCGAAAAAGTTGCCACCATGTCGGATACGCCGTTTTATTCTTCAGGACATCCAACTTCAAATTAGTAATGAACAGCCTCATAAACATATAAGTCCAGTCCAAACTCAATTTTATCCTGTCTTAAGCACTAAGATATAAGGGTGTTTTTATGAATTTTCTACTTTAAATCTTATTTTGGGCCAGCTATTGGGTGACGCCTATCATGAGACTCTTACAAATACAATGTGCATAAAGAAAAGAGGTTATTAAGGAAAAATACTCGACAAAAACCATAGCATACTACTTGACAAGTTGTTTTGAATATAAAATATCTTAATTTATGGGTAAAACCCACTCCCGAATTTTTGAAAAATATTTTCATTCTCATCTACGTACTAAAATGCGTAAAAAAGCATACTCATGTTATTTGCGTATTCTTCCATTTTTACTGAAAAATCATGATTTGCAGTGTAAAGGAACAAACTCTGATTTTGTGACTGTCGCTGACGGACATGGTTTTAGTAAAAAAATCTGGAAAAATTGGGGAATGGTTTTTTTGAGGAGTACTATCGATTGTGCTACGTAAAATTAAAGTATATTTGCTGGGCGCGCATGTTGACGTGGAATGCTTAATATGTATGCAAAAAAAAATAAATGTACAGTTTTGCATACCACACACCTACAACATGAAAAGCCCAAGTAGGTCAGCGTAGAACTCACCAGTTCACCTTTTAATTTTCTTAGATTAATAAAATTGACTTTCACTTGCAGTATGCAGTAAGAGGAAAAATTAATATAAACTGGATTCGTAACTTATACTCAAGATTTCAGGTAATGGTTTCAGTTGGAAGATATTTAATTTGTTCGATAAAATTCAACATTTACGAAAAAATTGTATGACTGCTAAGAATAGCTAGTGATAGCCATCTTATTGGTTGTTAGAATTCTGGCTCAGGTTAGTATTCTCGAATCTTAAAAAATTCACTGGACGTGTGTCCTAGAACATTTGGGCATCTTGTTTACGAGCTTTGCTGAGATTTTAACTATTTTTCTTCTCTTTCATCGGATTCTCAATAGAAGTTCTTACTTTTTTCAACTTTCATTAACTAGTAATATTTGTTTAAAATTAAAAGTTTTAGTTTCAGAACAAGGTTTAGTTGGACCTGTACACTTAAATCAAGAATTCATTGTCTAATTTTTAAAAAAATGGGTCAGGCAAAAATGACTGAAGGCCAGTCACTAACAAGGCAAAAAAAACTTAATACCACTTCCAAGCAGTTTCAACAAGTTAATTTGTGAACCTCTAACCTGACATTTTTTAAAACTTAGATCACGCTTATTTTATAGAAGATGCTTTGACCCGTGAGAATGATTTGAATTATTTAAATTATGTCAAGCTTATTGATCGTCTTAATCACTCAATATGCAATATGGACTACTTTCTTTAAAGCTGGCATCACGAATTCTACGGTGACAACCTTGTCTAATAGAGATCTCCTTCACTTTCGCTGTGATCGATTTGGTTGGCAGAATTCTAAAGATGTTTTCCGTATATTAGTACATAAGAAAGCCAAAATTCCATCGATTTTCAAACATCATTATCTTCGTTCACACGTAACTGGTGAAGCTACTGAGCTTATGAAAAAATTGCCTCTGAGATAACTTTGTTCAGGCTTGGAACACTCTGTATAAATACTATGATAACAGATGTCGCCTAGTAACTACGTAAGTTTGATCCTAAAATACGATTCTATAGAAAATAGTTTTGTAAACAAACCAAGAGTCTAATAAGCAATACTGTTCTTTCGTTTGCTGTCTTAGAATTACTTAGCAGACAAGAGTATGACTTGGGTAATTTTTTATTGGCATAGTTACAAATCAGTTGGAATTTGGTACAGCCCAGGATGGGTAGAAACCTTTAAGTGCTACCATTGAGCTGCTTAATTTTTCTCTATTTAAGAAATTTCTGAATTTCCAACTGATAACTTTTAAGTTTTATATCCCCAGCCTCAAAGTGGTCACAGCCATGAGGCCTTGTGAGCCGTACAGTCAATTTGTGCGAAAAAATACAAAAACCTCAAACACTTGATCCAAGTTGATACCTATGAAACCTTAGTGTGGTATCTTCCTCATAATGGAGTGTGGAGCTAGCCGAGTACTATGACTAAATAATGAGTGGTTTTTAATGGTACTTTTACTATTAGTAGTGGCTTGTTTCTTAATTTTTGTCTTTATACCAGAAATAAGCTCTTACTAAACTTATTCGAACTTATTATAAAATGGCGTTGGTATAAGATTATATTTTCAACTAATAAAATAAGAGTGTTTAAATAAATTTTCTTAGATGTGCCTAATCAAAGACTTCAAGCCATACTCTGGCGTAAAAGTCTAAATAAAGTTCTAAGAACACATCTTATTTCGACCGTCACTTATGGTCTAGTCTTTTAACCTTTCTTGGTCTTTCAAGTGCTTAAAAACCTCACATTCTTATATCATAAAGAACTGCCTTTAGGTGCTTCAGTTCTCAGAGAAGAAGCTTACATGAATGACTTCTTGTCCAAAACCGTTCTGTACCACAAGCACTATATAAAATAGACGAATTAACGAAAATCACAAGTGTAAATTTTTTTTCGTTAAGCAAGTGGTAAAGTAATTTGGCCCAAGTTCTCAAAAATATACCGTCTAAACTTCGCTCTAGTGTTGTTCTGGATTTATCCACAACTGATGAACTGTGGTGATGATTTTGTTCTAGCTTAGAATTAGAAAGCTATCACTGACGAATCTCATTTTCAAAGTAAGCACATTGCGAGTAACATTGTTTTAACCATACGTACTTTCTTAGCTTAGATAGCTCGATATTTTGATTTACTTGGTTGGATTTCTCCTGCCCTCATTAAACCAAAAAAAATGATGCAGTAGATTCGGATGCAAGAAATTTCTTGGAGTGAGAAATTACCTCCTGAGCTGTATAAGGAATGGAGCAGTTGGATAAATAAAGTACCATATTTTAGCATAGTTAAAATTCCTTGTTGAAATAATTTAAACCTAGAAGCTGAATGTATCAAAATACACAGATTTGCAGATTCCTCTATGCCAGAAAATACTGCAGTCTTGTACACTTATATTGTCACAGAATTTATCGCCAAAAGTTGTGTGCCACTCATCTTCTTGCCAAACTCGTAAGCCACTATGTCTCCACAATAAGCTTTAGTGAAGTAGATGTTTATTTTTCAACCAATTCCAAGAATCTCTTACATTGGCGTGATGCTGTGCCCTTCCATTGACCAACTTTTATAGCGAATCAATGTTCTAATATCATGACTTTCGTGCCCAAAGCACACGGAAAGACCTTTTTCATTGAAAATCCCCTACTACATTCAGTTTCGAGTTTTTAATAGCTTGGTAAGGTTTTTTTCCGTACCAGGTCAGTCTAAAACCTCACGGAAAGACCAAGTTCATTGAAAATCCTCTACTATACTTAGTTATAAGTTTTTCATAGCTTGGTATGGTTTTTTCCCGTACCACGTCTGTCTAAAACCTACGCTCAAGTATGTTAGCCATGTAAAATCTCCTTCTACTGCGTTAGGTAAGTTTATATAAACACTAAGTACGGTATTTTCTCATGTAAATAAATAAGTAATTGAATAATTTTACTCTCATGAAAAAATATTAGTGAGACATTGTAATTTCCAACTTACTAAAATATTTTTAACAAAGTAATCCATGATCCACTTTAAGGTTACTTTTAATATTTATGGTAACAACATTAACAATTCATCACTGCACCAGTATCCTAATTAACTGTCACTTATTTTTTTAACGCTGGTACATACATTTATTGTGATAAAAACAATATTACAATGAATATGGATAATTTTTAATGTACACACAGGTATATTAAAAATGCATACCGCAAGAAAAAAAAACTGCTCTGGGCACTATAGTACGTCGTAAACACCTACTGAATACATCTATTTTTCATAGCTTCAGTTGGTAAGGGAAAAAACCGTACCACCGTCACTAAATACTTGTACTGATATCTTAAAACCTATATACTTGGCACGAAATTTAAGACCACTTAAGGTGACACTAAAAATTCTTGTGTTAGTAAGCAAAAAATATAACGTTGGTGCAGTATTTCTTACGATCAAATATTGTAGTAGGGGATTTTCGATGAACTCAGTCTTTCCGTCCACACTGGCACCACGTTGCCACTAAAGGAAACTCTGATGACGTAGCCTTGAGAGGCGTGACCTGTGTTTAATTACTTAACAAAAAGCAATGGTTCCTCTACGTTCCCTCAAAATCATCTAGTCACAGCTAAAGCTAGACGAAACGACTTTGACTGAGCCTTAACTTCAAACTTGTCAGCTTACGAACTCTTAAATGGGTACCTATGATCACAAAGCTTGGGATCTTCAGCTATATAGTAATTGGTCTAAGTTACTAAGAATCACTGCTAACTGTAAGCGCCCTTCATGTATCAATACATCAATCATTAAAAACTCCTGAATGAGAAACCAAAGACTTGCCTTTCGTCAACTTGTTTGAAGCTTTTAAAGGAGATACTATAATTTTCTCAACGTCTAAACAATACTTACTACCTTTGAATATAAACTCATAAAAAAATGAACTACGTGGCAGAGTATAAGGCTTACTGACTCAATAGTTCGTCATCACCATCTATTGACCTGCGCTTATTGATTGCAGATAATATTGTTTTTAATTCGTCAGGTATACTGGACAGTACGAGGCTGACAGATTACTAGAGCTCTGCTTTATAAATGCATTAAATGATGAAGATAAACTAGTCAGGCTGAGAAGCCGCTCCTAAGTGACTCATTCGAGTCTCAAGTAACTCCTCACATTTACTAATACTGGTGTTGTTATGCTGGTACATTTTTAATTTGACTAGCCAAAGTCGCAGGCCGTGGCACTCAAATAAGATAATTAACGTATTCGTATGTATGATCGCAAAGGCCGTACATCTTAAGATAGTAGAAGATTATTTTTCTTGTGTCTTTAAGTTTGTAAGCCGTCCTTTATTTCATTAGAGTCTAAAAGCTACCCTTTTTGCCTAGAGTGACGATAAATGAATTAGTATTGCATTTTTTTTTATTACTGATTACATAAAATGTTTCTGATAAAAATTTCAAAGTGTAAGTGTGCGTGTACATTGAGTATTATAAACATGTACGTACCTTATCTAAGTTTTGAGTAAACTTTAGCGTCGAGTGGTAGCGAGCTCTCACCAGTGCCCTTCTGTTTTCCATACAATCTGGTCCAATTGTTCTCCGCTCCTCTGCGTTTTCTCTTTACGTGTAATGAATTGGATAAAAATTCAAACCTATAATGGCTTCTCTATTGAGCGAATTACTCAATCTTTCTGTTATAACAGAATCAATAACTCTAATTCGATTTATTATTTTATGTACAGTAAAAAAAAGCTTATCCAAAGTAGACTTCACAGAAAGTAAACTCTAATTTATTTGTGTAATTAATGCGGCCTATGCCTTTCCCGAAAATCTTCCAAATGTGCCAGCAAGACTCTCCAGATCTCATTATCCTTAAATTGAATATTCAAACAATTTCCAAAGGTCAAAATTAAATATTAACTAATAAAAAGACTTAAACAAAAAATTAAAGTGTAATTAAAACAAAAAAAAATAAAATCAAACAAAGAAAACAACTAAGCCAAGCAAACTCATAAATTTTGAGTGTACAATTAAACACATTTATATGTTAAAGGACAAATGGTATAACTGTAAAACTAAGTTATGATACGTAAACACCTTAACTTTATTTAAATTTATTTAATTATTATACCTTTAATAAGGCAGCATTTACGTAAATATGTTGGAACATCATTTGACTCATAGACACAACATACAACAAGGTTAAAAGAATAAAAAGTTTGTTCATTTAACAAATAAGCTTGAGGAATGGCTATAGACACATAAGAGTTGCATTGATAATTCCAAGCAGGGGCCCCATGGGAATACTAAAGCTCACCTTAAAAGAAAGAGAAGTCAAGAAGAGATCTCTTTTTTGATATAATCTTTGCCACACTAACATCTACAAAAAGTCTTGTCTGTATGATTTTTATAACAGTATTGTAAACTTTTCCCAACTCTTTTGCAGAACATGTGTTTCAGATAATTAAAAAAAAAATACGGTATACTAACTATCGAAAAAAAAGATATAGTTCTTCACATCTGATTAGATCTTTTAAATAAACAGTCTATTCTTTACAGTAAAAGCTTCATTATTTTTACCACCTTCCTTCTCGGGAAACTTTTTTTTAAGTACTTCCAATAAACATCTATATATATCCTCATAATGTATAGTTTGCAAGCAAGGACAATAAAAGTGTACATATTTTTTAATAAATAAATTTATATATATATACATGTGTATATTATTTTATTTCGTTTTATATAATTTTCTATTCAACACGCAGTCTGATTTTACACATAAAAATTCAAATTTGAACATCGCACGTGGATTATGTGCGCATAGTACACTAAACAAACGATAGAGCACGTTCACAAAAAAATGGCAAACCTTCTAAACAAAGGAAAATGACAAGGGAATAAGAGGCCCTAAATTATCCCAAAGTATCGATTCTCTCTTTGGCAAGGATCTGTTTAACGGCGGTACCTAGTCAAGAGAGATACTAGAGATCCTGACAGCGTCATCAGTCACCTTTTCGTCTGGGATCCAATGAACGCTGTTACCTGGATAAGGTTAATCGAGCATCAAGCAGATGAACCAAGGTAGTGACCACCAGTTTCGAGTTTATATATATATAGACGGTACATAATTCTTGTCGTTTCTACTGGGAGGTTAATACTTCTGTGTATCCCCCAGTAGTTGAGTTGCTCTTGTAGATAGAAAGCACTTATTTATAGGGTAAAAGTTATCTGGAAGAGCCATCGTAAGCTGTGCTTATAAACCATCAGAGACCTAAATAAGCAACATTTACCAAGAGCATATATCTGAGAAAAGATCGAAAATTCAAATTAAAAAATGCCAGAATGCAATTATCCATGAAGTATTCTTAAAATTAAATATATTTAGTAGTACATATAGATTGAAAGGTGATTTCTTATTTTACATAGTGTTGATTATTAAATAAATGTTTTACATTAATTTAGCTTTTGTGTGCGCTCATTTCGAAATAACCTTTCTCCTTTTAGGTGATTGCGAGTTCCTTATTAGTATTTAAAATTAAAGATTAATTAAAAATTTATAAAAATAACATAATTGAGTTACTCATTTAAACATATTCCGTTTGACTGATGGCTGATAATTTAATTTAAGGAAGTATAAGGGTTCAACCATATTATTAAATTAATATTTTTATTATTTAATAAAGTTATAATCTCAAACAATCGATGTATAAATTGCAGGAATTCCAAGATTACATGACTTAAGTATAAAGTTTCTCTTATATTTCTTCTTTATTAAATCGACGACTAAAGTTATTTGATTTTACACTGAGCAACCAACCTGCCGTCTGACAAGTAGTTGACTTCAACAACAAAGTGTTGGACCATAGTTTCTAAGTTTTCGCGGCATTAATATAAAATGTCAGTCGTTGTCTGTGTACCACAATTACACTAACAGAAAAAAGGTGTTGCAACTTGTAAGGGCAAAGCTTTTCACACTTCTTCGTACAACCCCTGTTAACCATTACGTTCACCCTTTTACCCTCTGCAAAATAATAATTAATTAGATTGCTATCAATGATATTGTAACTAAAATAAATGAAATCTTAATTTTACCAAGCCCCCCTGTTATTTCTCCTAATTCTCAGACCCCTACTATTCTTACGATCTCTCTACAGCAACTCTGTTTTCAACCTTCAAACTGAGAAAAAACTTACTTAGTTTGTCCGATGTCTTTACACGATAAAACTTACCCCTATTTTTTTGTGGTGCCCTGCCCCCTTTCTCCTTGAACCATTACCTACAAAATTGTAAGTGCCATCATCTAACCTGCAACCTTTTTGCGCTATATTTGAAATACATATAGCCATTCAAGCATCCCTTGCAATATAAAAGATCTCAAAGGTTTTTCAGTTGTTTTGAGCTTATAAAAATTTCTGTAGTTGTAATTGCTCTAGCTTTTGTTATGTATGAGAAACTACTGTTATCATTACTAATAGTTTATTGTAAGCAGTTTTAATTGCCGCTGGCTACAGCTAAGAGCAACAAGTGTTAGCCAATCAAAGGAGGCAGTGGCTGGCTGCAAGAAGAAGTGGCTGGCCACAGTCTTATATATATATATACCCCAGAAATGGAAAAACTTTCTGATTTAGGGAGACCTGAAGTGTTTTTCTTACATTCTGCTTCCACGCAAAGTTTTGTTGGTATATCAAAAACACTGCCTTTAAAAAATTTCATAGTTTAGTAAGGCTGGTATCACGACCTGTTGATTTTTGCTTAGTTTTACTTATGTAAGCACACTCTCAGCATGAATTAGTAATGACACCAAATAAAGTACAATTTGATAAACTGTCAAACAAGATATGATACAAAAAAAATATATATATATATACTGTTGGGTACACGGTTTAAAGGAAGTCATGGAACGTATGAATTGTCGCGCGATCAAAAATACTGCTATGCGTTAGTACGTGTTATTGTTGATCAAAAAATAGTAGCTCTATCTCAAATTTTTACTACTTGCATTGCGTTTTTCAACTGGTTTTCTAAATCCAAACACCACTGTTACGATTATTCCAGCTGTCGCTTCATTGCTTCAGTCTCTTGCTTAAGATTACAATCTCAACTAAACTACTATTTTTTAATTAATAAAAACACCTAGCAACGCATAGCAACATTTTTGATCAAACGGCAACTCATACGTTCCACGACTTTTTCAAAACCATGTACCCAACATTATACATATAATGCTGAACTTAATTCTAACGTATTACATACAATAACGAAGCATCTATGTTATATATGATGATATATTTTAACCAATAACGATCACATATACCAGACTTAAAAGATTCAAAGTTTACTCACGGAATAAAAAGTTGTCAAAATGTCCATCGACAAAGAAAAGGTAGACTGCTTGTTGCAAGCACAGGGTCCCAGGCACCAAAGCTTACCTCAAAAGAAAAAGAAGTCTAGTGCAGATCCCTCTTCACATGTGAGCTTTACAGCTTTTCTTTTAAATAAACAGTCTATTCTTTACAGTAAAAGCTTCATTATTTTTACCACCTTCCTTCTCGGGAAACTTTTTTTTAAGTACTTCCAATAAAATTTATAGTCTTTTACATTTAATCAAATTTAATTTACTATTCTCATGTGTCTAATCAGTAATGAATTACATTATTATTTAAGGTTTAGTAAAAAATCAATGCAAATTTTTTTTCGAAAAAATTATACCGACATCATTACCTGCTAATGATGGATTGGCGGACAAAACCGACAAGTAAATGTGTACTCCACCCCCTGCGCGGTTTCAGCGCAAACCTTTGAGTATCAGATAAGCTTCGATTGTCTGCAAATGGTAAATTTTATTTAACTTTACTAACTGTTACGATCGCCTTAAATTCATTAATCTTTGTGTAACTCTATGTTAAAAAGATTAATGAATTATTTTAAACATTATTTGGGGTTTGCGTTTTTTGTCGTTTAAACACTATAAACATGAAACGTAGAGTTTTGTTTGGATGTAATCGTCATCAAAATTTAAAAAAAAATTACATTTTAAATTTAAAATGCCAAAAACTTTAGTCTACAATTTAGTTGACGTTTCCAAGGCTACATAGGCATACCTCCCCACAGCGCCTTCTATAATTCTCAATTGAAAAACTTGGTTACTTCTGGAGAGATCATTTAATGTCCCCAAGGCAGCGTACGTAAATCCACCCAAAGTGATCTCTTCATGATCCATGAGGGTTAGATACTTCTAGACACAACAGTTAACGTTCTCAAGGCACAGCACGTATGTCTACCCACAGCGCTCTCTGTGATACCCAATAACTTTACTTAGCCACTTCTGGACATACCAGTAAACGTCTTCAAGACAGTGCACATATATCTATCCATCGTGCTCTCTGTGTTATTTGGCAACGATACTCTGACACTTCAGGATACATCACATAACGTCTTTACGGCAAAGTACATTTGTCTACCGGCAACAAACTCCCAGTTACCCAGTGACTATATTTTAACACCCCTGGGCACCTTAGTTAACGTCTGAAAGGCAGTGTATGTATATATATATATTTCTATCGGTAATGCCCCAAATGTCATCTAGCTACTACATCCAATACTCCTAGAAATACTAGTTGACGTCCCCATGGCAGCGATCAAATATACAGTGGGTCAAGTGACAGTGGCGAAAGCGGTCCTATATATGGCAACCATCTTAATTGATGTACGTCGGCTTAGGCGTGGTTCAAACTTATTTAAAATACTACACACTTGTTTAACTTTTACTGCACTACAAATACACATATATGTACGCACGTGCACACACACATGTATACTTTTACAATAAAACTGTTTGTGCGGAGCACCTTACACATACCTCTCCACAACTCCCAAAGCCCTCTTCGAAATTCTCACAAACCCCTGTTGATCCTTACCTTCCCAACAATATAATATACAATTTTGTAATTTTGTCCCTTACTAAGCTTACTTATTGCCCAGATCCTCCACAGCTTCAGTGGCTCCTAGCATACCCCTCATAACCCCACGATGGATTTTTCTGCCCCCCTGTCACGCCACATCCTCTCACACCATTTTTATGGAGTCACACTGAACCACGTGAATACACGTATACATATTACTTTATCAACAAATTACTGTCACAGAAAACTAATCCGCACATTAATGGATGTTAGTGGTCAGCATTAACTAGTAATATGTACATGTTAATAATATGGTAAGTGTATGTAAATTTCGCTTTTGTTGTTCTCAATGAGACTTTAATTATTAATATACACCATCAGCTTCCACCAACCTTCTGCATACTAAAATATTTTGTTTTTCAAACTACCCTGAACCCAAATAAATGGACTATATATATACTGATGAGAGGTAATTCATTGATACATACAACTTAAAATAAAGACCATAAATTGAATTACAATGATTCTATTTTAACTAATTGAGGAGTTTCAAGTTTTTAATGTCCTAAGTGCTTTGTTAGTAATATTGGTAACTAAATATAAAAACTTGTTATTGAAGTGATACTTCTTTAGGTATGTTTTATATGGGGAGTTAACCCGTAAAATGAGCGAGCAAGCGAGCCACCACTGCCTTGCACATATGTATCTATATATATCATCTGTAAGTATACCAGCGCTGACTGTACCACAGTCAGGGGATTTGTTTGTCTGTCCCCATTCCCCTCTCTCCCTCCCACTCGAATGCACACAATAGTGTGCCGCAATTACTCTATCTATATATCTAATGTAGCTTCTCTCTATCTCTAAATAAAAAGTAGACAGTCAATCAATCCAAAAAATTACCAGCACAAGCGAACAGAATAATAGTCAAGGGGTCACGCATCTGACGACTAACCACGGCCAACCCTGCTTAACTTTCCAGATTGACGAGACTGCAACTACTTCGCCACCATGTTGGTAGCAGGTATTTCTACTGCTGCATAGAGGATATCGTAACGTGGCTCTTAAAGGGGCTAAACTGGGCCTCTGTAATAGCTAACGTACTGTTAGGTTAATAATGTCTGGACCAAAACATCGCTTGATCTCTGTAAAGTCTTCAAAAAACAAAGTAAAAATCGTTCTTCTTTCCTACTTATCTTTTCGTACGTATATATATATATATATTAAAAAAAACGTACGTAAAATATCAAATATGCATAATACAATAGCTTAACTTTTAAAAACAAGAAAAAACGCTGTATCTCGAAAAGTAAGAAAAATGGGCTAAAAGTAACAATTTCTACGGGTTTTCTAAAGAAGATCTACATGATCAAGGTGCACAAATAGAAAAAGGTTGGACTATGAACAAATATATCCTTACTTTTTTTATTTTTTGACTGTATTTTGAAAAGAGCAAATCAAAAAATTTTTTGTATGTAGTGTGGCATGTTTGGAAAATTAATACGGACATTGACAAAATCTTCGAAAATTTTTGTTACAGACAACCTTTCAAAGGTAATAGGACAGTCGTATCTTAAAAAAGAAGATAGATAAGCTAAAAATAATCCCACACATAGAAAACAATTATGGAGGTACGAAAAAATGTAACACGGATTTATACAAATGACCATAATAATTCTGAAAATAATAAGTCATATCTCAAAGATAAAGCTACAACTTTTATATACTACTTTTAAATTGGTTTATTTTCTGTTCTCTATAATTTATTATATTTGTACCTTAAAATACGTATTTCATAAAAAATTTTTTAGATTAAACCCAATTCGCACTTGGTATTTTGGGACACTGCTTGAGTTTTGGTTTGTGTATTAGTAAGATAAGATTATAGAAAACGAATGAAATTAAAAATCATAATTTTACAATGGAAAATAGCTTTATGTCTATTGTTTTCCTCAATTTCAATAAAATATAGTGGATTATTTTACTTTTATTGTAGCTAAAATTAAAAAAATTCTCGTTTGTCAGATACAAAAATTTAATAAGACTTCATTGTACACATATAATGTCATATTAAATGCACGAATATTAATTTAAAACAGAAGAAGTTTTTTTCTCATGCAGGTAATGCTTGCATAGTAAGCTAAGCAAACGCTAGACCACGTGCACCAAAAAATGAAAAACCTTTTACACAAAGGAGAAAAACAAGGGGATAGAAGGCCCAAAATGATCTCATAAAATCAGTTTCTCCTTGGGCTAGGCCCCGTTCAACGTCGTTACCTGGACAAGGTTGACTGAGCAGACTAGCCAAGGTAGTGACAACTAGTTGGAGTCAGAATATATTGATGTATATGAGGTAAATAACTTTGTGGTTACTACTGGAAAATTAATAATTTTGTGTTACTTCAGCTGTCGAGTTACTCTTGTAAATAGGAAACGCTTATACATAGGGTTAAAGTAATCTGTAACACAGTAATTACCCCTAGAAACCTAAATAAGTGACAATACCAAGAGTTTACTTATATTGCTCTCATCTTGTGCCATCCATCAAGTTGACAAGATAAATATATTATTATGGATAGCGTGAAAATTTGAAACTAAAAAATTTCTAAATTTAACTATCCGTAAAGTAGTCTTAACAGTTAATATATTGAGTAGTGCGTATAAGTTGAAAGGCGATTCCCTGTTTTGCATAGTGTTTATTTTTCAATAAATATTTAATGTCAATTTAGCTTTTGTGTGCACTCATTTTTAAATAACCTTTAGCCTTTTCAGATGGTTGCGAGTTCTGTATAAGTATTCATACACTTTGGCATAATTAAAAATCTATAAAAATAACATAATTGAGTTACGTTTTTAACTGTACTCATTTTGACCGACGACTGATATTTCAAGTTAAGATTTGACTGTATAATTGAATAATAACTTTCCTTAATCCATAAAGCAAGAATCTTGAACAATTGCCGTTAAAATTTTAGGGATTCTAAGATTATTTAACAGAAATGAAAAGGTGCTCTTATGCTTTTTATATTTTCCACAATTTCAGATGATCTCACACACAAACCTAAGGAATGAGTTTTTGTAAAACTAAAAGATAATTTAACGCATTATGTGTGGTCATAACATCACTTTTATCTAATAACTCGTTAATTTAGTCGACAGATTCCAGTCCAGCACAAGTGTAGATATAGGCCCTGTGCACAAAAACCCCAAGCGCCCACTTGTGGCTGGTAAGTAAGGCCGCATAGTTACGAGAATACCCGGAGTAGAACGGTTACCTAAACTTAACAATTTTCTTTATGAATATCAACTACATTTTAAATAGCCGGATCATCTCAATTACAATCCCTAACTCCTAAACTTTACGATGACATTTCTTTCAGCATGAGATGTCGCTATGATAAACTGTGAAAAAGTTCAATATCCTTTTGTCATTCGTACATGTAAGCTACATTGCATGTGTCAATAAAAAGGTGTGAGAGAGATAGAGAACACTTAGTAGTATAAACACACCCAATGTATCTCACACGTACAAGCGACAAAGGGATATGCAACTTTTTTATGAGTTATTAAGGCAAAATCTCATGCTGAAAAAAAAATCATTGTTAAGTAGAGTATTTAGAAAAATTTAGTGCTATGTCAGTGGTATGGTATATGTGGTGGGGTTACTCAGGAACTGTTGGGAATGTAGTGGTTGGTGGGGAAAAAAGTAAGCTAAGCTGAAATGATTGAGATGACGACGAAATTTCACATTATTTTGTTGGGAAGCTGTGGTGGGCGGTGTGGAGTCAACAGGAGTCTGTGCAGCAGTTGTAGGGTGGTTGAAGGAAGTTTGTGTACATTGCCCTCTTCTTACAACAAAATAATATAGGTAAGCGTGCATTATGTAATACATATTATCTTATACGTATTACGTAAGACAGACGATGTTTTACCGCTTTGGGTACTAAGCCCCACAATCACTGGTTATTTCATACTTTTTCGGATAAAATCCAAAAAGATTCTGTGGAGTTCAGTGAAGGTACGTTGAGGTATATGGTACGCTCTACACAAACAAGAATATAATGTATAAAAATGTATATACATATATTTGATGTATTCTGCAACATAAATTTTGTTACATAAATCCAGAAGCTTTATTTGCAAGTGTGGATGCTGAAGATAGCGTAACCAACCAGAGCAATCTAAGTCCTATGCGCTACCGTATCCTGACTCACTATCCTTCACAAACTTAGGCTCCCTCGTCACTATGCAAATATATACAATTCTATGCTTTTTCTAGAACTATCTGCTTAAGGAGGCTTGGGCGTTTAATGTCATATCTATTAAAGAGCCCCTATGGGGTTCTTGTCAAACAACTGATTCTTTGTATTTTTTTTTTTTTTTTCCAATCATATTGATTATACATATGTGTCAACAAAATAGCAATAATACGTCAAATAGTTATCAGAAAAATCAATATTAAAAAATGTACAAGTTTTCTGAGTCACCGTGTGTAAAATTGACGGCCGTCCCAGCCACTATAAAACTGAAAATACCGCTCTTTGTTGATTTTGCTGTGACGTAAGCTCCTTGCAAAAAGACAGCAGAGACCACTTGTGGCAGGATGGTAAGTCCACATGGTTACAAGAATACACAAAGTAGCATGGTTGTCCAAAAGTGAATAGTTTTTTTTCATTCATATTAAGATCCTTCCTAGTATCCCGATTATCCTAATTAGAATGTCTAACTTCTCAACTTAACAATGATATTTTTTCAGCATGAGATTCTGCTTTAATAGCTTATAAAAAAGTTGCATATCCCTTTGTCACTTGTACGTGTGAGCTACATTGCGTGTGTTAGTACCACTAAGTGCTCTCTATCTCTCTAACACACTTTAGTGACACATGCAATGTAGCTCACATGTACGAGCGACAAAAGGATATTCATCTTTTTTATAGTTCATAATAGCGATATCTCACGCTGAAAGAAATGTCATCGTTAAGTTGTGGAGTTAAGTATTCTAACTGAGATGATCAGGCTATTTAAAATATACTTGATATTCATGAAGAAAATTATTGAGTTTAGGTAACCGTGCTACTCCGTGTATTTTCGTAACTACGCGGCCTTACCTACCAGCCACAAGTTGGCACTGGGGGTTTTTGTGCATGGGGCCTATGTCCATACTTATGCTGGACTGGAATCTGTTAATTAAGCGAACGACTTTTTAAATAACAGTGATGATATGATCGCACATAATGCGTTAAATGATATTTTAGTTTCACCAAAAATTATTCATAAGATTTGTGTTGACACATCTAAAATTATGAAAATATAAAAAGTATTGAATTCATATTAAATACAAAAGCTAGATTACAAGGAATCAAAGAGAATTAAAGCTAAATGACAGATTGAACGAGCATAACACCAACTATAAAAAAAAAATTCTAAGGCTGGTATTGATCAAACAATGATTTCCAAAGCAATTGAAACTGAAGGATTAGACAATTTGACATTACTATCAAGGAAAATCGTGAACAATAAGCCACGAGTTATAGGGCGCTATAAGGGTAGTGCGTCGTGGAGGGTCAGGAGAAAACTTAGCTACCGTAGGTTTGTAAGCCAAAAAAAGGAAAGAAGGACCGAATTCTATTTTACTTTATGAGGAGGGGGGTGGGGGGTGGTAGGTGGTTAACGGGTGTCTCAGGGATCGTAGAAGGTAATCTGATGACTATGGAACGTTGTAAGGGTCGTGGGGGCTTTGATGGTTGTAGGACTTCGTGTTGAATTCCCCACATAAACAACTGTATAATGTAGGTATGTTTATATACTGCAAGGGAATTTTGACTTTTAGATACAGTTGGTCTGTTTGCGTAAGTGTGAGTCACAAATATGTCGAAATCATGTAGAAAAACTTTGCACCATGGCATCACTATTCCTCAACCCACTGCCACGTATATCTTCTTGGACCACTTTTGTGTTACGCAGTTACTACACTCTGACTATCCTGGATACACCAGTTATAGTTTCCAAGGCAGTGTACTCTGTTTCACCTGCTGTGCTTTCTGTGATACCAATACTACAGATGGATACTTCTGGGCACACTAGTCAGCGTCTCTAAGGCAGTGTACTCATATGTCTGGTGTTATAATATTTCATTAAATAAAAAAGTGCCCAGTAAGCGCCTTATGTTGTGTTGTGATTGGTGCTTGTGTTATTGTATTTATTTTATCAATTAACAAAGTGACGAGTATTTGCCCCGAGTTGTGTGGAGATTTGTGGTTTGTTACTTTGTTATTCAACAAAGCGACTAGTAAGTGCCATAAATTAAATTTTTGAGTTATAAATAGTGACGTTTCTTTTTGCGTCACGATGTTCTTTGAGAACGAATGAAACAAATAATGTGGGACTTTGTCTGAAAAGGAGAGTCAAGATGACAAGGGAGAAAAATTTCTCTGCATGCGTGCGATGAAGCGATGGGTGTCGTGATTACATATATTTTGAATTATCTACGTATTTAAAAATACTAGCACGCACCCTGCGAATATCCCTCTCCTCAGCCAAATGAAACACTGAGTGATTAGGGAGGATAAAGAATGAGGAACGGGCACTCATCACTGTGGCTAAGCCATAGATCGAGGAGGCCCGGAACGATATGATATTCCCGTCCTTGTACTTACGACCCTAGCATTATTGCAGAACTGGAATTAGCGAGAGAGAGCTCCACCCCCATCCAATGCTTCCCTAGACGTTCGCTGAAAGCTGAAAATGAAATGATAATTGCATGCAAAGACGCCAAAATGGAAAGAAACAAGCGAGGTGGGATTTGGTTTAAGTACCAAGGCTTTCATGTAGTGAACTTAAAAATACATATCTTTTAATAATGCACACAAATCACTACATCAACCAAAACATGATATTTAAATAAAGGCGTACAAAAGTAAGCGAATAGCAAAGAAAGAAAAAGTAAGCGCTTAAGCGATAACAAATATGCATCTTAGCCATAATGGTAATGTATTTAAAATAATAATAAACGGAATGCGTTTAAGAAAATAATAGTAGCGCATTTAAGCTATTCTAAATCAGACATTAAAGCTAAGTGCTTTGGTGCATTGAAGTGCGACACAAATGTATGGCGGATTCTCCATTGGCACCAGAAAGATAAAGTGTCTCGACCAAGCCAGTACCAAAGGAAGAATGCCCCTTATTGTGCGCTCGCCTTGCCCAGGTGGTGCTGACGGATCGCTTGTGGTCAGCGCTACCAAAACCCATTTCCTATGAGCCGATTCGTAGCTTGTGGTGATAAGCAATGCATTAAAGCCCCGCAAGCACTGCGCTGCACGCGGCGATCTACCAGCTCTTCGCCTTGCGTGCACCTATTTAAAACAGAATTAGTAGATATCATGGCGTTAGCTATTAACATAAAATGACAACAAAAATATTCCGACCTATATAAAAAAGATATTAATAAAGACCACCAATCACACATCGCTTCACCTATTATTATAAATTAACGAGAGAGACTAGTCGGTCACAAAGTTTAAGTATCCCAATCACTGTGTACCTGCCATGTAGTAATTTAACAATTTGAAGTAACTTATATTTTAAGAATATTTTTAAAATAGTAAAAGATTGTTTGATTAAAAAAAAAATAAGGGATTTTTAAAATAAAAAATTACAGAGTTATATTTGTTAAAAAAAAATGTTTTAAATTTTTNTTTAAAATTTTTAAATATTCTTATGGAAATTAGTAAAATACAATATTTTTCCATTTTCATCATCTATAAAACTTTTTTCACTATACATTTTGTGATATTTTAAGTGTGATTAAAAAATACCCAATGTTTTTAATTCGTTACTGGAAAAATACATAAGTTAGATGTGTTGGCATGTAAAGGTAACAGAAGTTTTTGTTCATCTTGATAAAATAATTTAAATATTTACTGTTGCTCAACATTTATTATCCTATGTGTCCTGGACACACCAGTTCTTCATTCCTGAGGCAGTGCACTAATTTGTACACGTTGTGCCCTCTGTGTTACCCAGCTACTACATTCAGCGTTGGCCGTGATGGTCAAAAGTTTGCTTCCAACTGCAGCCTTTAGAGCACTTTCTTATCAGTGCCACCAGCAGCCAAGCTGTGAACTATCACTGTAAACTATACATTGATATATGCATATGTGTACATCTGCGACAGTGCACAGCTTGGTCAGCGGTGGCGCTGATCAAGAAGCGCTCTGAAGGTTGCGGTTGGCAGCAAACCTTTGACCATCACGGCCAACGCTGACTAAAGTCAGATACTCTTGAAAACGTTAGTCAATGTCTCCCAGGTAGCACACTGATATGTATCTCTACCTTTTGTGTTGCCAAACTACTTAACTCATACACTCCTAAATACATTAGTTAACGGCTCTCAAGGCAGCGCACTTATACGTACCCACAATGCCCCCCGTCTTGACAAACTACTAAAGTATTCTTGGACGAGTTAGCCAACGTTTCTGATGCAGCGCCTTTATATGCACCTGCAGTGCCCACTGTCGTTCCCAGTTGGATATTCTTGGACACGCTATTCAACGTCTCTGAGGCAGCACACGTACATTTGCTAGCAGCACTCCTTATATTTACCAACTTTTAAACTTGGATATTCTTGGACATACCAGTTGACGTCCCCGAGGTAGTACACTCATATTTTTTATATGACTTATTATCCAGTGACATAAGTACTTACTATGGACATAAAGACACCTTGAGTTGGTAGTTATTAAACACAATACAGTCAAAATTTAAAGAATTTTATCTGCTTCATTTTCAAAATGTTGAATCTAAAAGTTTAGTCATTTAAACATGGTTGCTGATAGTAAATCTAATAAAAGCTAAGTCTTATGGAAATTGGCCAAATAGATTTTGTTAATTTTCTTATGTGTCACAGAAAACGGTATTAATTTATTGTTAACAAAATGACATAGCAATCATTTAAGTGAATAAGAGTTTGTCAGAAACTCAACGGTGTCGTAACAAGTGGAAGAAAATTTCAAATGCTCCGTGATGCCATATAGTTACTATTGCAATATTATGGTAAATATTTTCGTATCTCTGTAATTAACATAAGTTTATGTACGTATGAGTCTGTATAACGTCTACCCTTACGCATAAGAAAAATCAGTTTTTTGTAATAATATATTATTTTAAATTTTTAAATAAGATTCTAAATTTATATATTAACAATACAATTATTTGTACAAAATAACAAAGTAACATGCTCATATTTTCATTCACAAGGATTAGGAACTGTCCCAATTATTTGATATGCCATTATCATAAGACTTTTCAAGTCATTAAGAAAATTAAAGTATTTAGTTTACACTAGTTACTCTTATAACAACAAGATTTTTACTATATTTGGAAAACAATGTCAAACAAGTGTCACATTCAATAAATTGAGTAGCAATTACATTTAAATCTACATTATTTTGACTTATGTTTTTGTAAGAAATGAAAGTCGAATTTTTACGGTTTCATCATAAAAGGATTTAATATACACATACGTTACCATGACCAACGCAGTAGACAATCATACAGTATAGAACTGCAGACAATTGATGCATGTACTTGAATACTCACACATTAAAGACCTATACAGCGTTGTCGAGTCTTTACTCATCGCTCATCTTGCCCCCAAGATGTTTCACTCACTATCTCTATCGAACATCATTAAATAAAATAGTTATTCAATGTATAACAAACAGTCACGTGCAGTATGGCCTTATGTAGTAAAGAAACAACCGTATGACAAATAAAGGTATATTAATATAAGATTCGAAGAAATGTTTGAAAAAAATTTTTTTTTAGAAGCCTCCCTATTTTAATAACTACAAAAGACAGTAAGTGGTATTAAAATAAGTATTAAATGATGAAGAAAAACTTTGGTTTGTCAATAAATGATAAGATATTACACAATTATTGCATATACAAGTCAATAAAGCTATCAGTTTTTGCAGGGGACTAAGAAGAAAATTTAGGTTATATAAGTCCTTTAAACAGGCCTAAGTAGAATTAAAAAAGAAAGTGTAAGATTTTAAGGGGGGCTTATCAAAACCCTAAAAATGTAAAAGGCCTCAAAAAATAATCAGGGGGCTTATGTTATTAAATATAAATGGGAAGTGTGATGCTTAGTTAGTTTTGTTTTACATGGTTATGCAAAATCCTTTTAAGATTTCTTACGAGATAATCACTAAATACGCACGCTGTGCCTACTATTGCACAAGTACAGTTCTTTCACTAGCATTAAATTTATGCTTAGTGTTTATGAAATAGAGGTAGAGTAAAAAAAAAAACACAGAAAAAAAAGAGTAAAAACAGACTTGCTTTGTTCCCGACTACTACCTGAACTCGTCAGTAAACGAACATGACTAATACTTGCGCTTGTGCGCAGATATATGTTATGTGATAGCAAGATTGATACAGCGTGTTGAAATATATCAGAGGTGAAGGATATAGGATGACACTGCCACCTTTTGTCCTATGATTCTTTCTCATTTATTACTTAATTAATAAGCACCAAATATAAATTTAACACTTGTAAAAAAAATTATGCATAGTGTGCGTATTAAAACGCAGTTTTGTAAAAATCTTAGTGGGTTTTGTATTACAATGTAAGATGAGACTTAGTAAATACAACATTTTTCATCTAAATTTTATTTAATAGATTATAATCAACAAATAGACACAAAAATTATCAAGACAGGCTCATCAAAACAAGGCAAATGTGAAGTCCTTGAGGGTGGGGAGGGGGCTAAGGAGTAGTCAGGAAAGTCAGAAGGGAGACTAAAAAAATTTGTTTTCATGTGAATTATTGAAAAAGGTAATTTAATTTTATAGAGAGGTAGAAGCAGTTAAGATGTAGGGTCCTAAATAAATAGTAATTAGGCAAATCAATTAAAATGGCAACAACAAATATTTTTCTATAATACATAGCTGTACTGTGTGCGGCTATTTGTCTTTTCCACCACTCTCCTTCACCCTCTATCACACTTCTCTACTATCCCCCAAGCTTCCCCACTTCTTTCTATTGGCTCTTTCATAGTTCCCCTTTCAAACAAAAAAAATTATTTTTGATTCTCACGTGGTTTGATAAAATTGTATTATATCTCCCTATAGTATATAGTTGTATTGGCAAAAGTGAGTCTCAGCCCCCCTGCTCCTCCTTGGCTCCCCGTCGCTACCCCTCCACCTCCTCTTCAAAAAATACTTATTTATAGAATGTTTTACCATCATAAATTTTACAAAATATACGTTATTTACTACCCAAGTCGTACCTTGATTTTAGGGTTTTTAAGTCACTCATCATAAGTCTCCCTCTGTCTATGCGCTCCCCCTTACTCACTATATGTCTTTTAAGTATCATTATTTTTTTAACTTGATTGAACTTTAGCTTTTGAAACAATAATTCATTCTGTTAGCTTAATGTTGTGACATTTCATCTGTCGTTTTAGCCCATCTGTTCTTTTAAAACCCTTTCCACATTTTTTACATATTTGTTGTTCATGGTTTTTATGAATTAACATACGTCTGTTTAAATGTGACGATCTTCAAAGTTATATATTTTTGAATTACTGAAAAATTTCTTGCTTAACAATATTTTTAATTTCTGATTTATTCTTGGATTAAATCTGAATAAAAATTTCTCTTTGGATTCTTACATCATAATGAAGCAACGTACAATTGTCCGTATGACAAATAAAGGTATATTAATATACAGTCCTGAAGAATCAAAACTCTGTTCTTGTGATTTGTTGATAAACATAGAACATGCTAATACAAAGGGAAACTGCTTCCTATATAAGACAATAGGTAATGATGTATAAGGTGCCAGTATTTAATGTTATTCTAGGAATATAGACTTTGCTTTTTTTCTCTCGTTATTATTTCTGCTTGTATATGATACTTAAATAATTTTGTTATTTCTTATCTTGTGCCTCTGCAGAGACCGTCTGATTAACTTAAAGTTTTTATTAACAATACTATACCATTTATTTCTAATTTTAATTTGTGTGGTGAAAGACCTTCTCTGATATTATTTAAAAATTCTATTAAAAAACTAATACTTATGTTATTACATGTTTTATCAACTTCTTTGTGAGTCACGTATTCAGCTGTTGTGAACTAATCATCAGCCTGCATTGATAAATACACTAGTAACATAGTTATTTTTTCTACTCAATCTGTTAGTGGGGGGTTGGTGCATGGAGCGCGCAGGGGGGGTTAGCGACCACTAGTATATGTATCTTCTCATATTATCTTGGTTGGGCATTCTACACAGCCCCCCGCAGCCTTCCACATACCTCTATTCACCCCCTACTGCCCCCATAAAATAATGTAAAAACCCGCCATTTTCTCCTATATTTTGGCACATTGCAGTTTTTTTCGAAACCCCCTACAGCCCCCCAAATTTTTTTATAACCAGCACAACCCCCTACACTAATTTTTGAGAACCTGGACCATACCGTATTTCTTGGATCTTAATGTGTAAACAGACATATGTGTCGTATATGGATTAATCTATTATTCTTAATCTGCTTAACTATTAAATTACTTCAAGACAAAACTGTCTTATCGCTATGATTTATCTCATCGTCATGCGTCAAAAAAAAATTTAAAGTCATAATTGATTTATAGGGGGTCGTTGCACAAAGCATTATTGTTTTTAAACATTAATTTACAAAGTTAACTGTTATATTATAGAGTTAACTATGTGGGGCATTCCAAAAAAAGTTTCACCATCAAAAACCATTTATATTGATAATTTAAAGATTATTTATTTATTCATGTTTTACTCAGAGCCTTTAAAAAAAATACAATTGAATATATCATACAAACAATATGTCATATACATCTTTGTACTGTAAGAATTTTTATTTGTACAGAATGTTAACTAATAAGAACATGATTTGTTTCTTACAATATATTTTTATGTTAAACTATGTGTAAAATTGTTATGTGCGTGTATTATGTTATTTTGTAAATGTGTTAGCAAAAGCAATACATACAAAAATTTAAATAACATTTAGTTTATCATTAATACAAACCGTGACAATTTCGCATTACGATAACTTCTTATGAGTCAATTTATGAAGCCCTAACAAACCACGAAGACTTAAGTCTATTTCTATTCCGTTTTAAATTAATGTTGAAATCAGTACAATATATAAATATAATTTATATTTTATGGGATGTTTTATTAAGTGATCAATTTTGTCTATACATATAAGAATATCAAAATCATGTTGTTAATAAATTACGTTAGAAATATTATTATTTGGAATCAAAAATTTCTTTCTAAACTATATTTTCAATATCTATAATGTTTTTATTATCGATTTAAACGAAAATTCTATACTTATTTTTGTATCTCGATAAAGTCACGTACGATTGACCATGATAAAATAGAAGTTTTTTTATGTATAATCCCACATTATCAAAACTTTGACCTTGAGACTTATATATAGTCATAGCAAATGCAACAAGTAATGGGAAATTGTTTTTTATATAAAATAAAAGGTAATGATGAAGTATATTTAGAATTTAACATAATTTTTGGAATAAAACTTTATTACTTTTTATTATTAGACTTTTTTTTTCTCCAGTAACTATTTCGCTTTCTACGTTGTACTTTAACAGTTAAGTAACTCGCAATCATGTACCGTTACATAATCTGTGTGATATACTCCAATTTCGAATTAACATTACCATTCTACTTATTTTTAATTAAAGTTTATAAGGTGGCAAGCCTTCACGAATATTGTTCAACATTTCTATGGGGAAATTCGTATAAATATTATCATCTGATTCATCAACACCTTTATAGGTTGCAGTGTTAATGCTGTTTTAATGTTAAGTCTGTACATTTAATTCACTTAAAATTTATTGCTTCAAAAAAAGTATGTTTATTATGTAAAATAAGTATTACGTTATAACCAAAACAGTTGCTGTAATAATCAAATATTTTGGTACAGACCTTATCTGTTGTACAGGATTTAGGAATGTTCGTCACCACCTCAAATTTTTTTAAGCCTTAATTAGTGATTCCTGTATGAAAATATTTATAAATTAATAAATTAAAAATGGATAACAACTGGACCCAAGCTTGATACTTATTTGCTGTATCACACACCATGCCTGCAGCTTGACACCTGAACTGGCCCTTAGAAGTAAATACGGTGATGGCTTGGGTACAGCTTGGCCTGAGCGATATTCGTGTTGATTCAGGTTAAGCTGCACCCAAGTATTTAATATAATGTGCATAAGTTTAAATCAAGATAAAAAAAAATTTTTTTAACTATTTGTGAACAGGAAGAAAAAGTATTTTTCATAAATGGTCTTAGAGGATCCGGAAAACCTACTTTTAGAAGACACTTATTTAGTACTTTCTTTCTAGACGTAAGAATGTTTTGTCAATGGCTTGCATCTGTATTACTACCAAAAGGTATGACCAGTCATACAACTTTCCGTTTACCTTTAGATTTAGACAATATTAACAGTGTATTTTTTTAATTTGGAATTGAAAAAAAAATAATTAAGGAAAGTTAATTTGATTCTATGAAACCCACAATATGGTATAATCAAAAAATTGATCACTAGAGGGCTACATGTAATTGAGAAGTACTATATCATACTGCTGGCATATGTATACTCCGTACAAAGCCAAGAAGTGACTTAAAATTAAATTATAGCATACTCAATAATAAATTACACACCCACTACTTGTGTAAGTGATTGATGTCACAATTGAATCTGACGAGATTTTTTACTATGCCAATGACGATAGCATATACGTGCATAGTAACACAGCAATGCAAAGCCGTTACACGCGCCGTTCGTCAAAATGGTTGTAAAACATGACAAAACTATCTTAATTTTTATTTAGTTTCTACCAAGTTTATCAGTTTGAGCCTTCCTCAGCCACTTTCTGCTACTCCTGAGCTTTACAATATGACTTACTCAAAAGCAAATTATTAAACCTATTCAAAAGTTGGGAGGTTGGAACGTGTAGCGCGTGGGGGGTGGAGCCCCACTAGTATATATATATAAGGTGACATTTAAGGACTTTACGTACTTTTAGAATATATACTAGTAAAATTGAAAAGTTATGAGGACAGTCTGAATAAGTACGATTTTGTCCTCATAACCTTTTTTCACATAATAATTTCCACA
>NW_019379633.1:207644-246117 GCF_000648655.2 Copidosoma floridanum
TATCGCATTACCATATATACCTAATTTTTTGTACAACTCATCAATATCTACTAGTTTAAAATGGAAAACTAATTTTTTTGGGTAAAAGCGTATTTTGTATAATGAAAAAAATAGTTTATACTTATTTATTTAATATTTAACTTATTTACTCTGCAAGTTTTACTCGGTACTATAATTATTTATTGGACCTCAACAAAAAAAATTGCCATCTCTAAAACAATTGTAAAGTTATGAGAATTTGTTTATTTAAAAATTGTAAGATCGAAGAATTTTTTTAAAGAAGCGTGCTTGTTCTCAAAGAGAATTTATAAAATAATTTAAAAGTTTGACAAAACGCTTTAAACAATAACTTGTGAAGATTATTAAGGGTAAAAAGAAATTGTGATCAAAACGTTTTAACGGTTCAAAGTGGAAAATTTTCCTTTAATGCTAGAAAAAAAATGGTAATTTGTAAGGTAGCATGCTACGAAAAATATTATTTGTATTGAAGATGAGTTGAAAAATAAGTACTGAGCACGTAACTTATTTACAAATCATCAAATTTGAGCAGTACTCTTGTGATTCTCATGCAATTATGGTTTTTGGACATAAAAAACTCTTTACAACTTTAGATTAAACATAGTAACAGGTGTTATCAAGAAATAAAATAAAATGAATAAGATGTGGTTTAAATGTAATTGAAATTTTTTTAATATTATAGTTTTCTGTGCTAGTACGGTTTTGATTATATGTGCCAATGACTTATTTAAGTCAATAATAATTTTTTTTTATTTCGAAAATTTTGACCTCCTAAATAGGATAAACAAACCTTTTTTTTGTATTATCGCAGCAAATTATTTAAGAATAACAAACTTTATTACAAAATTTTAATCACAAAATTAAAACTTGAGGAGTTTTGTACGCAAAAACTGAAGAGCTTACGAAAACATTTTTTGAATACAGCCATTGTTCATATTGAAGATTGGCGCAAAGACTGCATCAATTTCTACAAGTAATGTGGTTTCAAGAGCACTGTGTGCACGTGTATAATTGGTAGCGTCTCGAAACTCTCTCTTTAACTTTGTGTGTGTTTTTAAATGCTTGTTTTGTAGTTTTCCAAAGCGTTTCTTGATGCAACTATACATTGAGCACCTGATTTAAAAACATTTTTCAATTAATTTGTCCAGAAAGGAAAACAGAACAATCACTGCTGAGCAACTTCTCTTGTATAAGAAGTATTTTATAGTAACTATGCAAAAGCTATGCTTTCAACAATGACGGAAAGATGGAGTATAGTAGTAGCAGTTAAATATTGTATTAATATTGAACTGGATCAACCATACTTTTTTTTTTTTTAATTTGGCAAATACAGTTTCTATTAATAAGATGACTTTTAATACTTTTGTTTTGACAAACAATTCATACAAAATAAATTTACCATCATTTAAAAATTTTTTGGCAAAGTAATCGAAAAGATTACGAATTAAGAAATAAGAATATTTTATCTTTCTTTTCATCATCTCTTAAACTTTCCCCTGCACACGGAATATTATTAATTCTTATTCCTTCAACTCATGTATGTTTTCTTTTACACAACTTAAATGGCTAATATTAATGGCTAAGTTATCTGCTCTTTTCTACGTTGAGTTACCTATTCTATAGTAAGTTTTAATTTCTCTAATTAGTTTTTTAAACAATTTTATCGTTTTAATAACAAATGTACTCATGACGCTTTGTAAATATAATACTATTCATCAAATAATTATTAAAATTATAAGATATTTAAAATGACATATTAGTTGATATCCGAGTTTTAGAGATGTTGAAAGTATGTTTTCCCCCAATTTTAATAACAATTATAAAAATCTAGTACCGATAGAGCGAATACCGATTTTTCATTTTCAAATTTTAAATAAGTTTTATCAAGAAAATAATGTTACAAGTTATGAGACTATAATTTTTCTACTACTGTTTTTCATCATTGATAGAAGTTGACAAACATCACACTTAATTATATTTATTCTGCTGATCAATAAGAAATATATACTTATGTACTGCACTTTTATTGTATATTTTGTACAAATAAATATTTATGTGTATATAAATAAATTAAATATATACAGATTATGTATAATACTTTTATAAAATAATTATATGTTTATAGAAATGTATAAATTATATATATAAAATAAGTAGGGCTTTACCTCCCTGCGCACTTTGCATGCCAACCCCCTTGATGCATTATAATTATTCACTTAGACCTTGAGATAGGAGGCAAAAGATTTAAAATAAAAAAATTTAATTAACTCGAAGCAGAAATTATGAAGGTAATGATAAGACTAACAAAGATATAGTGAATATTCATGACATAAGTTAAGTATGGTTATGATAAGGAAAACAGCTTCAGTTGGTCTGTGGTAAACAATGAAGAATGGTTTATAATATGAGTAAATGAAATATAATTATTTTAATTATAAAAAAAAATCCTAGCAAAATACTTAAGATAATTTTAAATGAATATAATGATTTATCAATTTTGTTTTTTGTATTAACTTCCTTTTTAATTCAGATAAATGCTAATATATATACCGGTCACTCAATATATACCGGTATACATTGACATTTAATTTTTCGTTAAAAATAGTTTAATATGTGTTCTAAGAAAAGTGAGAAAAAAATGATTCAAACATTACTGTAACGGTTGATAACTGTTTACATGCTATTAAAATTTCTTATTTACTTTTTTTTAAACTACACTGTAATGCTTTTTTAATGCAAAGAATTTGGAAGTGTTTTTCAAAAATATGTGATGCTATCAAAAGATTTCATTAATTTTTTTAATATGTCTCAGAATGTATGAGAATTATTGAGTGTAAAAATTACTTGAAGTGATTTTTTCTATTCAACAAGCAACACAAAAATATATTAAATTCTTGCTTTTTATATTATCACGTTACCACGACAGCCTATTTATCTAGTCACTGGGACCACCCACTCGCCACCTTTATGTGGGGGTGTACTGCCGCACGTATTCACCATTTCCTTAATAAATATGAAGTCCATATTATACCATAGGCACAATAGAAATATTTTCAGTGATACATCGTGCCAGTTAGGCTGACACTATCGGCACCAGCAGAGCATCGGGTCAACCCACTACTGTGTTACCTTTTTCCGAAGAAGAGTCCGCGTTGTAGGACGTCCAATCCTCACTAGTTGAGCCAGCGCTCTCCCTCCTCCAAAAAATTGGTTCAAGGCTAATGAGTATCCTAAAAGAAGCTCCATCTTTTAAGGACCACTCCTCGCCAGTAAGGCTGGCGATACCTACCTAGTGCCTGGTATCGTATCCACTAATTCCTACTTATAGACCTAACACTATAGCCCTAGTACTGTTTTGGATTTACCTGGGTCCAAAAGACCTGTGAAGCAAGAAAAAAACCCTGGAATGACTTTGAAAAAAAATTTCACGGAAAACTAGCCCCGAAACAGCCAGCATTAAATGGGAGCTTTTTCCGGTGATAATAGTTTGCGAAAAAATCTTTACTCACCAAAAATTTAGCCCACGACCCTTATAACAGCGTTGTATCAGTGGCGAGCACGGTTACCACTGAGTTAACGTCGTTGTGAGACTAAGATGTATATTCTAGTAGGGCTACACCTTCCTGCAAGGTCCACGTACCAACCCTTGGCGTAAAACGTTAAAAGTTTTGCAAGTCTTTCTGTTTTATGAGTCTTTAATTATTTGAAACTAATTTGAATCACTTTTCCGTATTGTTCAGGATTATTAAAAAAATGTAAGTAAAAAATGTAAAATGGAAAAATGTAAAAATTTCAGTCCTCGCCTCTTAGGCACATATTGAATGTACCCCTTCCACATGTCTTTAAAATGTGCTTCTTTCCACACGAATGTACTTCTCTTCTTACAGGCGCATGCTCTTTAATACAATTTTCGCACTCTAAAAAAGTGCGCCTGGTTCGACAGCTGGCCGTGGCAGGTCACCATTATCATTGACAAAAAGATGTCTTGCATCGTAGCATTAGCATCAACTATCCCTCTACTTATCGTTGGCCAAAGGAAAGCAGCAAATAAAATAATTATGAATGACTTTTTCTGGATTTTAAGAAGAAGTAAATTCAGGAGGAGGATATGAACTTATAAGCTCAACCAAGTATGGTGAATGTAAACAATGCAGTGATAAATCTCTCTGATATGGAGATCGTGAACCCAATATTATTACCATTACATTAACTGTGGAGTCACGGGCACCTATGCAAAATGTGTCATAGAATATACAAAGTAATACCACATTAAGAAATTTGTAAGCTGAAAATTTTTTTGAATCCGTGGGAGAGTTGAAAAACTGGGAGTTGTAATGACAGTATCCTCGAATTTAGTAGATTGAAAAAAAATTTTCTTCTTTATTGCAGAGAGTTAAGCAATCTATCGTTAGAATTGAACAAGGCAATAAAATTAGTTAAGAAGATAAATGCAAATTCAAATAAATCAAAAAATGAGCTAAATTAACAAAAAAAATAAAAATGAAATACCAACATTTTATAACAAAATAAATAAACGAAAAGATTCCCAACCCACTGGTCAACACTGTTTACATAAATCTTGTAAAAAAATACGATTGTGAAACATGTATTCTTAATATACACAGGTATAGACTATTAACAAATGAATAATAAAAAAATAACGAAAGGTTTCTTAAAGAAAGTGCTAGTACAGAAGAACGACTAGAAGTTAGCTAACTAAAAAGCGAACTGTATTCAAATAACGAATCATGTCAACATCGAGAGTTCCAACTATACATCGCTTATTAAGAATTTTTACGGTAACTTAAAACTAAATTCGTACAAGGATCTACATATGGAATACTTTTAAAAATAAAAAACTATGGAGGCATTGGCTTCAGGGGATGTACTTTGTAAAATAAGTGTCATATCCTTGGTACACCAACACTAATGTGGAGAAACTACATGAATTTTTTGCTGGATGCCAAGTTAAATGTTGCGATATTAAATACAACCTACTCATATCTTTTAAAGTGTGAAACTTGTATTACAGTATAAACACTCTGTAAAAATAATTTGACTTTGTTACAGCACAATTAAAATTTTGTGACAGCAAGGATACAAGTACGTACTGCAAAGTTAAAAATGCTTAAGCAAATAAGACCAATAATCTATGTGATCTATTTTCCAATTACTTAAACGTTTACTCTTTTATCAAAAATATGAACATTACTTTAAAATTCACCATTTGCACATCAACTCTAAAAATTAATTTTATTTTTCTGATTCACCTAGTATCGTCAATGGACACATAAACAATACAGCTAACTAATAGTACTAGATATTCACTTGATAAATATTCTAAAACCATCGTTAGAATCAAATGACTTGAACTCAGGATTGTACAAAAGCTTGCACCAGGAAAGATATTATTTGAATCAGTGTTTTAAAATTTATGGTGTTTGGTGACTACATGAATGAATCAACACTTTGAACCATTACTTGAACTGATTTGTAGAAAAATATGTGCTACAGGAAAATTCTAAGCTTGTATTATTAATCATCACTAAGTATCAAGTAACCCATATCATGCTAAGGTGAAATTAAGCCAAAATATGCAAACGAGAATGAATCACAACCAGAAAAGCTGGTATAACATACGATAGCCTTTCATCACAATTTCCATTAGCAGGCCAAAGTTATGAACATCGTGTACCTTTTCGGTGATGCAATTCTGTCTCCCAGATACTAAGACCTAGAATAATTCCTACACATAGTACTGGATTAGAGCAAATCATTAAACCACTCTTCATCATTTTTTCCACCACTGTAAATCAACAACAAACAAGTTCATCTTGGTATTATTATCCACCCGGTATAATTGGCCTATTTTCTGCCATCCTACCTGAACATCATCATCAGTACCTGCGTACTACTTAAATCAAGCATCTTTATTATTTACTGTAATTATATCGTTAAAGAAACGAAAGAAGTATCTATGGTGAAGCGTAGGCAAACCTAAGTAAAGTTGTTATTATTTTTCTAAAAATTAACGTACAGTCTTATTTTTCAAACAAATACTTCTTTTATTATTTAAATACAATGACACATATGATAAAATAACGTTTAGCAAAATTAAAGTTACGATTATTTAAAATTGTTTGAACAAATATTTGGAGCTTTTTTTCTAAAATATTTTAAATGAACGAAACAGAAATTTGTACAAATGCAATACTTAATCAAGAATTTTAAGTGAGAAACATTTTAATTACAAACATATGAAGTCAATGTATTTTAAATAATGCATTTAAAATACAAAAAACTTTTATAATAATATTAAGTTATTCTGTTAAAGACAAAAGTATTCTTAATAATTTACTTTAACATAATTGTATTCAAACTTCTGTATTAAAAATTTTGGACAAATGCTATTGTATTTTAATTATCGTATTCTAAATACTTGATAAAATACATTTGTATGTGATAAAAGTAAATTAAACACTAAAATTAGTTATAAATACTATTAATTTACGTCTTTGAACTAAAAATTTTAAGGTGGAATGAAAGGAGACACAGAAATGACGTGCACAATACAGAACGGTAAAAGTGAGAAAAGATCTTTCTATGTCTCTCCTTTTCTTTCCTTTTCTAATGCACTCTTGCAAACTCATATATTATCGCATTACCATAAGGCCATGCTTACATATCTGTCAACTAGAGCTGTAGATTAGGGAATGTCAGAAATGTATTTGCGTACCTCCCTACAGCACGATCTCCATGCGCAAAAGCTCTGAGGATAAGAGTCGAGCTACCTGCCATTCACTCTCCATCGTTTGGACACCAAAATCATCGGCGTCAGGCCAGGAGACGTTTAAAAAAAACTCTCTAACTAGCTCTAACGATTTAGAGCATTGAAGTTCTCTTCAACATCAGACCAGAAGACTACTAGGTGTCTTGTAAGTCACGTTTGCTGGAAACTTTAGTCAAGAAAGAGTTCTCTAATGGCAAACCACCTTGACAAAAAATATATATAACATTTCAGTAAAGTTGAAAAAAACAGCACTTATGTATCACAAAAGTTGTAACAATGCCTATGGTCACAAGAGAGTAAATCGGAAGAAAAATTTAAAATTCTTCAAATGTATACAATTCAATGAGTCATAAAACTGGTGTAGAACATCTATCGAGATTGAAACTGCAGCGTCAAAATTATCAAATGAAGAATGCATCAAGTGATGGATTAGATTTCCATTGTTACCCTGACATAAATTACTTAAATTCTCTAGCTTTTAAAATAAATGGAATGTTATTTACTTGTTATCATTATGACGACAGATAAGACTCCAGAACTTTGTTATTCTGATGGTAAAGTATTATGATTAGAAAAAAAAAATGTTTTATTATACATGTTTTATTAATTTTCAATCTTTACAGTCTCAACAAACAGTAATTCATACCTATTATAACGTGAGAAAGTGCAAGTCAATGGCCCTTGAAAAATTGCATTGATTCCCAAAAAAATTTTATTTGTAATTAGAGTTATGTGTCAACACATGGTGGTGCTCCATTCAGTGAATCTTGGGCAAAGACGGGGGGCTGGTAGTGTATACTGAAACATTTTTTGTGCTTCAGTTTGTGAGAAATATTAGAAATTATAAATTTTTCAATTTAATTTTCATCTTAAAATCGTTATTAGGCATTTTGAAGCTAAGAATTAAATAAATTTTTAAAGTTCAACGTCAAAAAAAGTATAGTGTTATAAAAAAGATCTTATAGGAGGTGCACTGACATTTTCATTCCTGCATACGCACCCTCATAACTTTCCAAGTACTTCTTTTTAGTTTTTTCAATTCTATGACGATAATGATACAACCTGGGACAATTCATCTTAACTCTTACGTATTCATACTTTCTATAATAATCTTTTACAGTTTCCACTATCGGCAGTGATGGGATCTCTATTATCCATCAGATGCAAGCAATATGTAGAGTGTATAAGCATGTTACGATTTTTCAAAATTTTCGTTATTTTGGCACTATGTATAAACTAGAGCTCGTAAGTGTGCTTAACGAGCATGCTTGGTAAATAAATGATTATTTCGGAAAAATAAATATTACGATCTTGGTGAAATAAATAAGTAAAATATTAACCAGAAAAACTGAAAACCATTATAAATAACAGTAAGAATAAGCAAAACAATGAATCTTGACAGTCAATTGAATTTTTATACTTCGAGCATTTCTTAAACATTTAGATATTTACTGAGCCCTTAGTAAAAAAAAAACCAGGTATAGGTCTCGGGACGCCCGACACATGTGAAAGATTAGAGAATATGTTATTGAACTCGGTAGTATTTGATTGTCTATGATAAAAATGGTAGTTTTCGTCAGATAAGCGCTATTCTCTTCAGAGCTACTTTTAAGCCCGAGAGACCTGTAAAACAGGGCCCGAGAGACGTAAGGTGACCAGGGAGCAACGTTACGTATGTGGTAAATCCTATTTTTTCTACCGAGCGCACACCAGTCTCTTAAAAACGTGCAAGATAGGAAAAGTATTTATTTTTTTGAGCCTAAATAATCTCCATTTTATATTTTTATATTAAAGAGACAGTTTATTTATAAATATGTATTTTTATCAGTGAATATTACAGATTAGGAAAAAGTAAATTATGTTTATATTTTTTTTTTGTTTATTAGCATATAAGCAACGAAAACAGGAAAGCACAATAATACATGGCAAAGAGTATATCTATATTACCTACCTACACAAAAATACATACATTAGTTTAACAAACGTTCGTGTGTAATACTTTCTCTGTTTTTTCTTTTGGATTCGGATACTTGTTTACTGTGCGTAGTTGTGTACGTGCGCAAATTTTGTTGGCTCTTTATTGAAGATGGGTTACAATGGAGTTTGAATAAACATAATTAGGAGACCCTAGGGAAACTTTGCATTATGGTCAAATATTGATATTTTTAAATAATCCTGTTTACAGAGAAGAAATTTTTGTTCAAACGATAAAAAAATAATAACAATTTTAATATTGATTGATTATTTCCTACATGCGCAAAATATTAAAAAATCCATGAAGAAGGCCTATCTGTATGAGTACAATAGAGAAAGAGAGAGAGACAGAGAGAAAGCGCGACAGCAGACGATCAATGGCTCACTTCATCTCACTTACTTCTACAGGTACTGCTAAAATGCCTTTTTAATTTTTTTCTCAACATTTTGCACTAGTCGACAAAAAAAAAAATGTGCTTATTAATAAAAAATTTTTCGCCCTACATGCTGGTATTCCATTTTTTCCGTATTTAAAACCGTTAAAATATATAAGCAAAAAGAACTTTAAAATACAATTTTACCTTATTTTAATATTATTAGACCACTCAAAAATAATTATTACTATTTTTTTTTAAATCGGCAGGCTCAATTATGTATTATATAAAAACGCCCTACTATAGATAAATTTTTTTAATTCAAAAGTTTCGCAGTTGGTAAATATCCGTAAGTAATAAAAACAGAGATCAGATTGGCATGATGCGTAGAATAATCAATAATGTCTCTCAATACCAATTTACACGATTTGGGTTCATTTCTCGGAGTCCGTAAAATTTGAAAAATTTTCCAACACATATAAAATATAAAATATATGTGTACATATAAATGTGCTATATGTACAATACATATATGATATTTACTTATTATATACTTTTCTATATAGCCATATATAAGGGTAGTACACGTTTCAATCGAGAGAGGAGTGGCAGAATTCTATTTGGCAAAGATTGGGTTGGGTCGTGTCACACCCATTTGGTTTGCCATATTGAAAAAGGGTGGCAGTAAATGAGGACTAAAGAGATAGAGAGCCGAGACGAGCCAAGCCGAGTTAAGCCGGAGATCGTGCCATCGCACGGGTCGCTTCATTGCATCGATCGAACTCCCAAGCGCGCCAGTAGATGTTTCACATTAAAATAGAGTTTGCACCTGATGAGCATCCAACCAGGACAAGCACAAAGAGCCTAGTATTTGGTCATGTGACATGCACCATTAGGTACGAAAGCCATCATCTCATACCACGAGCATTTTTAGGGTTGGGTGTGCCTTATGTAGAAAAAATATAGTTTCCCCTTGGTGCTCATCCAACTAGGGTAAGCAAAAGAAGTTCCTTGGGGACTGCTTTGCAGGTTTCTCTAATAGTAGCTCTGGTAACATGTGCCATTAAGTACAAAAACTACAGTTACATACTTTTAAAGTAAGATGGTCCTAAATAGATTTATTTGATTATGCTGTTCAAAATTCTCCTAGTGATCTCAGAATAGTTAAGATATGAGTTTATATCTACAGTCGTGATCATAAATACAGACATACGTCTTAATGACTCTTAAATCACTTGTAGTGCTCCAAATACCTTTAGTGATCAAAACTGATATTTTGTTGTTGTAGAAGGTGGCAGAATGGCAGGATTAAAAAAAATACCTTAAGCCACGATCTCAATACGAAGCTGAATAGAAGTGCTGCATAAACAAAACAACTGACGACAGTAATAGGTTCGATACGAAAAGCTGGAAACCGTCATACTATTGATATTTTTTATGAAAACAGTAAGATTTTATTTGAAATCTTTTCGTAAGCATAGGGAAAAGTTTGTGGCAATCATAAAAAAACTTATTCCGTTTAAAAAAAATGGATGAGCTTGTTTTTTTGTTAGCTGGCCATAACATAATACTTAATCTCTATTTGGCTATATGTAAGCGCTAAAAGCTTGACACTATTGCGTAATACATTAATTTATTTGATAGAATCCTATTATTTGCACAAATTCAGTTGAAAAAGAGAGGGAGAACTTTTTTGGACAAAGTACGCAATTCACAGTAAACAGTTCCTTTTTGCAGATGTGTGATTGTGGCCTAACAACTACCCATGTAGATCCAACTAATATAGATATTTGCCAAAACTAGATCATTTTATATGCTAAGTATTCCATTTTACCATAAATGTTTAATTTAATGTCCCAGTCAATGATAATGTCGTCACAAAGATATAAATCAGAAAGGTTTTTGAATAATCAAAGAAAATTTTAGTTTTCTGCTAATAATGCAATTCAATTCTGGTCTTGAAAGTAAGGTACGCATTTCTTTATTTTTTTCTGTGGCATGAAGTCATGCCATTATTAATGTAAACATCGTTTTTATGCACTTAAAAAAACTAAAAAATAGTATCCAAGACTATAACGACGTTCAAGTGACGGTATGGTACCAAAATATAGTTTGACGTTCCCACGAAATATGCTTTCAGAATTGTGTGCAACTACATTGAGGCCTTCCATTTTGGACTGTTTTTATTGACGATGCTCAAGGATACTGAATAACTTATTTTTCGAATTTTTTATTACGATAAGTCAGTGCTAGATGCTCTGGATGATAACGAGAGCTTGGTTTCATCAATACTGATTGTTATTCAAAGGAAAACGTCAAATCAGAATGTATCCTCTGCCAGGTCTAACGTATGATTATTCGTTATTTGTCTTCAAATCTCCATCAATCTCACAATGTTTGGGCTGGAATTATTCTTTGTGATGTTAAATTTGTGCAATTCATTATTTTTTAATTAATAAACTAGGTGTATTAATTAAATAATATAATTAAGCTATATACATTGAAACGAGCTCTTTGTTTAGGTATAATCTATTTTAAATATGCAACTAAAAAAATAATATATAAGGCCCTAGTTTGCCAAGATTAATTGAGAGTTCAGTTTAGGAGAAAGACACGAAATTCATCTTTAAACACACGACACATGACATATAAACAGAATAAGTATCTTAAATTTCTTAGTTACTACAAACCGTACGAAAATCGATTATGTATTTATTGATGATAAAAGTAAAGTATAATTAGAAAGGTAGAAAACTAAATCTTTTTTACAAATTATTCAGAAATACTACAATGATGTCATGTTCCTGATTAGAAATTTTGTTTTGGTAATGATTTGTACTAACGTAGGCTTGGACAATACGCAGTCTGTATCAACGAGTTTGTAGTCCAAATACAAATTCTGTGGTATAAGATCCCTACAGTATCAACATAATATCATGTAGGAAATGAAGATATATGTAAATGTAAAGTTTTAACAAATATTAACATGCACATAGATGTCATAAATGTAAGTATCAACACTAAAAAATGTCCATTAAATTTATAGCTGGTGACACTAGTGCTCTCTAAAAGAAGCTTAATTTTATCATCATGCTTCTGTTCAAGGAATTCATAATTTGTGAAGTCACACTTATATAAGTATACCCTACAGGACACTATAGGATTCATTTAAATAAAGTGTCATAAATGTGCATATTTGTACTCTAGTTAAAATATTTTTTTTCTAACCATAAAAAAAAGTTCTTAGAAGTTAAGTAAAAACGAATATCTATGCTATAACCAAGTATCCAAAAATATTTTTGTTACTCAATAATATTGTTTTAAAGAAAATAACCATGTGGTATATCATACATATCAAACATGAGAGTACAGCTTCCATTTCAGAAACTCTATATTTATTTAAGAGAGGATAAATTGAGTAAGAAATACTATTAACATCAAATAAGATGAACGTGTTTCTCTGGTTGACAAGGATTAAAAGATTTTGTCTTCAAATATGATCATATTAATCGACTCTATATTCTTGAATAAGGGTCTCCACAGACACTTCGAATCAAGAATTTTTTTTTAAAGGGGCCTACTCCTAATAAAATCTGATGGAAATAACATCAAGTAAGACTGTCATAGTAAGGTATCAAAAACAGGTGTAACATCGTATATGCATATATAAATTCTAATAACCTTTTCAGCGCCACGACGAAAATTTCATGATCATTAAAAATTAAGTGTTTAAACTGGACTCCTCTATTTCTTTCTGTCGCTTTCTTTCTTTCTTTCTCTGTGCGTAATTACATTGACAATTCCCCCCTCCTAAAAAAATAAAGAAAAGTAGCCGTATCGTTTCTGCCAAAATGTTAGTTCGTCTCAATATTTTTACTGTCCATAACTGAGGTCACGTAAATTATTATAATAAAGTTGACTTATTACTACAATACTACGCCTATGCAGTGAGAAATGTGTTTGAACTAAGTTTTATACCATCAAAAGTTCATTACGTAGTTCTTCTATGCTATCAACCACGTACCTTACAAAGTTCCGTATTAATACATAAACTAGTTAGTAGAGGATAGTATATCAGTAATTTTTAACTCTGAAATACTATATTTATGTCACAATATGTTTGAAGGGTTCAAGAACAAGTCATAAATAAAACATCAAATACATGTCTAGTAAAACTCTTGACAAAGCAAGAATAGCTTCATGCTGTAAAATATATTATGGTGGGCAGTAAACAGCCGCGTGAGGGGAAATATTTAGCACCAAGTCTGGTCCGCTCCTCTATTGCTGTTTGCCTCACCACTAGGAACGTTCCTTTTCTCTCTAAACACAGTATGAGACTTGTATAACTATACAGAATGGTATGTAACGGTGGCATTTTTCAAGAAAAGCGTAAAGAGCGATTTTTTCTGAAGTGAGCCCCGTTAATTTTACTTTTTTAGGGTAAATAACATTTAAATGGACGGCGATTGATAAAACGTCCTCAACTGCCCCTGAATTAGGTTAAAAGGCTACGGCGTGACTGCATGAACGCACGGCGTTGCCACATTTTTATTGAGTTTAGTTGGTAAGCAGTGAAAACTGTAAATATGAGTACATCTATGCACACGCAACAACGTCTGCTTACTTCTGGTAAAGATAAGGTAATATAATTGTTCATACACCAAGCGAAGACTAGCACAAAATATGTACATTCGCTCTTGTTGTACATTACTATGATGTGCCCTATAAAAAGACAAAATACCATATTCCATCACAAGAGGCTGGTGGGGATTTGTTTGTCGTGCAAAGTTATTAAAACCAAATTAATAACATTCGTACTGTCACCGATGTGTTACACCTCTTAACAGTATACTTTAAAGAGAGACTCGTGAGTGGACAGTGAAATAGGAGTTTTAAGCTAGTTTTACACTTTGATTAGCAATAAAATAAAAAAAAAAAAAAAAAAAAAAATGGACATACCTTATGTGGTTTTTAAACTTCATATGTTAAAGAGTGTTAAACGACGTGATATGAATTTGACCGTGATTTTTGCAATTTTCTGCTGTTGCCAATAAAATAGTGATGTAAGTTAGTTGATAATTGGAAATAACAGGCAGTGCAACAATAAGAGTGTTTTAAAATTGTACAGACTGTAAAGCTAAAAAAAAAAATTACTACTCCCGTAGATGACTATTAGTCTGTTATTTAAAGTTTTGTTATTATTGATTGAAAAAAAGTATATTATTAGAAACTTAATGTTAATATAAATTGCAATGATTAAAGTATGTTACTGCTCTAAATACTATGTATAGGTTTCTTAAAAAATTGTAGAACATGTATTTAAAATATTTGTTAACTTAACGGTGTATTAAATGATAACTTGAAAATGTAACAATAATAGAATGTATGGCTGATGTACTTCTTCAATCAGTTACTAACCATCAATTTTAATTGACCGTAAAAGAATAGAAAATCCTTTACAACATACAAGAAATCACTTTAATTTAATTAAGGAAGCATTCAAAACAATTGAAATATAAAATCAAACATCAATCATACAAAAATCAGTCAAAGTTAAGTAAAAGAAATTCATTAAGACTTACGTTTTTTTTCATATATTGGAAAACACGAAAAAAAACAGAGAAGTAAGCATTTCCTGGCCACTTTTCAGGCACCTGGCAACAACGTAGCAGCTACTTGGACAATATTTTATGATTACCCTGCGTGAGCTTCTGAGGCATTGAGCGGACACTGGAAAACTTAAAGGGTCCGTAATATACATTAGGTGGTGTATACTTCTTCTTCGTAGCTGGTTAATTAGCAGAAGCTTCTCATGCCCATGGTGTGTAGTAAACGGAATGTAGACAGGTACTTGGTGGACACTTGGCGGGTATATCTCAGGTACTTGGGAGGTACCTCGCGGGTACTTCTCAGGCACTTGGTGAGTACTTCCCAGGCACATGGCGGGAACTTGATGGGTACTTCTTAGGTACATGGTGGATCCTTGAGTGGTACTTTCCGGACACTTGGTGGGTACTTGCCAAGCACTTGGCGAATACTTGGCGGTACTCATCAGGTACGTAGCGAGCCCTTGAGAGGTATTTTCGGGCAAATGGGGGGTACGTCCAGGGAACTTGACGGACACTTAGCAAGTACCTCCTAGCCACTTAGTGGGTACTTCTCGGATACAAAGCTAGTACTTTTCTTGGATAAAAGACTTGGGGAATACTTCTTGCCAAGTTTCTGCGCAATGCCATGAATGTAAATGTCAAGTACCCTGGAAGTACCCACAAAGTACCCGGAAATTACTCACTAATTGGCCAGGAAGAGTCTGCCAAGAGCCTGAATAGTACCAGGCAAGTGTTTGCTAAGTGCCTGGAGAGTACATGCGATTATCCACCATGTGCCTGGGAAGTACCCACCATCTGCCTGGGAAGTACCAGCCAAGTGACCAGGAAGTATTTACAAAGTTCCCAAGTACCCCAGAATTACCCTCCAAGTATCTTTTAAGTACCTGCCTACATTTCGTTAAATACACACCATGAGCCCAAAAAATTTTTTCTCATCAACCAGCTATGCCAAAGAAGTACACGCCACTAAAAGTTTACTAACAACCCTTCAAGTCACCTAGTGTCTGCGCAATACCCGAGAAGCTTGCACAAAGTAATTGAAAATTATCATCCAAGTTGCTGCTACGTTTTTGCGAAGTGCCAAAGGAAGTGCTACTCACAAGTCTTCCTTTTAATTGTACTGTCCAGAGGTGTGACATATAAGTAAGAGTACGAATGTTAGGAACTCATTGTTTACTATTACTTTTCACGACAAGCAAATACGTACAGCCAGATCGCATATACATGTTTTGTGCTAGTTTTCGCTTGATATACAAACAAGTATTATAACCTTCACTTCACCAACAGACGCTCTTGCGTGCGCATAGATATGGGAAGAATCACATCAACTGTCCCAACGCCGCGGTGGACGGCCCGCGCGGGCGTCCAACACGACGTTTTCAACTCGTCGTTTCGGTGTCAAAACTTTAATAAAAAAATTATCTAAAAACATATTCTTACGTATTTTTTCCTAAGCTTTCTAGTAGTGGCATTAGTTTTTCTAAAATTTGCTCCCATAACCTCGAAAAAAGCACTTGTTTGAAAAACACGTTTTATCTCCATGATCTTTAACTTTTGGAATTTTTTTGATAGTCTAGATCGAAAGATGAGACATTTTTACGTAGATATCGACAATAAAAAAAAAAGGGGTTTTTCGTTTTTATAACGTATTTAAACGACGAACGAGACGATGTGAACCATGGCGGCTGGGCCACGCACGGCAGCAGCGCGTCCGCCGTGGGTCGTCTGCTACGTTGAGTCTGTTTGGCTATATAATATATATAATGTAGTAGTGGCGATGTAAACAACAATTAGTTAACCAGGGCTTACAATGGATAAATAATGAATGTTTTGATACAATTTATTCATATATACAACAATTTTATAATAAAGAAATAATAATGATTAATATTGATTGAGTATTAAAATTTTTTCAGCTTCTAGCGAATCCAATAATAATCTTCGAAGTTTTCCGAAATTGGGACAATCTAAACATTTTCCTAAAAAACAATTTTCGGAAGGATTATCGCAAACAATGGCGTTCAAACCGTCCGTGGAATTTTTAAGAGGTGTTGCCTTGGGTTTCGTTAATTCTTCTAAATTTAGTGCATCTAGCATCAGTTTTACGTTTTCGTGATGCACGCATACGCAAACGTTATGCGTGCCACTACTTCCGGCTAAGATACAGTAAGGAGGTCTGAGCTGTACGAATTTCGTGAGACCCACTTTGACATTTTCATGCTCTTCTTTAAATGAAATGAAAAGTTCGTTCAAATTTCCAAGTAATAATCGTTTTTGTACATAAACACGTTGACCATTATCCTGTTTCACAGAAACATAATCTTTTAATCTAGGCATCAAGTGGCTGACACTGTCACACTCGTAAAAAATTTTGACGCAGACCTCAACATCAGAAGATAAAACTTTTCCTTTTTTTTTATCGGGCCATGAGAGTATGCCACGTTCTGCAACTAAATTTAAAGCTTGCCTTGTTTCTCTATCTGTGCAACTAAATTCTTTTATAAGCTCTCTTCGGTTCCAAAATTTCGGGGCGAGGGTGAGCAACGTGATTCTCTCTTGCTTATTGTTAGATGATGCAAATTTCTCCTTCCGCCGCGGCTCACATCGTCTCGTTCGTCGTTAAAATACGTTAGAAAAACGAAAAACCCCTCTTTTTTATTGTCGATATCTACGTGAAAATGTCTCATCTTTCGATCTAGACTATGAAAAAAATTCCAAAAGTTGAAGATCATGGAGATAAAACGTGTTTTTCAAACAAGTGCATTTTTCGAGGTTATGGGAGCAAATTTTCGAAAAACTGATGCCACCACTAGAAAGCTGAGGAAAAAATACGTAAGAATATGTTTTTAGATAATTTTTTTATTAAAGTTTTGACACCGAAACGACGAGTTGAAAACGTCGTGTTTGACGCCCGCGTGGGCCGTCCACCGCGGCGTTGGGACAGTTGACGTGATTCTCCCCATATACCCATGTGCACAGTTCTCACTGCTTACCAACTAAGCTCAACAAAAATGTGGCAACGCCGTGCGTTCATGCAGGCGTGCCATAGTCTTTCCACCCTATTAAAGGGTAATTTAGAACGTGTTTTCAATGATCTTTCATTTAAAAGCTATTTGTCCTAAAAAATTAATTTTCACAGGGTTGACTTTAGAAAAAATTGCTCTGATCTTGGAAGTGCCACCGTTACATTATAAACAAGCCTGTACGAAACATATATACTAAGGATAGTATTAGTAACAATACAGGGGCGCATTTTGTTATGAGAGTAATCAGTATTAATATTTTTTGATAATGTAAAATATTAAGCGAAATAAATAATAAATTTAATAACTTCAGGTCAACAAGCTTACATTAGGGTGAATATTGCCCATATATTTGTGGAACTACGAAAAAACAAAGAATTCATACAAAAAAAAGACAACAAATCTTCTGAATGTAGTGTCTGCTATATCGCTGTAAAAACCATTAGATAGGCCACGTAAAAGAGCATACGTACTGTAAAATTATACGTTGGCTTTTCTGTAACTAAAAATTAAAAAAAGTAATACATTTATGGATTCATCTATTTATACATTACCTGATGCAAAATAAAATTTGTAAATATTGTGAAAAAAAATTTCCAAGACAAGATGCATGGAAAATGCATTACAGAAAAGTTTATGAAAAAGTAATTAAGGATTTTAAACAGCATGTGAATAATTATCAATAATCATAGTTATGTTTGATACATATTTTTCTTCCTTTTTTTAGAATACAGATTATTCTATTTGAAAAAAAAGTTTTAATGTAAGTATGTACATCAATATATTGAAATATTCATTTAAATTACTAAAAAAAAGGATAAGACATGAAACTTATGAATAAAATGTATGCCGTTAACATATTATAAGTATTATGGTTAATTTTTTTCTATTAAGTAAAATAATTATATCTCATTTACTCTTAGTAGAAATCATTTTTCGTTCTTTACCACGGACCAACTGGAGCTGATTTTTTTATAACAACCATACGTAACTTATTTAAAGAGTGTTTGTTACATCTTTGTTTTTATTATTAAAATTACTTATACAATTCTTGCTTTTAAATCATAAAATTTTTTTGTATTTAACACCTTCAGTCTCGTACCTCAAAGCCTATGGAAAGGATTATAATGCTTTAATAGGGGGTTGGCCCACGAATTTGGTGAACCCCTACTAGTATATATATATATATANAATGGTAGCCAGACTTCTGCATATATTATATAATAGTATATATGTGTTTATGTAGAGGGTACTCATGCAGATAATCATGTGTGTGTAAGGGGAATCGTGAGGAAAAAAGTGGAATTATGCAGATGGAATAAATATACATATATATGTGTGTGTGTGTGTGTGTGTGTGTGTTTGTGTGGGTGTGTGTGCGTGTGTGTACAAGACAACATATAATATATACAATCAGTATGTTAAACAAAATTTTTAAATTTTACTGACTTCAAGAATTGAACACCCAATCAACAGATTGCTATACTTGAGGATCTTATTGATTGTCTACGCTGTATGCCGACCTAACCACTGCTCTTAATTTTTAATAATTTCAACCGAGAATCTTCTAAATTAGAAAATCCATCTATGATAAGGAATTTTTAGATTATATGAAATTCATTTTGCTGATTGCAAATAAAAAGTTATAATGATTTTTTAATAGTCAAATAATGTTAAATTAATGTTTTAAAATTCAGTTTAATATACAGAATGAATAAAAATACAAGCATGTGGGGTAAAAAATTTTGTAATAACAAGCATTCTTATCTCCGTTTTGAACAGCATAAAATGTTGAGAAAGAAATTAAAAAGGCACTTTTATTGTAGAAGTAAGTGAAATAAGAGAAATAGAGAGAGCCATTTCTCGTCTGGTGTCAAGCTCTCTCTCTCTCTCTCTCTCTTTCTTTCTCTCTCTCTCTCTTTCTTTCTCTCTCTCTATTATACGCATACAGGTTGGTCTTTTTTCTTACTTTTCTTACTAACTTAAGTTTGTGGAAAATGATGAATTAGTTTCAAAGTAAGTATTATTTTTTCGTCAATTTAAAAAAACTTTGAAAGTAAGAACTTTTTCAGGAGCGCCACGGGTGATTCCGCGTGACTGTTTTCATAAAACTGCGTGTTAAAATTCCGGAACTGCAATTCAGTGGCCCTGGAGTCTTCTTGTTCGCCTTCAGATTCTGCTAGATATGTGTGGTCAGCATGTAGTGTTTTGTGTAAATGTTTCTAATGCCATGAAGTAGTGTGCGACTGTGTGCAGTGTGCACGTGTGCATACACGTATGTATGTGTGCGTAACTATTGTGTACAGATTTACATCATTATGGATGGAAATGGAACTAGGAAAGAATGCATGTATAAAAAGTGTGTGTGTATACTTTCTACTTCTACTGTGTAAGTGTATACAAGTGCACCTGCGTACCTGCGTAACTAGTTGATACTATTATTTTAATTAAGTAAGTTACCAAAAAACTTTTGCATATGTGGCAGATTTATGCAGACAGCCAGTATTAATTAAACAAATTTTTGTAATATTATTTACACCGAGAAAAACACTTGATCGTTGGAGTATGACTATTTATTAAGCAAAACTTTTAAAAATTAGTATTTCGCCATTTCACAGATGGCCTCTTCAGGATATCAAGCATCTGTATGTGATATAAGCCTTAAGAATTACGAATACATAACATAGATGATAATAACTATATTATTGAAATTACTCTGTAGGTGCTAGCATAGCACATCAATCAAACACTTAATTTATTTTCTATAGCTTATACATTATAACTTAATTATAAAATATAGAGTACTATTAAAAAATTGTTTTTTAAATTGTATTAAAACAACAGTACAATAATCTTTTTCAAACATTGTCATCAATACACCATGTGCAAATCATAAATAACACATGTAATAGAAAAAGAAGCATAGGCCAAAGAAGTATAGAGACAGCAACCTATTGAAAAATAACTACAATCGAGGAAATAGAGATGACTTAAATATCAAACTTTTCAAAGTAAGGTTGGAATGTTATGTGTACAAAAAATGTTACGATAATAAGAACTATATTGTCATTTAATTTTGAATTTGTTTTTAATTTAAGAAAGGAAAATTTTGTATATATTGTTTAGTTTTTGTGTGTCTAATTGTCTATTATTATTATTGTTGATACATGTAATTAAAATCATTTCGAAAAATTCTCGCTAATATTTTTTTTTTTTCCTAATCATGAATTGTCACACGTTCGATGTTAAAACCTTGCGTACAGAGTAAGGAGTAGAAGTATAAAGCTGATCTGTCATATTTATTATTTATACATCGTTCATGTTCACGTAGACTTATGCATAGGTGTCTCTTACTCTGGCCAATGTATTTAGCTCCACAATTACAAGGAATAATATAGACAATGCCACTTCGCCGCAACTTATCAGTTTTATTGTTTTCCAACTTAAATATACTTGTTAATTTATTAAAACTGGAAAAAATGACCCTTAAGTTGTACATCGAGAGAGCTTTTCGTAAGGAACTCTTAATAGGTTGGAAGTTAGGAACAACCAAGAATGCATTTTTTCTAACGGGCCTTACAGTTATGAATTCCAGTGATCAGAGTTTTTAACTTTTTAATAGTACTTAATTGTCTGTATATGGAGCTAATTCTTGCTTTTGTGTATCTAGTAATAAATGAGGTTAGATAAGCATTTATAAAGAGAATGTTGCGGGCCATTGTGATATTTTTGATACAAATAAAAAATTAACTTTAAAATTCTCATTTAAGACTATCTACATTTAAATCTTTTGTCATTTAACATAACCTTTAAATACTAAAAAAATAGACGATAAATTTTTGAGGAAGCCAGATAAAGCAAAAATAACGTGTTGTTTAGGGGTTTTAAAGAAAATAATAACATCGTGGGGCACAAAAAAAGGTGTTGAGCAATGTAAAAACATAACCTAAACTTTTAATGTACCTTTCTGAAATAAAAGGAAAAAAACAAAAAAAAATTACATTACATTATGTACAGAATTACAATAATGTAAGTATGATTGTTCGTTGTAATACGTGTACGCCCAAGTATAAGTGATTCTTTCCAGATGTATGCCCTGTACAGCAATATCGCACATTACTTTTTCTTAGGTGACCAGAGATGGCGCTAGCTCTAAATGGTAGCCAGACTTCTGCCATGTAAGAGTAAGAGAGAAAGAGAGAGAGAGAGCGAAAGAGATAGACATAAGAGCTATTAAACGCGCAAGAGTGCTTACATTTCTAAACCAGTCTTCTGCTAGCACTATCAATACGGCATAGTGACAGTTTATCAGTCACAAGCGTGATTTCAATAATATTAGAGAATTGTTTTGTTTTGGTGTAAGTAACAGCTGTTTAGCTTGCTTCTTACGTCCCAGTTTTCAAGCAAAAAAGTATTAGTACCCAATAACCTCATAAAGAAAATGCATTCTTCACCTTTCTGTAAAATCGTCCTGGTAGTTGTGTCGTGCAAAAACCTCTTTAGTCATGATTCTCTAGATATCTCTTAACGTTAGCTTTTCAGATAAGTAGCTTTCAACAATTTGTTTACCTTAACAAAGTGCATGCAAAGTAAGTAAGTGTTTGGATGCTTTGTATGCATATATATGATGTGTTACAGGATGACATGTCTTATGTTAATCACGAGCCTGCATTGGTATTTAAAGATAAGTCTGATGCAAGATAAAATATGCTGTCAAATAGTTGTTTGTCCAAGATAAGCTAAGATTTCGTTAAAAATTGCTCTCTTCCGAGTACTGGCTGCACCGTTTCAAATCAACAGGTTATTTTTTCATAGGTAGACCACCTTTTATCATATTATAGTTATCAAATCGCTCTATACTAAGCCCTTTGCAGTCATTGTTTACATATGATATTGCACAAATGCAAACTGGTAATGCTTTTTATTTATAGTGATTAGATCACTTGCTGGGGGCTTTGTTGATAACAAGATGAGGACAGCAAACTTCGTAGGGGACTTGGATTCTGTGCATCTAACAAAGAACTTGACGAAGAACCTGTTGCCAATAACAAGCTAGCTATGAAACATATAATACAAATACAGCTGGTGAAATCAGCTGGTATTAACATGTGATTTTCTTGCCTAGATACGATGGACATATGCTTATGAACAGCATTATAGGTGTTTTTTCCAATACTAAAGGAGGCTTTGGGAACTTTGGTCAGTCTTATTACAACTAGTTGTATTGTAATGGAGATTTAAGTGGCTGGGGAGCGCAAAAAAAAGGCAGCTATGACGATCACTACCAGCACCGTAGCAGATAGTTATGTTTCAAGTATTGGAGGTTATCCATTAGTAAAAAAGTAATATGTTATTATAAATTACTGCAGTAACTATGAAAATTTGCTTATAACAAAATATAAGTAACCGCGTACGGCAAAATATTGTATAACTCCACAACTATGTAGGTGCAGAGACAGGAGCAGCCTCAGCCTACTTCATCGTAACAACAACCCGCTGCTGTTTCGGCACTTTTGCCGGAAACCGACCCTAAAGACCCCCGCAAGATAACATGGGCTAACGTAGCCAGCCAGCTGTTACAACCAGTATCCTCGACCCAAGGCCCTTCAAAGAAAACTGGTGTCACCCCACCAACGATAATACCTGGCAAGCATAACATGGACATTGTTACTCGGGGTAAGGGTAAATCCTCCATGCCACCATCAAAGGCTCCACCACCACCCTCACCACCTACGCTACAACCAGCTATGCCATCAACCCAGCTACCCGCATCCAGTACTGAAAAGAGACAACTGCCACAGAAAGGATCAGCGTCTGGCCCACCATCAGGAATCAGAGCTTATGAAGTAAGTCATACAGTTTATTCTTTTTTTCACATAAATTTGGGTCAAGTGACTTGATACTTAGTGATTTTATATGTATTTATATTTTATTCTAGATTTTAAATTTGTGATACATAACTCGTGTAGCTTTCAGGAGCATGATACGTCCTACAGTTGTGCGCAAGATTTTAGTACTGCCAGAAATGTGCAAATAAATTTAAGTGATACTTTCAACTAACAAAAAATTCAAAATAAATTTGTCAAATTGTAAGCAGGACTTATAATATTGTATGCTGACACTGATTTCAAAGTTACATTTGATATAATAAGTAAATAACTATGAAAATAATAATCAATACATTATTTATGTTTGTTATTTTTTGTCGAAGGAACTTGAGTAACTACAATAAACAGGCTGATGAATAATAATTGCAGCATTTATTTTTGAAATACATGGTGGTAACTCATGCATAAAGACAAGAAATTTATAAACAATATTGTGTGGAAGAAAAATGGAAAATTAAATTGAAAGGTGAAAAAACAAACCCACTTTTAGTGAAACGATTAAAGCATATGTGTATTGAAATATTTTTAATAATTTATATAACTATTACACTTATAATTTTGGTTCAATTACATTAAAATTGCTTGATAAGTATTTTTCAAGTTTAGTTAGGCTTGTCTATGTTTGAAATCCCAGTGCCAGATCACTTTTTAAGCGGTTGTAATCTTCTGTTAGCTTATACTATGCTTTGGTAACAAAGTTTCCTGCAATCGAAGAATCAATAGTTGGTAAGTGTGATAAATTATACACTTGGTATGTATAAATAAAAGTAAAATCTAATAATTTTCATAACAACGTATACTTATTTGTAACAATCATATCTCCAAAGCACCCAGAAAAACTTGCAGCGTTGCAGTGGTAAACCACGGCTTCCCACAAACTGTCAACTACGTCTTTTGTGAGATCTTCTTTACTGAGACCCACAAAGTCATTGTTCAACTTGTTGATCTCATCTTTTACCAATCTTGGTATATAATTTTTGATATTCAAAATATGCTTCACATTAAGTCCTTGCTGACATAGTTCGATTTCAAAATGCTCAATCTGTAACATTCAATCCATTATGAATTCTTTTTTCTTTGTACTTTTTCGTGGTAAGATAAAATGAATAACTAGAATACCATTGATTTCTGCGGCTTAGTAATAGCAAACTGGCAATGTAAGAAGTTGTTGACACTGGAATATATTTTTACAACAACAAAAAAAACAGCTCAAAGCTTGTTACAATTAATAAGTGGTAGGAATGAACATGCTTGTGCAGGATTGCTAAAAGCAGGCAACTTGCACTGATTTGCGAATTTGGTACTAAAGCTCTAACGTCAAACAGCACGAAGCTGCTAGAAACAGTATTAATATTTAAAAATAATTTTTAAAGTAGATTCAAGCATCTGTTTTTTATTAAAATTTTATCGACTTTTAAATGGCATTTAGGCCTATGGATGTTAACTTAGAGCGGATAAGGGTGTTATGAGAAAAAGGGGTGGATTTGGATGAAATCTGTGAAATCTGTTATTGTTATCGAAAAACAGCTTTAATATGGACATTTGAATTTGAGCTGGAAGAAGAAATTGAAGGATTTAAGGCACAAGATGAGCAGCACTGAAAGTTTATTTCAGTATTGGTGGAAAGAAATATTATTGCTAAGAGTAATAATTATGTCCATTTCAATTATACGTTGATATCTCTTAATAGTTAATGGATCGATTCGAAAAATGACCGATGAAGATATTACTGCAGTTGTTGACGAAATGACGTTACACCCTTCTGAGGCATTGAAGCTCGTAACGGAAACCTTGGATCTAGACGTCACTTACTACACTTTCAGAGACAATGTTTCCGATAAGACAGAACTGAAATGCTTTAAGGCTGCAAAAAAAAAGAAGGTTTTGTCATAAAGGTCTAAGGCAGCTAGATAAGAATTTGCGAACAGTTATTGCCATCTTACTAGAGAGCAAGAGATAAACACCGTCTTCGCTAATGAGAATGTTTTTTCTACAGATAAAGATGGACGATATACTGTCTGGACACCTCCAAGTGCCCGCTACTTACTTAAGTACGTAATTTCAATTTACCCCAGCGGTTGAGTGAGCAAAGCGTATTGGAAATGGTGCACTGGTCATTGTGCTGGTGATATCGTCAAGGTCAGCCAGCGTATGAATGCTGCACGACACGTCCAGATCTTGGAATATTACTGCAGTTATTTATAATAAAACATTACTTTTTTACTAATAAATAACCTCTAATACTAGAAACATAACTATCTGCTACAGTGTTGGTAGTAGTCCTCGTCACTGGCTTTTCTTGGCGTTCCCCCGGCACTTAAGTTTCAATTACAATACCACTAGTTGTGATAAGACTGACCAAAGTTCCCAAAGCCTCCTCCAGTACTGAAAAAAACACCTATAATGCTGTTCATAAGCATATGTCCATCGTATCTAGGCAAGAAAATCACATGTTAATACCAGCTGATTTCACCAGCTGTATTTGTATTATATGTTTCATAGCTAGCTTGTTATTGGCAACAGGTTCTTCGTCAAGTTCTTTGTTAGATGCACAGAATCCAAGTCCCCTACGAAGTTTGCTGTCCTCATCTTGTTATCAACAAAGCCCCCAGCAAGTGATCTAATCACTATAAATAAAAAGCATTACCAGTTTGCATTTGTGCTATATCATATGTAAACAATGACTGCAAAGGGCTTAGTATAAAGCGATTTGATAACTATAATATGATAAAAGGTGGTCTACCTATGAAAAAATAACCTGTTGGTTTAAAACAGTGCGGTCAGCACTCGGAAGAAAGCAATTTTTAAGAAAATCTCAGCTTATCTTGGACAAACAACTATTTGACAGCATCTTCCATCTTGCATCAGACTCATCTTTGAATATCAATGCAGGCTCGTGATTTACTTGAGACACATCAACCTGTAATGCATTTAAACATATACACATAAGCAATCATCAGATAATTAGTAACATTTCTTATAGAAATGATGCAATGCACAAAACTACACATAGCGATATCAAAAACAAATTCACTGAGAATTGTTATAGCGTTTGTTGTTCGATATGTGACAGAGTTTGGAGAAAAAATAATGTTAAAAAATCAGCAGACAAGCATAAAGACATTTTAGTTGATTTTTTGTAAATATCTCACTTAATTTTCTTCAATTTTTTTTCTTACAATTTTTTGTAAACGTATTTATTCACTTTTATTTGAGATTTCTTTGTAAAACATTCTTGCTTTAGAATCTTTATTATTATGTTCATATGATCTGTTAAGCAGTTCCTGACAAACACAAAGTTCCAATGTCTACATTTAATGGTTTAAAGTATGCCCTTATACCAAGAAATTTATCGAAATTCAATTTAGCTTCTGAAAAATTAATTTTTCAAAAGATACTATTCATGAAAATACGTAGGTTGAGATATGTTTAAGGGCAATTTGGTATTTATTCCTAAGTTATAAATGTTCGAGTATCATCAAATAATATTTTACAGTTATTACTTAGAAACATTAATAATGACTAATACATTCAGGTTCATATAAAAAAGAAACAAGTTCTTAAGTCAAGTTATTTATAAGGATAAGTTTATGAACGTAATATCAAGTTATGGTTATAGTACTTAATTAAGACATCACTATACTTGGAAAACAAAATTAAAATCAATAAAACGATTTTTAATAATGAGCCAAAATCATTGCAGATTTGCTTGGTTGATGTCAGAGAAGATGTACCAACAGAGAAAAGTCCTATTGCTTATCAGCAGACGTTCTTGTGGAATAAAGATAAATATCTGTCGATTGCACCTGGTCAGGATGATGTTCCTACCAGTTTTTTATTTATGAATATGCAGAAGAGCTCTCTTTTTCTGTCACATACTTGGGCAATTTCAGAAAAATCAAATAAGGAGTTTCAGTTACTCCATTTATGATGGGCAGCAGTGAATTAAGACAAGCTGACGTGGAGAAACGGACGTTATATTAACACAATTTGTATCTAAATATAGCATTAATACTAGAAGAGTTGACACTCTAAGAACAGATCCGAAAATAACTTATTACAGAAACTACCACATGACTACTGATTACAATGACCACTGATTACAGCTAGTGATAATCTCGTAAAAAATCTTAGTGGGCTTTGTATTACCATGTGAAACAAAGCTTAGTAAGCACTTAAAATAAGCTTAGTACATTTTCCACTTTCGTACCATTTAATAGATTATCATCAAGAAATACACAAAAAAATTATTAAGTTTATTTAATTTATAACAGGCACACTAACACACATGGTTAGTGCAATGCTTACATTGCGTGCGCATCTACTGAAAAGCTGCAGTAGCTATAGATGGGATAACTATTCATACAGCATTGAAAATTTCACTTTCTGCACTTTAATCACTACCAGTTAAAACAGTTTAGTTAAACAGTTCATTATTTTAATTTTTCAAGGCAAGAATTATTATTGATGAAACTAGTATGGTTGAAGTAAAACTGCTTTCCCTATTTGATGAACGATTGAAGCAAACCACTTATGACTACGATACGAGTTTCAGAAGATTAAATATAATTTTAATAGGACACTTACGCCAGTTACTACCAATTAGAGCTACACAAATTTATAAACAACCAAGGCAGTGGATGGCAGGATCTGTTCTCAAATTTCATGAGCTCACCGAAGTTATGCGACAAGATAACAAAGTAATCTCTACTATACTCACAAAAATTGTTAACGGTCAATGATTGGATCAATCAGAAGTAGTTGTAGTTATGGACTCTCGATTTTTTACGAAAGAAGATGCTGGAAGATTGTGTTCTGATGGAATAAGACTATTTAATAACAATGCATGGGTTGACGTTTACAATAATTTGATTTTGCTTCAATCAGAGGTTAAACTTATTTCTATTACAAAAACTGTTTTTATTGGATATTAAAATAACGAGCAAGAGGCTTTTACTTAACAGAAATTACATAAAATACCTGTTATCGACACAGGTGGTTAACATTATGAATTTGTAGTCGTAACAAATAGATGATACTTATTGACAATAAATTTTGATGTATCTGATGGTCTTGCTAATAGTACTGTTAAAATATTAGTTCACGTTGAAAGAAATGAAAATGACGATATAACACGTGTATGCTTACTTTTTTCTAATGGTAAAAAGGTTGGTGAAAAAATCAGGAAGAAGGCTGCGTCGCATTTTCAAAAGTACAATATAAAAAGGCTTGCAGTACCTATAGATAGCTGGGCTAGTACAGTTTATTTTAAGAAAATTAAAATCTTACTCGCCTTAAGAAATTATTTTACGTTAATTTCTAGCTGCACTTTAACTATCCATAAGTCACAAAGTGTTACGTTCTACGAAGTCGCTTACGAGTGTGGTAGTAGTCATCCGTTAGAATTGGTATATATCGCCATCGCTCGCGTTACTGAATAAGAAGGCCTTTTTATAGTGCCTGCTAAGGAAGATTCTAGAGTTCTTCATGGGCAGCAAAATAATGCATCTAAAGTGGCCTTGCAATACAAATTTTGACGAATAAATTTAAGTAACCTGAATACGATCACTTAAATAATTTAACATTAAATGTAAGACAAGAGAAGATTTTTTATTCTTACCATGAATTACCAAAGTTTTTAAGCTTATGCAAAAGATCTTATAGATTGCGTTACACAACCATGTAACTTGTTATTATTTATTGAAAGGTGAATGAATAAGAATATTTTTAACACAATTTGAATGTCCTGGTACTCAATCAGGCAGTGTCGCAATTTATCAACATGATAGTGAAGAATCTACGATTGCAACTACAAATAAGAATTGATGTAAATACACAAAATGGGCAAAAATTAAATGTTGGAATCTCTTGAATTGAAAAACTGTGTTATTGACACTGCAGTCATACAGCTAACAAAGAAATTACTTAAGCATCCATTTATGTATCCACAAATCAAAGTGTTGTAAATATCATAAGATTTATTCACGCTAAGTTGCCAAGGTTTACCGACGAAGGTTTGCAACTGTTAAAAGAAAATTTTCTCAAATTACGTTTAGTATTGGGTGGAGACTTTATAACTAACTTCGCCCTAGATGCCTCATTATCATTGGTTATATTTTTAGAAGATACATTCTATTTAATAATGATAAATGATCTTAAAGAATAAACTACGAAATATAGTACTACTATTTATGCAGTATTTGCTAGAAATAAGGACATTATTCAATTGATTGTGTATATTTCATAATTTTTTTATTATAAACCGATCCTTACTACGATAGAAAATAGATCAGAAGATTCTACAGTGTTAATTGTTAGATTTAATGATAATGAATGAATTAAGAAAACTATTTTTTTCCATTACTAATGTATTTTAGTACAAAGAAGGCCGATTTATTCTAAATCACATTTGAACCTTTTGTGTAACTGGAATTCATCATTTATTTTTAATACGCTTATGAATAAGAGAAATATAACCTTAATTTCATGTTTGCTTTTTTCTAATCTATAATATTTACTGATAAAAATACATATTTGTTAATAAACTGTATTTTTTAATATTAAAATATTAGGTATAGATTATTTAAGGTAATTAAAGTAAATACTTTTTAATCATAGACAATCCAATACCACCGATATCAAGAGCGTATTCTTTGATGTTTTACATCTGTCGGAGGTCCCAAGACCCACACCTGGTTTTTTTTTTGTTTTAATTAAATTAATAAACTAGTCAGACATACTAGTGTTTCAATAATTATTAAAGTTTATTAAAAAAATGTTCTTAGAAAGAATTGAAAGAGGCAGCAGATGTTATTTGTTGCACGTGCATGTGTGCTGATTATCCCTGGCTGTACCAAATTAAGTTTTCCTTCATCTTGATAGACGAGAGTATGCATACTACGGAATCTGAAAGTATGGTACTTCTAGTTCTTACATTCCAGCAGTTTATTCTCTTTGGGTATCACTGCTTGTTTGGTCCTGTTGTCCTGTTGTAATGTTTAAAAATGCGGTACGTGTGTCTTTCTCAATTACTTTATTATAGGCTTGTTACTTTGAGCAGTATATCGTTCAGAGTTAAAGTCAAATATGCGGTATGTACCCTCATTTATCTGAGTACGTCAAGATTTCGTTGTTGTTAGTTTTACTTTACAAAACTTTTATCTAACTTTAACTTTTAGGTTCACCTAAAAATTTTCATATGAAGGCTCACTATACAACAGTATGTGTGTACTAACGATCGTAAGCTCATCAAGATCAATGTTCCAGAAACATCTCCAGAAGAGTTGAGGAGGCATAAAATGTCCAAAAAATGTCAACGCGCTTACTACGCATTTCTGGTGCAGTACACGTAGTATTGAGGATCACTATATTCTGAACTATACCCAAAATTAGAGGTACCAAAAATTAATGCTTTTCATGGTTGTGCGGGATATCTAACAATTACCAGGGAGTACGTTAATTTTAAATAATTACTTTTTATTTTTTGACTTTTTAAAAAAGTAATAGATAAGGAATAAAAGCTTAGTTCATTTCAGATTTCTTACATGATCCTTAAAGGTTCATATTTGCACTTCGTCCAAAAAAGGACAGCATTATAATTGCAAGTAATATACAAGTTTTTTTGAAGTAGCCACTCTGGAGTTATTTGTTAAGCTTTTATAGGAAAGGACTTGCAGTTGTCAACGGTTCTCCTAATAGCTGTAGCTTAAAATGCACCATAAATTGTTTCACGATGAGAGAGCATAAATTAATGAAACAGTTGCAGAATTATCTGTAGGCAATTGAGGAGCAAGGATTGTAAATCATGTTAAAAGTGTTCCAATCAAACGTAAAAAAAATTGTGCGGAAAAAGCACGAGAACACCAATATGACTAGTTATTGCCAAGAGACGATATTTCTTATGGGAAAGTTTGTAAGACTTTTTCTTTGATGACGATTAGCTGTAACGCAAATTTTACTTAGGCACTTTAATTTGCATTGTAAAATGTCGATCACGTAATACTTATTCCAAAGACAGGTGATTGCAGCAATACAAGGAAAACTAAACAAGATAATGTTGTTACTATTATAAAAAATCATATTAAAGAATTTAATCAGACTATCTTCTACTATCAACGAGCTCACGCTCCAAATAGGTGACACTTATTACACGAACTGACAATAACGATGATGCAGCAGAATTTTTTTGTTAAGTATAGTCAATGGGTATCTTACAAAAACTACCGTTGCGTCTTTGCAACAATGAATTTTTTTTTAACACAATTAGGTAACGAAGAGTGTGAAATATACGAACTATTTAACACACATAATTCTGAGCTTACAAGAACTTTGTCTCCCAATTGTGGAAGTTGTACAATTGACAGTGGGATCGCTTGAAACATCAGACAACTGGGACTAAATATCAAAAACATGTCAAAATAACTAAGTGATCTCCTGATACTGATTTTTATTCCGTTTATTAACAAAAGGTAATGATGTTACCTGAAATCAAGGGCTTTGAATTTTTTATGTTTACCAAGCACTTGATTGCATTTAACTAGAGTTTTGTACCTTTACGTACATCTAACCAAAACTTCTTGCTGATTTATGGCATAAGGCTAATTTTGGAAGAAAGTCTGAGAATACTATAAGTTCCTTTCATTAACTTTTTAACCGTTGTCAAAATAAAAATAAGACAATTTTTTATTTTTTTCAACTATTTAATTAACTTACAAGAATTAGGAACAAGTACGATAAAATTTTGTTTTTTCAAATCTGGACACATATTCATGTCAGCAAATCATTTTCATCATGAAGTTGTGTTATCCATGACAAAAAAAAGTAATTTGCATAACTTTTAAGATTTTTAGATGTTAGTACAGGAAGATAGCGTGAGTAAAGGTGTTTGTAAAAATGTTAGGGCCTAATGATTTTTCACTATGGGCTGACAAATCATTTTTTTGATTTGTAACCATCTGATTTGCTAGAACTATTTTTATTACTTGATAGTTAACTACTGTCAAACTGTTGTATATTTTTCAATAATATGGCATCTGAGTTACCTGTATTAAATTTGACTGAAACAGGAGCTATAACCGTCCAACTATTTCTATAAAGAAACTTGTGTTTATTTTCAGAATTAAGGCCTGCGATATCATTCAAACAGCCTTAAAATTATTCCAATTATGTGGAATTTTTCCAACAGTTAAAGAAGAAAACTTTATACTGTTTGTCTGACTTTTAATAATACATCATATTTCTACATAAAAATATCATTTTTTTAAGGTTATAAAAAAAAATTGAGCATGAATTAAAGAGACTTCCAGTTCTTATTCAGTAATTCAAAAACACAAAAAAATTTCGGTAAGACCAACAGACTCGAAAGTCATGTTTTTTTTTTTGTGTTAGGATCTGAATTTTTTAAGGTTCTAAAGAAACGTAATGTAAAAGAGTTAATTAGATTTTTTATTCTTATTCACGGATGTTGAAAACAATTTAAAAAATTTAAGTTTAGAAATATATAATTTGAATGATATAAATGATATAATATATAATTTGAATGAGAATGATAAGCTCTTGTAGAAGCTCGCCGGGACCATAGGGAGAAGGACAAAAAGTTGAAGGTGCAATAAACACAGCAATCATCTGCGGCTTCTTTACGGATTGGAGAATACCAGCCTAAGCTAGTACTCTAACAACCAAGAGGAAGATGGAAAGATGTAGGTGTCATCTAACACAGCAATCAACTTTGACAACTGTTTTAAATAGAATACAAGCTCTCCTTAGTGTTTTATATAAATTTGGATCAACATTAATGGCGATACACTGATTCTTCTGTACATAGATTGAACAGTTATAAAAGCTATTAGCTCGATTAGAATAGATAGTCTTTCTAATATTAACATTTATAATAGCGTAAGCACAGAAAAGCAGGGTAAGACGCTTAACCAGCCCAAAAGGTGGAAGCGTACTAAAGAGCAAGCTCGCGGCTTCTTTCTGACTCAGCATGTTTGATATACATACCTCCACGTGCCAATACCCCCTTCCGGTTGCGTTAGAATTCTAATTTTTTCGAAATTAGCTTTGCATTGATATTTTATAGAGCCTTTAAAAGTGATAAGATCAATTGTTAGTAGGAAAAACTGTATATTAAAGTAGATTTGATGGAATTTTGAGGACTACGGCATTTTAAAAAAATACTCGGGAGTAGATGTTCTACGCTGGTGAATGAATACTGGGCTGCTTTTAAGTAAGTATGAAGAACAGGCTGCTAATTTCAAATAAAAGTGGTAAAGTTTATGTAGAAAGAGAGCTGTGCCCTTAACTTTTTTTTTGGTAGGCTTTAGTATTCCTTCTAGTGGCCTCTTGCTGAAATGAGCTGTCTATTCTGTTTGTGTCAATAGATATTTCTAAAATTTATCAATCAAGGACTCCTTGTTTTTTTTAAACTGTAGCTTACGTGCTATCCGTGGGTCAAAGAATGTTACAATACATTCAATATCTTTGATGTTGTAGAATAAGAATTTATTTTTAAAGATTTAATTGTACTTTGTTTTTTTTTTTTCAAGTCTTACTTGTAGTTTCAATTTTTGTTATAACTGTTAATAATATCACTTATAATACTTATAAGGAAACATCTATTTCTATGGGATTAGTAGAACACAAATTTCAAACTGACATAAGTTTTGAAGAAGCGTAACGTTATGTTGCCTTTTCAACTACAATAATTCTTCACATGGTTTATTATGTCTGAAAATTTTTTAGGCAATATTATTCGGAACAAACACAAAAAAAATTTTATTGAAGATCATAAAGATGATGAAAATAAAGCTCTTTTACATTCAAACGAAATTTTTAATTCGTAAAATATGTCTTGCAAAGATTTTAGTTTATCAGACCAACAGAAACGACAAAAAAAATATCAATACTGATAAAAATGAAAGAATATTTTGTAAACATAAATTTAATGCAATGCTTTTACAACTTAGTCTTAATCAACATCTAATTTTTCAAGAAATAGTAAAATTTGAAAGAAAATTTTTTTTTATCAATGGTCCTGGTGGATCGGGAAAAACATTTTTATATAAAACACTACTTTATTATTTCATATCAATTGAAAATAAAATTCTTACAATAGCTTGGACAAGTATTGATTCTATTCTACTTCCAAGAGAAGTTACCGCTCACCAACCTTTCAGACGTCATTTAGGCTTAAGCACTATAGAAAGTGCGTTTTTCCAGTTTGAGCCAGATAAACAAAAATTACGTGATGTAGAGGTACTTATTAAGGATGAAGTTTCCATGATACCAAAAAAATCATTAGAAATCGTTTATGGGCCTTTAAAAGATTTATCTGGGAATAATAAACTTCTTGGAAGTAAAATAATAATTTTAGATGAAGACTTTCGTCAAATTCTCCCAGTAGTGAAAAACGGAAGCAAAATTGCTATTGTTTAGGAAACCATAAAATTTTCCGATTTTTTGAGTTTTTTAAACATTTTTGAGGTTATGCTATTCTATAGGCACGTTCTACCCTACGTAGTAAATCAAAGATTTCAAATTGGTGACCTTGTAAAAAAGTGTGATGGAAGTGGATTTTGTTTTGATTCTCCACCTTTGCCCCACCTCCCTTACCGTACTTCTGACCTTCAGTACTATATCAAACACCGTCATATTACTACACTAAAAAAAAATTGTTTATTGTATATTTTCATTTATTGTGGATTCATTCATTTGGTATTATTTTACATGAAATAAGCAAGTTATTTAATATAATAAAATTTTTTGATACATGTTTGTTGTGAAATTTTAAACCATTTATTTATTCATCATGAATTTGCTACTTTCAAAATAAATTAATTGTTGACTGTACGATTTTTCTCTATCTTTTTAGATTTTTTTATAAATGGGAAAAAAAAAAATTTTCTTACTGTAGGAATATACTAATTGATTTTTATTGCATTGTCTTCTTTCACGATTTTTCCGTTGTAATTTAGAACAAAATTCTGAGAGGCGGGAGAAGCGCAAATATATGCTGCAATGCTGGAAATTATTTTTCTTATAAGGATTTTTCTCAAGATCCCTTCTCTCGGCACAGGATTGATAAAAAACTAAATACGCACCACGTTCAGAGGTTAAAAAATGTCCCTAATCTCACGTTATCCATTTATTCACCTAAATCTGCTACATCCTCAACCTCGCTCACTAGGTGCATCATATACTATATTGCAGCCGCACCCGACTAATCTACGTATACTTATTCCAACGATAATTGCACCATCTTAGTACATAATTCTGTTTCATACGAGGTATACTTATGTTTATAATTTTATTATTTGCCATATAATTTTAAAGAAGTATAACTCCTCACTTGTGTACCCAAGCACCCACTGTTCACTGGTTTATTTAGAACATAATATACGTTCGAATGGTAGACAATTTTTTCCATTGCTACTGGATATAGGAGAAGGCAAAATTAAAATTCTTAGAATTACTCAGACATGGAAAACAAAAGATGTATGTTGTAAAATTTTCAATAATGATAATGATTTTTCTATAACTAAAGCAACGTTAACATCTCACAATGAATACACACGTTTTTAGAACAAAAAAGTTCTAAATAAAATGATAGGAACATTAGTAACGTATTATAATATTGATAAAGCAACTTACAAAGGAGTAGATAGAACAGAAGATGAAATTTTTATCAATTTTTCTACAAAATAGTTAAAAAAACATATAGAAGGTTTTCCTCCATTTCAACTGAATTTAAAAATTAACGCTATTGTTATGTTGATACGAAATTTAAACCTATCTAAAGGACCTTGTAATGGTAAAAGAGGACGAATTACACAATTCTTTAAATACAACGTTGAAACTGTAATAATTACAGGAAAAAAAAAAAATAAAGTCTTTATTCCAAGAATAACACTAAACACAAATCATTCTTCTTCACTACGATTTATATTGTACAGAAAGCAATTTTCATTTACGTTAGCTTTTTCTATAACTGTCAATAATTCTCAAGGTCAAAGTTCTGATGCCTTAGGATTATACCATAGAAAACCATTATTTTCTCATAAGCAATTATATGTTGCATTGAATAGATGTAGAAACCAGAAAATATTTTTTATCTAAATTAAATCAGAAAAAAAAATTAAAAATCGAAAATATTGTTTGGAATGAAATTTTAGAGTAACAAACAAACTATTCCATGGTTTATTACTATTTTTATACTTTCATGCAAATTTTTTTTTTATCAAAAAGCAAATTACAGTATTTTCTAGTACGCAGATTTGTAAAATCATATACAATTCGTTTTGTGTGATATGTTTTCAGATATACCATCGTGGATGCAAAATTTTATCAGCGTGACAAATTTAAATAAAAATTTTCAAATCTTGATAGTCTATCATTGCACGAAAAAGTTTAAAAAAAAGAAATTTTTTTTTGTTATTTATGTATTATTATTATATCAGAGAAAAAAGAACTATTTGCATTACAAAAAAGAATGCCAAAAGTTAAAAAAATTTTAAGTGTATAAAATGCGGAAAATATTTCAAAAGAAATTATCACTAACAGAAGCACTTAAAAACTTATGAAAAAAACGTTAAAAAAAATATTTGTCAAAATTCTGAGAAAGGTTCTGTAAAAGCAGAGCACCTTAAAAGGAATTTCCAAGAATACAATCAAAATAAACATCGTTAGTAAGTAAAATGGTAACAAAATTTGTTGTGATAGACAAATAAAATAAAACCATTCGTAATACTTTATATATAAGGCTTAACAAATTTATTTACTGCATTATTATAAAACATAGTGTGATAAAATTGGGTGGAGTATGGGAAGTAGTATGGGGAGAAGCTGTGGGTAAGTGGGAATGAGCGGAGCGGGGGGAGGTAGGGGAAGCAAGACCTTGCTGTAAACTCTTACAACTACATAATATATATATATATTCTAGTGGGGCTAACGACCATCTGCTCGAGCCTTATTATACGTTGCTTTATTAAGATGTAAGAATTCAAAAAGAATTTTTATTAAAATTGCATTCGAGAATAAATCAGAAATTCAAAATATTGTTTAGCTAGAAATTTTTCAGTCATTAAAAAATATGTAACTTTGAAGATCGTCACATTAAAACAGACGGATGTTAATTTATAAAAACCATTAAAAACAAATATGTGAAAAATGTGGAAAGGGTTTTAAAAAAACAGAAGGGTTAAAAATAACACATAAAATTTCACAACATTAAACTAACAGAATAAATTGTTGTTTCAAAAGCTTAATTGTGCTTGTCGATTTATTAATACCTCCTCCTGAATTCAGTCTTTTACTTAATAAAGTCCTCAAGTAATCAAGAATTGTATAATTGAGTAAAGTAGACATGAACCAGAAAGAGATTTGAAATGTAAAGGTTCAATCAAGTTAAACAAATAATGGTACTTCAGAGACACATAGTGAGTAAGGGGCAGCGATTAGACAGAGATAGACCCATGATCAGTGACTTAAAAACCCCTAAAAACGAAGTATGACTTAAGTACTACATTGCGTATATTTTTTTACATTTATGATGGTAAAAAATTAGATAAAAGAGTATTTTATTGAGGGGGGTGGAGGGAGAGGTGGAGAGGGAGCAGGGGGGAGCTCACTCAAATACAATTTGATTAAAACTGACTTTAAAACAAGCAAATAACTACGTAAATCGAGGGGGAGCTGTGGAGGAGCTGAGGGGTAGGGGGGAGCGGGGTGGATGAGACTCACTTTTGTTCATACAACTTTGTAATATAGGAAGATATATATATATAGGAAGATATATATA
>NW_019379633.1:279750-297284 GCF_000648655.2 Copidosoma floridanum
TTTTCCGCCCTCGGGTGGTTTTGGGAGGCTGGTACTTCCTCGGGCGAAAAAGCAGTTTTCCGGAACTCGTTCGAAAAGTCTCCTTTACGAACCTCGTTACGTCCCTCGCCTTCGGCTCGGGCCGCAAACCTCTCGGTTTGCAAACAGAGAATTTTCAAACTCGTAGGAAAACTACTATTATCCCAAGTGAAGAAATGATCTTAATGGTTTTAGACTGGAAGTATGACTATTACAACTTCTTTTTCTCAGCTTGATTTTGCAACGTATATCTCGTGTAGATAAATAGTCATTTGATGAAATTAGCAAGACGTGTCTTTTGTCAAGGTCTATTACAGGTTCTAAAATGTAGTTCTCATATACGTTGACTGAAGAGAACGTTCTCAAACTAACTTAAAATTTCCTGCAGTTATCTCCAATGATTTTTGCAGCAAAGATGGCTAACAAAAAACTGTTTCTACAGGTAAAATTTTGTAGTTACTATAAGAACTTGTTTACAGTATTTTGTTTTCTGCTCTAGCATAATCATTTTAAAGAAAATCATTATTATTATTGAAATAAAAATGAAAAGAAGCGTATACACAAATTGCAAATGACGAGAAGAAGCAAGAATGTTCTATATCTAATTGTAACTAGACCATCCATGGGTATTTATTTTCGAAGATTATATAGAACATTTAAGTGATGAAAGCAATCGCTGTGTTCTATTTTTTTGTATAATTTACTGATTTATATTATTGTTATAATTAACGTTTTGTTGTTTTTGTGGCATCCCGTGTCATATACTTGATATTTATTACTTTAAAACACAGAGTTTCTTTTTTAAATTACAACAATAAATTGCTCAGCGATCTTGAACCATGAAGCAGTATACCTGATTCTGCAATCACGTGATATATAACTTACTTTTTTTGAAACAAGCTACTGTCGCAAAACTCAAACTCGCAACCTTAAACAATCTTATAAAACGCTTATCTTGCGAGATCAATTCGCACATGTACACCAAATAATATGATTAATCAACAACTTCAACGTTCTTTACTGGGGATGTACACAAGAAACATCATACATCATTTTAACAGCAACTTGTATTTTATGTTAAATCCGAGAAATCAGCAGCTTTAACTATCAATAACTGTAAAATTATTTCATTACGACTGTACTTGTGTCATTCAAGGGTAATTACGTTAAGCTCTGATTGATCGCTTGGATTCCTAACTTGACGCGTCCTCCTTAAACGCAAGAGTATGAAAACTTCACACACTTAACAATATTTGCCTTTTTTCTTCTATAAAGTGCTCCAAAGTAACTATAAAGGTTGGAGAGTGAGTTCTGTTTCGTCTTTCAAGCGGATGTAAGACTTTGTTCGGTGATTGAGCTATGTGAGAAAATCTTGAGCAAACCAAACCACTGTAAACTCACCTAAACAGTGAATCAAAGTGGAACAAGAAAGTAAGAACCGTTGACTTGGGTTCCAGAGTTAAAAGCAGAAGCCTAATTATTGTCATCGCCATTAGTGCTCTCGAGTAGGATTAGGAACATCGTTGTGGTCAACCTTGTAAGATCTTGTGACTGTGTGACCGCAAGCAGCGGCTAACCAACGATCATAGAAGTAAGTTAATTTAAGGGAACTGTAGATTGTATAACATTGTAAATGTGAATCCAAAACATTGTTATTTATACGATTTGTAAAATTAACTATTCATATTTCTTCTAAATTCATTAAATCGACAGTTAAGACATAACTTGGTAGTTGATTAAATTAATTTTCTTAATTCAAAAACATTTGAATCACTAAATTATATTAAACATTTCAAGATCTTATAATTCTAATTGATTGACACATAACTCTTACCTTAATAAATAAATTGCATATCGAGGAAAAATAAAATAGGCACTGTATGACAAAGACCTTTACAAGGACGCGAGATAAAAAGACGAATAAGATACGTTCCTACCGTATGACGTAAGACATAAACTCTAACAGTAAGTCAACGCTAGCTCAGCGTACACCACTCCATACATATTGCTCAGTGAAACCTAACACCACAACGACGATTCAACGATTCCAAAGAAAAGTATACTGTAAGTAAAAGCAAATAAGGCCTTTGGACTGATGGCTGGTTCCTGACAAATGAAAATTTAATTTATTTGTTTGTATAACGAATCTACGAGTTCCGCTCTTCAGTTATAGAAGTTTGGATATAACATTCTCATGCATCGTGAGCTTAGTCAGGTCCTCAGTATTCGATGTTGAATTTTTTATCGGTGGGGCCTCATTGAAGACATATGTCAATTTTTGTTTGACTTTACTGAGAATTTGATCTTCTATTGTGTGAACTTGATTTCTTTTAAGTATCTTTTTTTTCTTTCGTTATAAATTTTGTTAAATGCCTTGTATTCTTCTATGGCAAAGTAATGTTTTTTTTAAGGATACTGTATTTTTTTTGTGGCAACTGGTCTTACAGTATTCCTTAACAAATCGTTACTTTTCTTCGTGTGGTGTGGTTTTGTAACATCTGTTATATCTGACATTTTTGTTAAAACTTAATATTTTCTAACTAAGGTCATTTACAATAGCCAAAGCTTGTTAAAATTAGTGCTATGCTAAATTGATTTAGGTATTTTAATTTGTAGTGTTTTCAAGCAGGGTTGTTTATTTATTTTACGTATGTCCTGTTCCCCATAAATCATCTGAGAGTTAAAAATCATTTTCATACCTTAAATACAGATTTTCTCTGGGATATTATATTCTATCTTTTTTTTAGTAATTTGAATGGATGGGCGACTTGGTGTATTGTATTTTCCGTGCTCTTCTAGAGTTGATGTTTCACAAATGGGTTTATTATGAAAAAAGTTTTCTCAGCTATTATAAAGGTCTTCTGAGTAACTTTTCTTAGCTTTCTGACTGACTGTCAATAAGTTTGTTCCAATTTGTTTTTCTCTTTCTAAGAAAACTACCTGCTCTGGCATAGCATTCTCGTAAATAGGTGAGCTGAGTGTATGGATATTAGTTTTTTTGCTGTCGAATCTCTGTTTTTTGGAAAATCATAAAAAATTAACAATACGATATAACAGCATGTTAGAGAAAAAAAAAATTAGCCTTTACGACAAAGAAGCCCATCTGCATTAGCTCTTAAGACACAAAAGCTCAGCAGCAATAAAATTATGGACCATCCGCCCAGCGAGCCTATTTTTGAGAATACACTCTAAAAAAATGTGGCGTTCTCCTAAATAGAAAAGCAAACCCAAAGAGACTCGTCAGTAACGAAACTTGTAAGAACCTACAACAAGGTATTTATAATGACCAAAAAAATACCCTAACTTTAAGAGACACTTAAGTTCTGAAAGTAAATGAAAAATCTGATACTATAGAACACTCGCCCTTTTGAATCACTAAAAAAAAGAAAAAAAAACGAATTTTTTTTAATAGAAAAATACTTCGCATCTTGAGGGATAGTAGCTCTATTTGTTTATAGATAGCTATTTTAAAATGTAATCTCAACCCACTTCTGCAAATAAAATAACTATGCTCATCGTTTTAAAAAATACGCCAATGAGATTCTCGAGAAATAAAAAATTGTTATAATTCTACGTACTTGAATCAGACCATATGTCACAGGCTTTTAAACATGTAGCTATGGTAAACACAAGAAAGTTAGTGCTTATAATAATCAAGCACTCAAAGGTATTTTTTTTTAATTAGTTAAGAAAAACAGACTATTTCGGAGAAAAATACGTAAGTTCTGCATATATCTTAGCAGAAAATACTTCAAAAAGCAAATGAAAGAATGATACGAGTATGGTGTAAGAATTGTTACCTCGCATTGTAATATAGATTAGTCTTACAGAAAAAATTATACAGGGACATATCAGTGTAACAATAAAATTATTGTACTTTTTGTAAACACTTATACACTGAGAAAGAAGTGGAAGCGGTGATGTACCAGCGGTGATGAGGTTATGCTCTCATAGTTGTAGGGCGTACGTAGCGCCACTTACGGTACAACAGGTATTTCACACTTGAAGGATCGCTTGTATCCTGCATGAGTGGGAGCTGTGACGTCTCACTGGGTGGACAAAATCGCACCGTCAGTGAAATAGCCACATAGGAGACAGTTGCAGTCTCGCCAAGTGAGATTGTGTATGCACCGCAAGGGGGGCTCTGGTCTCTCGCTGTGGGACAGCAGCTGCCTCACTCGAGCGGAGTTAAGTAGCCCTACTGTTTGGTAAAGCAGATCTCCTTCGAAAGAGTTCTGCTCTCCCACTTCTTTCTCAGTGTAGCTGAATGGATGAGCTGCATTAATTGTGTAAGTAACCTTGTCATTAATTTAGGTAACACTCTTTGTCCAGTGCATGGGAGAATGTAGCAATACGAAGCATAACTGTGGTCCAACTTTAAATGCGTGTAACTTCTGTTCTTATACAGATACCCTTTAGAACACTAATTTCGTCAAAACACTGTTATAACTTTTTAACAAACTCGTACGTGCATTAGTGTTAAAAGTTTTAAGAATGCTAAAAAAAGTACCATGCATATCTTGTATGATCAATTATTCTGTTACTCAAACTTCCTACGATTTACAAAAATTATATACACAACTTTTGAAGCCTTATTAAATTAGGTAGTTCTACGGTTATCTTATAATTACCATTTATGAGCACCATACAGATGCTGTGGAAGTTACTTCTACTATTTTAATACAATTATTTAATATATTAATTTCAATTATACGTATAATCAGTTGTATCGATGACTTTGATGCTTAAAGTTTTGTGTGTTTTAGACACATTTTGTACAGAGTAATAGGGGTAAATTAATGGTGTTTAAGATACACAACTTTTGTGTATATACGATTTCCTCCTTAGTAGACATCTTCTTTATTAAAGTTATATCTTTCTTAGTAATAACGTATCTTACAGGCTATTTATTCTTATTCACCCACTGGTGTATTGGACTAATCGAATAACTCAAAATTACGTTATGACAACAACAGCAGCAGTTTGTTTTGTTGCGTGTTATGAAAAGTTTCATACAAAGCGAATATCCATATTTTCTGTAACTATACATAACTAAAATCACCTAAATAAGCAGTTTTAAGTAATAACTCATTCTCTGTGCCTCACATGAACCATCTCCCTCCTTTCGATCCCCACACAAAATTAAGTGTATCTAGATTAATATTTTTGTATGTGTGCTATTTTCAGTATCTAAACTCGACAGCAAACAGTACTAAGGATCCGGATTCTGATGACAGTGACGCCAATGTAACGCTGACCCATGAAAGCATATGTTCTAGCACCCGTAGGTAAGTAAGAGAGATAGCTGGAGGGGGGCGTAAGAGGAAAGGAGACGGAGGTGGTGATATATATGTAAGTAGGAGAAAAGTGTGTATGTGTGCTTGTAAGATGTGTACTTGACTTTATTAATAACCGTAGGGGCCTAATTGTGGTAACCCAATACCATTTAATACATCGTTACAGCCAAAATACTAACAGCTATAATTTAAATTTTCTTAGCTAAAATAAATTTAGCACTCTTATTTTTCACAAAAATTTTGATAATCCATTTTTTAAGCCGAGAAAATTTTCTGATATATCGAATGATATCGGGCAACCATGATTAGATCCCAGCAGTAGCAACACCAAAAACAACATCGATAGACAATGTGTTGAAGAGTTTAAGAAGCTTGGAAAGCCAAAAAAAGGGACATACAAGATTTGCAAGGTAGACTGTCAAAGTGATGAAACAGTTGCAGCGGTAGTTGCATATGATACATACACCTCTCCTTTTACCAAGCCATGAGATGTCCATATTGCATTCGCTATTAGCAGGTATTTTGAGATAAAAAATTTTCCCCTGTCATCGAAGTAACCTGTAAGTCACGGTACGTTGTCCGTAGCAGTACGTTACAAGGTAGATCATTTAGATTCAAGTTGGGTGCGTGGTGTGAGTTGACACAGTAAGGACGAGTGAATGATGCTAACAGACAATCTGTCATCAAAAACAAGAAGATGGTATAGTAAATGCCTGCTAACAGGCACAATAGATTGAGAAAGACCAGGATTAAGTTGGTAACCAGTCATCAGAACATCTTTTTGGAGACAGTGAGAAAACGATGTAAGTTAGTAAAAATAAATTATTGTGCGTAAGATATGTTAGGACTACGACCTTTGGTGACATTCAGCTGCTTCTTTTTCTTATGACTACCGTTATAGTGAAAACATTGTCTAAAACATTGAGACTAATGTTGGAAAATTTGAAATTGAGTATTTTAAGACACACATGTATCATTTTTGTAATTCTAATGATTTCCTGGCATATATTTGTCCTTAGAGCTGTTAAATATAATTATAAATAATAAATTGAGCGAAAATACATAAGGCATATAAAAAAAAATTTTTCAAGCTCTAATATACATATTTTATGCCAATAGATGATCGGTCACCTAGACTTAGTATTTCTGTTAAACTTATTTCGTAGCCCTCCCACGCTACTAGATAAAATCTGCTTTTTAGTTAAGTCCAAGGTCTTATATTCTTATTATTTTTATATTGGCTTGTTCGAAGTATCCATGTCCTAAAGGTTCTTCTCAAAATTAAGGTAGGAAAGTAGTGCATTTTACTTAAATATATACTTATATAAATAAAATAAAGTATGTAAAGTATAGAAACTTATATTTGAAGAAGTATTACACTAAAAAAAAGACAACATTAAAATACAGCTAATATTAATCGTTAATCTGTACTAACAGATGTTAATAGTACATACGTTATGCTGTAAGTCGTACCTATTCTTTGTATTTCATTTATCTAAGCTGACATAATAGGTCAATTTGTTTATAGTTACATTAATTGCTTTGACTTAGCATTAAAAGAATAAAAGAGTAAAGACGAATAGTAATGTACAATCAAAAGTTACGCACTTAAAGTTAAGTAAATTTGTATCAGGGAGAGAGAAAAAAAGAAAAAGAGAAAGAAAGAGCAAGCGTTTGTGTCTGTACGGAAATAGGTACATCGAAACAAATAAATACAGCAGAAAGCTGGATCATATATGTGTGTAAATGCGTATGTGTGCATGATCATAAAAACTCTCTTTGTAGGTTAATTATTTGTATTTAATGGCAGGTGGTACGTGTGGACTCTGATATGCCACAGCATCTCTGCATAGTTAAAGCACATGTATTGCGTGTCTACGTTGCTACTAACTTAGTTTAAAGCATGGCTGCTTAAAACTCTCTTCTTGCTAATTCATCTAACAATTTTTCACCTTCACGTATATCTTCAGAACATAGAGAAAGTAAAAACAAGAGTCTAAGCACGAGTACAGTGTTATTTTATAATTTATGAGAAATACCATCAAAGATAATCAAGTTTTTATTTATTTATTATCAAGCTTTTTTTTGTCACTAACAACATCTATTAAATTAAATCCATCAATGAATTTACTACAGTTTATAGTTGCCCTAATATTTGAACATACTATAACGCTTAGATAAAAAGTACTTCGTGTAAATAATCAAGCTAAAGTGACTCAACAAACACAAGGAGAATATTTGGATAATTATGTTGATAGGAATATCAAATGGGTAACAGAGTATGAAATAAACAGCGATTATGAGTCACATAGTGATACGGAATACGAAAGAGAAATTGGAAGTAGAGGTACTCGTTGTTAAACTCTTATCATTAGTAACTTTGATGACGTTCCATTAAGTGGTGGATATAATGATTTTATCATTGTCACAAACCAGTGCATATATAGTTTCAGAATGAGTTCTTGTCCAATTCATTCAGCATTTTATACTCCACTTGTGATCATTTGATGTTTCAATTAGATATTAAGCCACAAAAAGTCAGCACAAAACTGTTTTAAGGTCGATGAATATTAATTAACTTAATAAACTTGATGCCATTGCAAAAAAGAATATCTAGTAAACTATTGCAAGGGGGCACTTCTATCACCTAGAATTTATAATGCACGCTTTACATTTATATTTATATTCTTCTATTTATTATATTTTCTTGTAATAAAAAATCCGTCTAATAGACAATTCAATAGTACACATTTTTTTTATACATACATATATTTTATTTTATGAAAAAAATTCCTATTTAAAAATTCAAATTTGAACGCCGCGCGCGGGGAATGTGCGTCTACTACGTTAAGAAAATGCTAGAGCGCGTTCACCCAAAGAAGGGAAAACCTGCTACTCAAAAGGAAATAACGTTAGCATAAAAGGCACCAGTACGCAATGCAAAAAGGAGTCCTCTTCCAGCGAGCCTGGGACGCGGAAACTCCGTTGCTCACCCAGACCTGGAATTTTCCCGTGCACCGGTATAATACCGCGACGTGCACAAAGGGAGAGAAAGAGACGAAGTACGAAGGCTGATAACTGAAAAGTAAGTTTGTACACCACCAACAGGTAACACTTCCACTAACCGGTATCTACTTGGACTTTCGGTGCTCAACCACTTTAAGCGTGGAGACGACGCATCCCCAAGTAGTCGAGGCACTAGGGTTAGCGACCACGTTCTTAGGCGAAGTTCCTGGGTTGACGACTTGAGCAGTGCTCAAGACACCCAAGGGCCCTGAGAACGACCTAACCTTACGTGACTTGGTAGGATAGGTAGTTACCTAACACTAACTTTCCGTGGTTGTAATAAAAATTCGTATTAGTCTAACCTAACGTGTTTAAGCAGAGATATTAAGGAGGGAAAATTCAAATTGTCATTTATGTAAAATTCTCTATTAAAAGGGCGGATAAATTTTAAGTAAATTATCGAGTATATTATATTTTTTTTATTATTAACGTAAATAATTGCGATTACTCAAATATAATTAATACATGTAAAAATTGAAGATATAATTTCCTTAGAATCATATGATTGAATAAATATAAGATAATTAAAAATAAATTGATTGTACTTATTTAAGCAAACCTTCCCCTCCACGTAAGATTGCGAGTTCCTTTTATAGTTTAAGATAAAAACTAGAAAAATAGCTGTTAAGATTTCAAATCGTTTATATAAACTGAGAATATTATCTGTACCCCAAAAAGGGGCAGGAATAAATTAAAAAAGATATTAGATTAGAAAAATATTGAATAAGTTAAAAAAGATATTAAATTATTAAATTGATTAAATTAAGGGAATATTCAGGAGAATTCAATAAAGTAATAATCAATAAACAATTGCTGTATATGGTGCAGGAATTAATTGATTATTCAACAGATAAATTTTGAAACTTGATAATAATTATTTTTAAATATTGTATGTAATCGGCAATCTAAGCAATTTCGCTCTTTTACACAGGGCAACGAACCCGCCCTCCGATATATAAACACTATCAATGTTTGTGTGTTGGGTCCTAATCTTAGAGTTTCCTCGGTACAGATAATATTCTTAGCCGATTGTTACCACCACTAATTAACCGGGGTTATACTCAAAGAAAAGGAAGTCGTACTATGATGTATTTTATGATTCAATGAGGGAAGCTAACAAAAAACAGAAATCTTTACTTCTTCATGTTATTTATCATCTTTTCTCAGATTTAATACCTTACAAATATTTTTCACTGGACTATCTGGATATTGCTAGATTTTTTTCATTAAAAATAACTTGAAAATTTACAATAGATTTACGAACACTGATGGTTTTTGTAACACTTACCTAACGTGTGGCTCAACTAGTAAAACTGCAGTAGCCATTGATGGCGCTTTTGTACGAACAGCCTTAAAATAACGCTTTTAAAGCTACTTCTATTATCGATGAAATAACAATTTTATACAGAACTTTTTTCAAATATGTTCGCGCTTTAATAATTAACAAAGTGAGTATAGTGAGCGCTTAATTAGCACAAAAGATTGATTGTAGATTAAAACAAATTTCTGAAAATTACAATAAACTGTTTGGAGGGTTAAATATTATTTTGATCGGTGATTCAAGGTTATTTACTTGAATAAAAAGTAAGAACTCCCATTAATAAGTCAATAAAATAGCGAATAGCTGTCTTAGAATTGGCTGACGTAATTAAACAGTCTTTTCAAATGTTTTTTTTTGCTTTTTAACTAAGATTGGAAATGGCGAGGTATATAATGAGAATAGTCTTTGATCAAACCTCGATTTCCCACGAAAGGGCATGCTGGTAGGCTTTGTTCAACTGTAATTTTTTGATCAGTTGAAGAAAAAAAAATGACAATTACAATAATTTAGCTTTAAATAGTAACGAAAATTAATCACATAATTTTCGTATTAGGCAAACCTTATACGATAACTTCGAATACTTATGTATCAGATGAATTAGCTATTAGAGCAGTAGGATCCTTAAAGTATGTTGAATACAATAATAATCAAGAAGTTATTCGTGTTTGGATACTTCTTGACGATTCTCCAAAAACTGTAACAAAAAGACTGCAAGATACGCTTAAAAACTACAGATTATCTAACAAGCAGTATCAATGAATCAGTAAACATAACCGACACCTATAAATAATAATTAAACTATAATTACAAAATGCAAACTACTTCTTTCGATTCCAGCTTTAGCAATTACAGTACACAAATCTCAAGGAGGTACATTTAATAAAATCGTATACGAATATGATAAGAAACATGATGTATCATCATTGTATGAGGCTTTATTGCGGTAAACTCAAGCTTATTATCAACAACATACAGTCTATAACTACAAAAAGAATTTCAGCACTTATTATAAGATGCATTGAGTACCGTTGGTGATTTGCATCTGCGTGCACATTGTAAAGATTTGACTGATAAGGTTATTACAGAATGTAACATTGTTCTCCTTTCTAAAACGTGGGTGCAAAACGAGGAAATAATTGGGATTCCAAATTTGAATCTCGTTGTTTAATTTAAACAACTCGAAGACTGAAGAATAGGACTTGCAATTTATTAAAATACTAATAATACAACAAATATCGTTTCGGCTTGAATGGATATTATTGCTTGTTAAACCAGACAAACGATTTACAGTCAATCTGAAATTGATGATTTTTGTGCTATTTAATATATTGTACCAACTAGATTGACAATTCAAATGGTCTGTATGTATATAATTCTACAAACCAGGCTGTTTAACGAACCATTGAATTTATTCATGAATCATCACTAAAATATACTGTTAAAGCTGCTGCAGCACTAAGTAAAAAACATTTCTTATTATTGTTGCTAAATATTTTAAGACTAATTTTGCATTAAACAATTCGTTGTCATAAAATGATTTTCTACGAGCTGAACTAGTACTAAGCACAGTTAATAATCATAATTAAGGCGTAATTAGACATGAAACTATTAAAATTTTTCTTATCCAGTACATTGAAAAAATAAGATCACAGTTATTTAGTTCATATTTTAGTTACTACAGGCCGATTGCTTCTATTTTGTAATTTTTACAAAAAGACTTAACACAAAATAAAAAGAATCTATGGAAATTATTTTCCTAACAACTGTAATTACAACAGCATGACTACTTGAAATAATTCGCGATAATATAAATTAAATAAATAAAAGTGATCTACTCACAAGAATTTTTTTAATACATTTAATAAATGAGCTCCTAATGATGAAATATAAGAGCATGGCTGTATTTTATTATCTAAAACATATTTCCAATATTTCGGTGTCCTTCTGACACCCTTCTCAGGGAACTAAATCAAGAACATAGAAATTGTTGTTACATTGTTACATAGTTGTTGAATTACAAATTTAATACCTAATAATAAACAATAGAATACCCATAAAAATGCGAAAATGGAAACAAGACACCGCATGGCTAGGAGAAAGCTCAGTCAATCAAAGTCATCATTACGCATCCGCCTGTGATGTTACAATAAATTATAAAATATTTATATTGTTTAATTTACAAGCTATTGAGAAGAATAATAATAAAAGTTAAGAACAAATTTGTATAAGATGACTAGAACGTAATAACACTTTCAGACTCAGGCAGATATGTATAGAGGCTAAAGGGTAGGAGCACGAAGCAATGTAACAAAAGGGTCATATCACATGCTAAAGGCCGGTTCAGAGAGAGGTACAGGGGCATCATCATCTACACGGAAGATTGTTGTTACCAGAATAAGCTTTACCAAAAGTGATGAGTATAGAAAAATAACGTACAGGTCTTGAGATTTCTGCAACCGGTACAGGATTTTTCTGTACCATGGATAGTCTATTAAATTTGTATACTGCGCATGGCTTTCTACTGTACCGTCTACCGCACATAGTACGTGCGCTTATAATATACAGTGGAGATATGTATGTATAAATATATGTGAATACTTGCATACATGTATGGGATTGTCATTGTTATTTTGGCTTAATATGTAAATTGTTCTTTGCGAGTGAAAACCAATTATTATACGCAACAGGAAAGTGACTACAAGTGCCTAATGCACTTATCATTACATCTTGTTAGATTCGTATCAATGTATTGAACTTTATATTGTGTTGCGGTTGATATACTGAAATCCTAACCTCTTGAACTTTTACAGCTACGTATATATATACTGACATTCTATATGCTCCCACTGGCCGACTAACTTTCTGTACTGATACAGGAAAAACCCGTACCACGTATCGGATTTTGACGTACTAAGTATAAGGTTTATCTATACTCACTAAGGTACTTTAAAGTATACTACCGTACCAAATATACCTGTACCAGTACACATTTTTCTTGTACAGAGTATCGAAAATACTTGTACTATCATATAGTACCTGTTTTTCTGGTAACAACAATCTTCCGTGTACCACGAACTGTGTAGGGATGGTAGAGAGGGCGCACCGCGCACAGGAAAAGGGTCCCAGATGGCGCAAACAACGGTTACCCATTGCACTTTTTTATGTCATGCAGGAAAACTCTATATAGACCGATAGAAAATCCCCTGAAATAAAAAGTTGATGCTCGAAGGGTCGTTTTTGATATTATACGTAATTCAATGCGTAGATTACAATAAAAATACTTAGAACATTGAAAACTCTCTTGGGAGCCGTAAAAACAGCGTTTCAAACTTATTTTGCTAATATCTCGTAAACGGTAGAAGATCGAACGAAAATAAAAATACCAGCGTGTAGAGCGGAAAATTTCCTACCGATTTGGTATTTTATTTTTGTTCGGTCTCGCTGAAAATTTCAAGGTAAAAATTATTAAAGGTATTTTTTCCTCAATGCTATAGGAGAAAATGAGACAGAGAGCGCGGGAATAAGTAGCTGTGTGCTCCAAAGATCGTCGGCTGCTCCTCGCATGTATATAGATATATACACTGATGAATATAGTCGGAGTCGTTATATACTTTTAATCTCGTTAGACGGTAACGTTTGAATAAAATAAAGTAACATTCTTTACGCCGAAAACTACTCAGAAGTTATTGCAGTGAAGAACAGGTATATATCAAATTCCGTATGTATAAACAAATTTAAATAAATTCAGGAAAGAATGCACACCAATATTAGATGATTTGTTGAAGTTTTAATCTCTGGAGTGACCTTACTTATAATTATCTGTCTATTATTATTGTAACCATCTATGGATTGAGCACTGTGTACACCATGAATGTTTACTTATCAGTCCTCAATTTCATCCTCACTCTATAATACTTATTGATGTATGTATAGGTGCTATGAACGTTTTATTCAAATAATAATAATTATACTTTTTGGTTTTAATATAGTTAAAATTATAGTTTTAAGCTATTTATGCTGTTAATGTGTCATGTTTTTCATTTCATCTCAAATAGTTTCGTTTTTGAATGATAAAATACATGGTCTTTCTGTTACTTTGATCCCAGAAGCATGGATTTTACGATGGATGCAGAAATGAGTCTGTTATGCGATAAGCCTCTCTTACCTGCTGATAAAACAACCATGATTAAAGAAAGGCAAGTCAACAATTTTATCAAGAAAAGCAAAGCCAGACAAGAGAACGACTGGCAGAAGTGGGAAGGTAAAATAAAAAATAATTATCTAGTATACCAGTGATAAGGCCGTAGACATGACAAAAGCCTTTTTTATGTTTATTAATAATTTTACAGGAAATACATGTGTGACTGTGCACGAAAACTGCAGACTGGTTTGGGCAAGAAAACGAGATGTCCCACCATCTAAAAAGAGGAAAACGATTAGCAATGAAACAGTGATTGAAGCATCAAACTGCGATAGCACTGGTACGTCACAAATGTCAATGGAGGATGCGATAGACCATGATGACTTTATGGTGCAAGAAGACGGCTTCGACTTCGTAAACAACTGCTTCATTTGTCTACAACCTGCATATGGGAAGCAAGACTGTGTACAAATAGTCACGGATGACTGCTTGTCGTATTACTCACGTTGAAGAGCCCAAAGTGATGTTGCAGAGGACAGGAGGATCCTGACACGATTACTCAGTCGTGATCTGAATCAAGAGTGTCGATATCACAAAAAATTTAAGAACAAGTTTTTGTCTTCGAAAATAGGAAGTGGTCCGTCGCAACTCCGCAATGATTCGAAAAAAATTGATAAAATAGTGGACAAGGTTTGTCACTATATGGAAACTAGCGGTCACTTTCGATTCGATATGGATGAAATTGATTGTGTTATTGGCGAAGAAACGGTCTGTTGCTCTATTTTTTTCGATCGACTGAAGAAACGGTTGGGTCCGGAAATTGATATCGTGAAGGGAAAAGGCAAAAAAACTGTACTCTTTTATAAATTGTCTTGTGACACCAATATATTCCACAAGTGTATTTTGAATGAAAGTGAAATCGACGAATTTGAAAAAAAAAAATACTTACCACTGCAGCTTAAATTCTGGTAAGAGATATTACTCCGACAGAAAAAGCAAGTGACAAATATCCACCTCCTGCCAACTTTTTGGATGACATTAATTTTGTTGTTCCTCAATCAATGAGAGAGTTCATGGAATGCATGCTTACAAGGGAAAAAGTGGCGAATATGAAGACTACCCCCAAAGTCGACATGCTCTGTCACTATTTGATGACATTAATCAAACCCTCTTTTTCATCAAAACTCCAGTTAGCTTTGGGAATATATATTTTACGCAAAACGGGAAAAAGACAAATCATTGACTTATTGTACAAATTAGGTGTGTGTGCCTCGTACGATGCAGTGCAGCTGTTTGAGTCCTCTGCTGTGATGGACCCCCCTATCGAACAGATATCTGAGGGTGCCTTCGTGCAGTTTGTTTTTGACAATACCGATCATAATGTCAGTACTCTGGAAGGAAAGGAGACGTTTCATTGCCTCAGAGGGATAGCCGTGTATACTCCAGAGCACGCGTTGAGTTTCGAGGGCGGATCGAAAAAATTGAAAACAATGCCCAAGGCTGCAGACATACCATCACAATACCAAATTCCAATCGTACCCTTTGGAGGTTTTGGCTCAGATGTTTTGAAGAATGTCGTTTTTCGCTCGACGCTATCTATGAAATTCGAGAAACCACCTGTATTATCATCGAGTTACGGTGCGTAGCAGACGCAGACCTCAACAAAAGTTGACGTGAAAGAGATTTTTTCGACGTAAATAAACTTTTATCATGGATCGATGCTCACGAGCCCTTTGCTGCATGTACAGACTTAAAATCCCCGGGTAGTGATCTTATAGCAGATAAGACAATAAACTGATACTTGGCGATCGAAAAGGATGAGCAAAGCATGGAAAAGATGGTTGGAAAGACAATGACACCGGTAGCTCTAGCAAGAACGTGTAACGTGAAACCGTTATTGGCAATGAAAAATTCTGTGCATTTGAATGACCTTCAACTATTTGCCGTTGATACGAATTTGCTCTTTCAAAGACTCCTAGCCTCCACAGATTTCAATGACATCGACAAAACTCGGGAAGCTTTCTCTCACGAACTGTCTCTTTTTCCACTTAGCTTATTCGACGACGAAGGACTGATGCGGAAGAGTACCAAATCAGATTTATGTAAAATCATGACACCAGCTACTGATACTCCGTCATCTTCAGAATTTCAATACGTTCATTGATGGTGGATTTCTCCTTCGAAAAGTAGTCTGGCCGCATAGGGCTAATTATTTAACGCTTTTTTCAACATACTTGGATTACATCGTAAACTACTACGGTAACGACTGCGTGGTCGTATTCGACGGTTACTGTCCGCAAGTTATTGGCACCAAGTCCTACGAAAGGTTGTGTTACTTTCTTTTCTGGTACATATCATGTGATTGTTATGAAACAAAAGTATTATATTATATTTTTTTCGGATATCGGCGCAAAGAAAAAATAGCAGCTGCAGTTGAGATCATGGAGACAAGTTTAGTAACTATGAGTCAGCAGAAATTTTTATCAAACATCATGAATAAATATAATTTTGTAGCTCTTTTATCTGAATTTTTGAAGAAGAGTCATGTAAAAACGAAGATTGCGGTCGAGGATGCCACTGTTTTGATAGTACAGACAGCACGTAATTTGGCAATCTCCGGAACAAAACCTGTGGCAGTCATTGGCAATAACATTGATTTATTGGTGCTCATGATAGCTTTAATCCCTTCGACAACAAACGCATATTTCCACAAAGTTGTCCCAGGTTCAAAGGGTAACGTATTGTATTCTATCAGTAACAATGCTCATCTGCGACAGTACGTGCTTTTTGCTCATGCCTTCAGTGGTTCGGATACCACAAATGCGTTTTTTCACAAAGGTAAAAAGAAGTTGTTTGTAGTGCTTGCAAAAAATACTTTATTAATACAAACCAGCGACATTTTCTGTAAATTATTTGAAGATTTTCTCGAGGAAGAGATGAAAACAGATTTTGCAATTAGTGAAGACGGATTGAGAGAAAAGTTTATTCAAGTTCTATTAGAGGAGGCAGAAAAAATAATTTTTTATTTGTACGAATCTCCATATGAACATGGTAGCAATGTAAATGAATTAAGATACAGACTCTTTTGCAAATCGGCTGACACTTCCAAGAAACACTTATCATTAGCAATGCTGCCACCAACGAGGGATGCTCTCAAACAGCATGTAAAACGTGTTTATTTACAAGTGCAAGCTTGGCTAGGAAAGTCGATGGAGCCCACGCAATGGGGGTGTAAAAACGCAAAAAATATATTATTTCCCGTAATGACCACGCAAACGCCTGCTCCCGATGAACTCTTGCGTGAGGTAAGCATTGCAATGGTATATTATTTCTTCATTCATTATATGTGTCTAGATAAACAATATACTTTTTTTCCTCAACAGATTTCCTGCGCTTGTCGTTCAAATTGTCGGTCGAAACAATGCACGTGTAAAAAAGCAGGTTTGCTCTGTACACGAGTATGCAAAATGTGTAACGGAGATAGTTGCGAGAATGCCTCTACCATTAGACAACAAATCCATAAATACGACTTGTTTGATGATACGATTGAGGCAGTTGTCAATTATCAAGATTACGATACCGATTCCCCTCACGATAATAACATTCCCTATACAGTAGATGATAGCGTCTATAATTTTGAAAGTGATTGACTCCAATTAATATAGTGTATTTATGTTACATATATTTTTGA
>NW_019379633.1:297455-392799 GCF_000648655.2 Copidosoma floridanum
AAAAAAAAAAAAATTGGGGGGAACAATTTTTTTTCCGTTATCAATGCAATCGTAGGACTTGGAAATTTTCTGACTGAAAAGCCAAAAATCAAATTTCGGCCGTCAGTCGATCTAAGAACGCCTCAAGCATACATATATAGCTATAGCTGTATAGCTCTGATCCTCTCCCCCTTCTCCACAACTCTCCGCTCTCCGGCTGATCGGCTTGGACACACAGTGTATCTCCTGTCTCACTTTCTCCTATTGCATTGAAGAAAAAATATCTTCAATAATTTTTACCTCGAAATTTTTAGCGAGACCAAACAAAAGTAAAATACCAAATCGGTAGGAAATTTTCCGCTCTACACGCTGGTATTTTTATTTTTGTTCGATCTTCTACCGTTTACGAGATATTAGCAAAATAAGTTTTAAACGCTGTTTTTACGGCTCCCAAGAGAGTTTTCAATGTTCTAAGTATTTTTATCGTAATCTACGCATTGAATTACGTATAATATCAAAAACGACCCTTCGAGCATCAACTTTTTATTTCAGGGGATTTTCTATCGGTCTATATATTCACCCTGTACTTAACAAGTATCAAGCTTTTTGTTAACGTTAGGATGAAAAAAGGTTATAAAAAGCATTTCGACAAATTCTCTCTTAAATTTATTTGTTTCTCGGTCCAAAATTTTAACGGAACTAAAATCGAAATTATGTCCAAAATGGAACAATGTAGGCAAATGACTGAGTTTGGATCATGTTTGGAGACAGCACGCTTGTGTTCGTGAATGCGGACAGTAAGACGACGTTTGCGCTGATCTATGTAGAAGACTCCACAATTATATGTTATTCTGTATACTATGCCACTTTTTTGTAGTTTAGGTGTCGGACCTTTGCCCAATTTGATGATATTAGTGAACTTATTTAAATTTTGGAAAACAACTCTTATTTTATGATTGGAAAAAATTGAGTGAAGAATCTTCCTAAGGTCAGGGACATACGGAAGAACAGCGAAAGGGAAAACACGATGCAAATCGTCGGTAGGTGGAACTACTGGTTGCCTCATAGCATGATTTAGGTAGTTACTTTTATTGATTCTTTTGATGATACTGATTCTTGCTTTGATGTATTTTTCTACAAAGTGTGGAGGGTAGCAGTTTGCGGCCAAGAGAAATCTCGCTTGATTTATGTTGTCATATCTAAGTTTTTGATGTGCAAGTTTGAAGCATTTGTCACTAAGAGAAAATTTTATGGCTATTTTTTGTGAAACAGGATTATGGAAAAAATAATTGAGAAGTCTGCCAGAAGCAGAAGGCTTCCTGTACAAATTTAATTCGCATATAGAGTGTGGAATACGTGTAATAATTATATCAACAAAAAGAATGGACCTATTGACCTCATGTTCTACTGTAAATTGTATGAAAGAGTTCAACTGATTGAAAATTTGAAGAATAGTATCAACACTGTCGGAACGAACAACTGAAAAGCAGTCGTCCACATATCTTCTATATAACAAGCAAAATTTACTGCACTTTGGTAAAAAAGATTTCTCCAAAGATTCCAGAATGATTTCCGCAATCCAAGGGGAAGTGCAACCTCCCATAGGGGTGCCACAAATTTGTTAGTATATGTGTTGATTAAAAACCAAATAATTAGAATTAACAAGATAGTCCAGACCATCAAGAAACTTCCTCCTGTTAATGTGCAATCTATCCAGTATGTGTCCCAGTTTCTACCCTACGCTTTTTCTAATAAGGGAAAAGGGCAAGTTAGAGTACAAGTAAACAATATCATAAGAAACCAAAGTATAGTTATTAGGAATAACAAGGTCTCCCAAAACTGATTTTATATCATGTGAATTTTTTAGAGAGTACAGAGACTTCTTGCAAAATTTATCAAAGAAAGCAGAGAACCATTTGTTAAGTGTGTATGTGGGGGAACCAATGGAAGAGACAACGATTCGCACAGGCAACCCTACCTAATGGACCTTGACCAAAACCATGGGCTTTTGCTAAATTGCAACCACTAAGGTAGTCACGGTTTGGTTCACGAATTTTGGTGCTCTCAAAAACACCTCTGCTAGACCAAAATTGAACCAATTTTTTTGTGGAATTGATGAGCCTATTGAGATGATTAGTCCTCCCGTTGCAATCCTGTTTTTGGTAATAATTATCATCGTTAAGAGAAGCTTCAACCTTGGTAATTCAATCAGATCTGTGAATGACGACTGTGACGTCACCCTTGTCAGCTCTGGTGACAAGGAGGTCCCTGTGCTTACTAAGAAATATTTCAGTTGCCGAGAGGTGATTGGCGATTGTTTTGTCAAAGTATGTGTTTCTGTTTATATTAGACGTCCTATTTTTTATGGCAGAGATAAAGGTTTGTCTATAATTTTTTTGGATAAATCTATATTAATCTTATCAAAAGTTAAAGAGTTCTCTAATGGCTTAAAAAGCTTAATAATCATGTTTATGTCAAAGTTATTCACAAAATTAAATTTTGGGCCAAGTTTTAATATAAAAATAACTGAGTCTGAAAGTGTTATATTAGTTGAATTTTTACAAAATTGCTATGCTTTTCACTGTAAATATCGTTGAAAGCTTAAAATTTTTCTTTATACTCGTTAACCGGGTTAAAGGCGTGAGAGTAATTAGAGTTATTTTCGGTAGTACGACAGCCAGAGATTAAAATTAAACGTGTAAATTTACTGTCAAGAGAGTTGCGAAAATGGGAGCATTTTTTGCAATAGGTTTTGTTTGAGAAATATATAAGAGCTTCTAAAAATTCTTGGCCAAAGTTTTTCGCAATTTTTTGTTTACAAGAAAGTAATTTTTATTTAATAACATAAATAAATCTATGAGAATCTTCAATTTCTATGTTGAGTAGTTTTTTTTTTGTGTGAAAGATATTAGAGAAATGTTCATTCTTGGATAAAACAGTTTCAAAAGAAAACTATGGAAGTAACGCATGCTATTGTTTATATGGTTTGGAAGAAGGTCGTTATATCTGCATCTTAATAGGAATGAATTGTGTAGTCTCTCTTGTGACAATTCTTGGTTGAGAGATAAAAGTAACTTACATAAATCAAAATGATAATTATCGGTGGTGACTCTAAGTTAAATACAGAATTGTGGTAGGAAATCTTTTAATACACGTTATTAATTTCATAAAAGTTATGAAATGTATACCTAACACTGTAAGATTTCCATAAAACCGAGTTCAATCAGTCACTAGTAAAAAGTTTCACTTTTGCCAGAGGTCCCGAGATCCACATCTGGTTTTTTTCATTTACTTTTATCAATTTGATACTTACTTTTAAAATTGTGTTATTCTGCAGCAGAATATGAAAATGAGGTACAGGTAGTGAAGCTTTAAAGACAGACACACTTGGTATAGTTGGCCCAAGACATTGTAATATAAAATATTCTAAGCGTGGTGAGAATATTGCATCAAAATACTGACACTTTTCTTCTTGGGCTGAAAAAAAGATTTATATAATTAAAACATAAGGTTGCAACCCAGATAAAAATTTGTATCATATTTACTAAAAATTTGTTGTTAATCGTAATTTAAAAAAAAAAAAGAATCAGCTGTTATTCAGTACTATGTGACTACACAATAACATACTCTCCAGATGTGCCTACCTCTGTTTGTCAAACTTATGTAGCTTATTAATACATATGTAGCTTGGCTATACATATTTAATTAAAAAACTTTTTTTTGCATAAAATAATCATCCAATTATCATACAAGTTCTATTAGCAATAAATGGAAAAGACAGAGTATAGGGTGACTAAAAATTGTAAAGCTACGTATTTTGGGTCCCCTGGAAAAAGACAAAGTATACTTAGGCCACAGAAGTTATCTGATTTATAATGGCAAATTAAAATAGTTCCAGACAGATGATTTTGCAAAGATAGTCGTTTTCAAAAGTGAATAACAAAACCCTGAAGTTCCTTGAAAGTAAATGAAAAAGTATATTCTTCAAAAGTTGTTTTAAACTTTAAAAAACATAAAATATTTAGATTATTTTTTAATTTTACGAGGGCATGTTAAAAAATATTTTGTTCATTAATGCTGATTCCGATATATTTTAGAACCAGCCTCCTTGAGTCCAAGGTAATTAAGTTTCCTTAACTATTTATTTGAATGATTTCGAAAAAAAAATTTCAAACTTGAAAAAATTTTAATCATTTTTGACTTTGGAAAGAAAAACACATGCATGCATTGTTAATTTCACCTTACAAAAAATTATTGTGAACGAAAAATTTACTAGTTTTTGAGATACTTTGTTTATCTATTAAAAAGGCCTACGATGTTAAATTAATAGTTAAACTAATATCATGATCACAACTAGTTAATCGAGGGCTCACGCTTTTTATCATTAGTCTATTTTATAAGCCTATTAATACCGTAATAATTTTTATTAATCTTAAACTTTCAAATGGCATTAACATTACGAAAACTTTTACGGACTCTGTTGATCCAGAATAATTCAACAACAAATAAACGTATTATCATGCAACTTTTATATTTTAATTACTAGTGATTTTCTATGAATTAATGGAAAAAATTTTCGTGGGCAAACTGAGATAATATTTTTAGTTGTTTAATGCATCAAATATTCACTGTTCAAAATTTATGGCTGTAATTAACGTATAACGTTTGTATACATCTTTCCAAAACTTACAACTTTGTTAATTGATAAAATTTCACTAACAAAGAATTACCCACATGAAAATAGTGCAGTGTGAAGAAAGTAATGATTACTGAGAATATAATAACTTCATTAGTTCTAGAGGCAGATTTTTAATCGATCAAACAACGTAAAAATGCAATAGAGTAAAAAAATTTTTGAATCTCTTGTACTATCAATCCGATTCTATCAGTTTTTTTTCAATTTTGAGTAACAAACGATAATAACGAAAATCTAGTTACAATTTGGACATACAAAAAAATACTTGTCACGAACAGTTGAAACTTTTGAAAGAGTCTTTGAATTCTTTAATTAGGTTATCTTACACTTAAAGTACTAAAAACGTGTATTTAATGTGTTTAAACGTTGAAATGCATAAATATCTCACATTGAGTGGAAATTAAATTTCAAACATGCCCACGTTTAATCTAGATAGAATCAGAATATTTAGTTAAACAGTTGAACTAATCAAATCTTAATTTATCCAAGTATTTTTTGTGTTTTTGACACAGAAATTTTATTATCTCCATTTAATGCAATATTTTATGTTCATCTATCTTGATACATTTTGATATTCAACTGATATCTTAATTTGCAGCACTATTGCAATCATCATCACTGCACGTACTATCAGCGATTGTTATCAGTGTCTCGTGTTCTATGTCTTAATAAATTTAGCCATGACACTCCACTGACAAGTGTAAGCACTTTAAGCTGTGTTTGTGGTCCCCGTAGCATTTTTTCTACAACTTCTTGAATTTAATTGGTTCATGACAATTATTGGCTTATTATCTCAATACAATGCTCTAATTAGTTGTTGTCATTTCCGTTCCGTACCTCAAATATAAGAAAAAGATCAAAGTATAATGAAAGGTACCAGAGGTAGGAGATTATTTTTGCTCTTTCGCATGTTTAAATCATTTAATTGATAACAATTAGCCTTCAAACTTAAAAATTTACTATAATCTCCACAATAAGTAATTATTTATTATAATATTTTATCCAAGTATATCATCCTTTTAAAGTGGACGCATTAATCACTTTAAAAAATTACTTCTGCTTGTACATGTTCCAAAGTTTTTTTTTTTCCTTTAACTTCTAGAAAAATAATAGTAATCTTAATACAAAAAAAAACATGACAATACATTAATTTTTGCCTAAATTATTATCAAAAAATGGTGTGAAATGGAATGATACGGCAACAACAGATTTTTAAAATTGACGGTCTGAAAAAAATGTGAGCCCTGGATGAGCTTGTGAAAACTTTAATAGCTTTATTATTAGTTTAAGATTTAGGACCTTATCAATAAACAAATAAAATACCTTGAAAAATAATAAATATTACAAAAAAGTTTTTTTTAAAGTTAAATGGTAACGAGACACGTATTTCACTCAATTGTCTTAACTGTCGCACTTTTTTATTTAAAGTAACAAATTTATTAAATTTTTCGAGACTTTGATCATTTATTGAATTATTTTCTGCGATTATTTGAAAAGAACTGTTAAAGAAAAACTGATTGGGGCTTAAGTAAATTGGTTTCCTAAAGCCTACGATTCAGCTAAAATAAAAAAATCTTGTTGTCATTGCAGTACTGGAAAAAAAATTTTTTTTGTATATTTTCACTTAAAAGCAATTTTTAAACAATTTTCTGTTTATAACACTTTTCAGGAACTGCAGGAATTTATTATTTAATCGTACATACGTAAACTTTCATGAATAGTCTTTTGTTAGGAATTATTCTCATCATTATATCTTATTTCTGCTGACTATGACAAGGGAAGTAAGGTGTTTAGTAGTTGCTTAGAGATTTGCCACTCTTCCAAGGCCAATAACTATTGTTTTTTTTCTTTTTAAATTATGATGATTGAGCATAGTGCTTTTGAATTTTCAGCTACTAAGCTTAATGAAATACATCCTTGATTTAATATTAGTTTTAGAATAAGGGCTAAATCTTTATAAGCGTAATAAATTAAAGTGAAAAGTAACAAATGATGCTTTTAATGAGAGAATCTGAATTTTATTAAGTTTCTAAGAGAATAATAAGCTAATATAGTTATTTATCATACTCCTATACATCGGTTACCGCAAACGTCGCATGTTTGATTTTTAGAACATTTTCCAACAATTGTGTAATCATTGTTACTACATTCAGATTGAGGTTAGAAACTTACTACGTTGCATATTACCGAAAGAGATTACATGCATTAAACGATAAATTCAAAGTCATACCCGAGTTCGACGCGTGCTCTATGTAAAAGTTTTCTCACAGCTCAAAAAAAAAACGTGTTTTTTTAAAAAAAAAGCTTTTCTGCTTGATCTACCATTTTAAAAAATGAAAAAAAAATTTAGGAACGTAAAAATTCTATAACAGAAATACAATAATTTTTTTTAGATTTTTTCGATTATAGTTGAGCTCATAAAAACTGTCTGAATTTTTTCATGGTTCTTGAGGTTATGTAAGCATTTTTTGGCCAACTTCTATAAAACACTGTTTTATGTACTTATCTACGTTCTTTCAAAGTATGGTCCTTAAAAAATTATTTTTCCACCGAAACATCATAAAAATTAGTAACAACTATTTTTTCAATCCTTTTTTTTTGTTTTTTGATACATAATCACAAAACTAACGCTGAAATAATTATTTATAAACATTTTTATTCTAATTTTTAAAAATATTGGAAAATTCCACCGACATAACTACTAATATTGTATCAAACGATGCTCTAAAATAAAAGTAAGATTTAAAAAAAAATATATTTTTGTAATATTACCTTAAAAATACTTGTCCAACAAATGTTTAAATATTAAAATTGTTCTGCAAACTTTTTTGCTGTTTTTGTAGCTGCAAAGGACCGGTTACAGTCATTTTTAGGTACGAAAGACTTTATTTAAGGTGCTTCGCTTTGCCAAGTTTACGCGTTCTTATAACGCAATTTGCTTACACTTCTTCCTTTTTAGTCCTCTATACTTGTTCCCCTATGCTGAGACTTATATTTTACAACGTTTACTGTTATAAATATAGTTAATATTATCAATCTAAAATAAGGGGGGATAATTAGAACCACTACATTAAAAAAGAAACACTCACTTGGAAGTAATGAGTTATATTGGTTTGAATAGGAGGAATAAGAAAAACAAGGAAATATAAATAAAATATACGAGAAATATGCTAAGGGGGCTCAGTAGGTTCTCGTATCCAATGGGGCTCCACACTTTTACCAAGGTTTTTTCTATGTAATCTTATTCTCTGATTACGAATTTTAAGGGGGGAAAGTCTAAATTCTGAGGAGAAAAGGGTTATGAACATATTTTGCTGATAAATTAAAAAATTGTTTAAATGTGCACATAAGAAGTTTAACTATTTTCTTTGACCAATTTTGAGCAAAACACATTTTCACAAACTTTTTTTACGATTCGTGGTTTTTGAGTAAAAAATTCCCAATGTCCTAATAATCACGTTTTTTACAATTTTAAATTGCATGTTACACATTTATTTAACAATTTTTGAGGACTCACGAAGGTTTAAGCGTTTACTTGAACAATAAACTTTACTTTTATTCAACGAATTTACTATTGTAAATGCACAAATTTGATATAACATGCCCCTATCAGTATACGTTTTTAGTGTTTAAAATCTCTTAATTCAGTAGTACGGGTGACAGTGACAGTTAATAACATTTCTCGCAGTTTTCAAAAACAGTATTAAAAAAAATTATACTTTCTGCAGAAAGAAAGTTAAATAAATGTATTATATCGTGATTCATGTTATAGTTTCTACGTACGGAATTGAAATTCATAAGACAAATACATTAGATAATTAAATTGCATAAGACATCTAATCTCTGAATTGCATATAATTCAACTACATAGCTGACACGAAAAAATTGTTTTATGAGTCAAGTACCTGGCTTAAATGCTAGTATGTTAGTAGAAAAAAGTCTGCCAGGGGGGGGAGTGTCGTCGAGAAATGCTCTTCACTTGCCTGCAACCAGCCATAATTGACAGATTTTATTTCATTGTTTCCTTCATTCAACTTATAACTGTTGTCTAATAATTATCTTTGGCTGCAGACTGTACGTATATAAAGCAATGTGCGAAGAAATTTAAAAATCGCTTTATAATTGAGGACTGTAGATGGGTTTAAACATTTTTTTGTCAATTAGCCCCACTGTGCGTCAGTGAGACAAGTGATTGTAGAAGATTACAATCACTAGGTATCTCTTGGCTTTCTGTGAGTAAATTTTTATCAAATGTTTGTTGGTCAAAAAAAAAAAATATGAAAATGATTTAATCAAATTTATTAACTTCGTTCGTAGTTTTTTTTATAAGTACTTTTATAATTTCCTAATATGTGTTAAATATTTGTCATTTCAGTTTTTACATTGAACATGGATAAATTTGATGCAACTGATCGATGCTGTAATTGCTTAAAACGAAGTCTCAATAGAATGTTAGCTGAGATTGATGTATTTAGTTCAGCTAATGAAGTTAAAACCGTTTGTGAAAAGTTCAATGAGTATATTATTAAAATTGGGCCTAAATTCTGTGATAAGTGTAAAAGACTTGTTTTTTTGGCACACGAAAACGTACAGTAGAAGTAAAATCTTCAACCAGTGATGGAAGTCAGTCAATAATCACTCAGTTAAGCTTAGAATTGACTAGTTCTGAGAGCTCAGGAAATATTTTTGAGGTAGCACGTAATAAAAAACACCAACTTTAGAGTTGCCCCTTCAAAGGACCTTTGTTTTTCATATAACATGTTGCATCTGTAGAAATAAAAATAACTAGACGCTTGTACTATGAACTGCAAGACTGCAGTGTTTTAAAGAAAAGAAAATCCTTTTTCTAAATCAATATCAAGATTGTTTTAAACATTTAATTCAAAAACAATTCTTTTATGATGACCTAAAATTAATACAGTTATACTGTAGTAGTACTAGTTTAACTGCTGATGAAATATGTTTAGTTTTAAAGGAATTTTCAGATGAAACTCCAAGAAAATTTTTAGAAAGAATCAAATATTAGAGCTTATCGAAAAAGAAAGTATTCTCTTTTACTAGTCTTTCGACTGATCCATTGCAAATGGTGAAAAAATAAGTAGTTTCCATAAGATCATTAGCTTCTAGAGACGTTATGCAGGCCTTAGTTATTTGCTTATTTAAATTATGAACTGCATCATTGAATAATTTTATTTTATCTGGTTTTGAAACCGAAGATGGAATAAAAGTTCTTGATTTTTGTGAGTCAGTAGCTAATTTATTTGAAAAAGATGTCTTACCAAAGTACTTTGGTGTAAAAAGTGTTAAAAAAAAGGATCTTGTCCGTGATCACACTTCTATTCATGCGAAAAAATTGGTTAATTTTACAACTGAGCTTACTTTGGTTTTTTAATCGAAGATACCTACGTCGATAAGAAAGTAAAAATAATGAGTAGCATCAAAAATCATATTCAGGCCGCAAGAAATATCCTTTGGTCAAGCCTTTTACAATTTGCACCATAGATGGATTGGTTGTTGATCTCCCTGATCCTTTGTTTGCTACAGAAAATGATGCAAGCATCATGAATAAAGTTATGGATAATACAAATGGTATAAGAACTATCATGAGAAAAAATAATAGTTGCATTGTGGATAGAAGTTTTAAGGATCTGGTACCTTATTTAGAAGATCTTGGTTCTAAGGTTATCATGTCTGCCTTAAAGGGAAATATACCAAACTTGAGTACAACTGAAGTGAAGGAATCTAGTAACAACGAAATTAAGATAGGTTGTAGAGACTGTTCATGGAATTCTAGGTCAAAAGTACAATCTTTTTAATAACCTTTTTAGTAAGCGTTTGAAAAGTGAGAAAGATGATGATGGCTGACAAAATACAATCATTGAAAGAATGTAAAATTTCAAAGAATGGAAAAATACTTTAGCAATAGAAGCTGATAAAGACAGATATTCTCGACAGCCCACTACTTCGATGATGATAAAAATATAAATTGGAAATATTTGAAAATGAAACATTATATCATCAAAATATTATTAAGGTTCAGGCATATAAACAACAAAAACTTACAAATGTTACATTGAATGTAAACTCTACACAACGAGATACAGCGGTACCCTATGCCATGCATGTAACTGTGCCTATGGGTTACGAGCTATATAATCTTGTTCTTACATTACTGCAGTAACATACATTATCTTAGTAGTAAAAAATACAAATCAAAAGTTATTAGACCAGCAAACATTTTTCCAAAATTATTTATAACTTTAGATATTAATTCTGTAATATATGAAGATAGTGGCACGAATAAAGGATATTACAAATTAATCTAAAAAAATATTGTTGTTGTAAATTTTTTTATAAGATTAACAATTTTAACAATATAACTTTATTATATCATAATAAGATCGAACAAATGTTATAGTAGCTATGGCAGTTAGATTTAACAAAATTAGAAGAATTCGAATAAAAATGTTCATCAATACTTATTTCGCCATTGGTTTTGAGACAACGTACCAAAAAAACGAGAAAAAGCTAAAAAAAACGGTTTTTAATTATTTTAAGTATATTCTGGTGCAAAAATAATTTGTATAATACAGTAATTTTGAAGAACAAAAAAAAGTGCATGAAAAAAAATTATTTAGAAGTTAGCCAAATAATACCTATGTAATCTAAAGAACCATTAAAAATTCAAAAAATTTTATGAGCTCCATTATAATCGAAAAAGTCTGAAAAACATTAGTATATTTTGTCACTCTAACACATATTCTAATAAAAATGTAAACAACTTTTATCGACGGTGGCCGCTTCAACAATTTTGCTCTATAAAATTTAACATAGGAAATTAATGACAATGAGGGCAGCACCAAAGATGATCATAGCGAATAGTCTTTAACAAAGAGCGTTTCCCTTGTGTTTGATGTAAGTTGCAGAGATAACCTAAATATTCTAAATATACTTACATCACAGTTATGAGACCTACAGCTAGGTGACAAAAAGTTCTAAAAATATACCAAATAGGTCAAGATCTAGTGCAAGTTGAGATTTATTAATAATCTGCAGACAAAAATGATTGATAGAGAAGTATATCAGATATATATTAACCAAGATAAGTTAAGTGGAGTTTTGAATGTAAACCTGCGTAAAATAATGTGAGAGTTAGAAGGTTTGTGTTTACTGGGAAATTAAATCCATTAGAGCTTCTAGAGTAATTAAAAAAATATGTCAAAAATAAAAATGTTTATAAGAACAATAGGTTGGCAGTAGTAAAAATGGGGTCCAAGGCAAAAGCTTAAGTGTGGTACACTTCGCAGTTTAGAATCAAATAAATGGTCTAATTAAAGTAAAGTTTTAAGATAATTTTTACTTACTGCGTGCATAAACAAGAATATGAAGTCTAGCGAGAAAGTAAAATAAGTAAATAAGTACAAGACACTAATAATATAATCAAGGTTCCAACTTTCAACAGTTATTTGGAGAAAATTATGAGACAAACTTTTTGTTACTTACAGTAAAAAATTAAAAATTAAATTATACACCGTATAATATCGCTTATATGAGTAAGAAAAATGTGAGTGACGTAGGGATTGTCTTATCACAGTGTGTGCGTATGTATCTCAAGTAAAGTGAATACGTATGCACCTAATTCAGATTCACTTAATGCAGTGCGCTGCTAAGTATATTAGTAACATCTCTATAGTATGCTTTTGCTTCTCATGCAAGCTGGTCAAGCAGTTTTGCTGCTCCTCCACGTTGACACCTTTAAAAAGCTTATAATAAATGAAAGTAAATTTTCCCTTTCTTTTTCAAACAAAAATTTGTTATAATTTCTGTTCTAATAACCAACTAGTAATTTTATCTCCGTTTTTTGTTCTGTTTATTACAGCTCATCCATTAGCACAGATACAACTTTTACTAGAAAAAGTTTTATTTGTAAAGTGTTGTTGCTGTGGTTTGTATGTAGAGCACAAGACCTGATCCCAACTGTAAATATCTCCACGATCTCAAGATGAAAATCTTGATAAATGAACATAAATTTTGTTTCATTTTCAACACTTTGATGAATAAAGCTTATTATCTTGGAACTTACAAAGCCATTAACTTAAGTCTGGTGAATATAAAAAACAAACAGCTATGGATTATCAAAAATCTCTGTAGTCTGAAATCCAGCTGCACAACATACTACTTATAACTGTGAAATCAGGAATCTAAAACATACGAACACTGTAAATAATAACAACAAAATTTGAAACCTTAAATTTAGTAACTATCAAACATCTGTATCCAGAAATAAAGAGGTTCCTACATTGAAACTTTAAACCGCATTACCATCCATATTGGCAATCATGCTGAAGTCAGCAATTATAATCAAACTCTACCGTGACCTGAAATAATGACACCATAAGAACCAAACAATAACTAAGCCTTACACCTACAAAAAAATAATACTAATGAGAGCAACTCTAAAAACAAGCTTCTAGAAAGTCCTAAAAACTTTAAAAAGAGACTTATATCTGACAATAGAGACCTCGACTACATCTAATACTCAGACCTTACACATGAATCTTCTAACACTAACTCCCAAAAAAGGCTTCAAATTTTTAATAGCTTAATCAAACAAAATCTTAATTAAATCTGCTAGAAAATAACCTGAAAGAAATGGGTTCACGCCATAGTTGTACATTAAAGCTGGTCAAATGGCCCAACACATTTATTCAAAAGTTAGATAAATCACGAGAAGCTTAAAAACTAGAAACAGCCAGTTTCATAGAAGAGCTTAACTAGTAAAAAAACATTTCATTCATTTATGCAAATATTCTAACAGCACACCCAATTGATCAAAAGTGACTTACAAGATCTTAAAAAACTTAGAACTGCAGTTGTGCTTATGTATAACTACGTGAAGAATGCAAGAAGTCAGTAAAATAATTTTTTTTTTTTTTATAACTTTGAACTTTTTTATTTTAATTTTGAATATTAACATATTCTTTAGTCATAGTATGTTGAAAACTGTTATGGTTCCGACTGCCTACATAAGCAAAAATATGATACGTGAATTAAATCAATCAGAGTTTAACACAATAATCACTTATGAAAGAGATACAAAATGTTAGAATGATGAGCGATTGTAAGTATATGATATCTTACATCCATACAAAGCATCTTAAAAAAGTTTATTTAGACATAACAAATGTATTGACTAACCTTAACACGACTTTTCTTACGAAAAACATCCGTAGTGACACCTTGTTTCGCATGATGAAAGATTTTTAAATCAAAATCTAAAAAATAGGTCACCTCAACTATATTTCGCAGATGATTATTATCCTACTATAAATATTAATACAATAGCATACTCTAAATCAATAAAAAAATTTTAAATACAAGTGTGTCATTAAATTTCAAACCATTATTTAACTTTAATCCACTATTTACAACCATGAGTTAAAGCAAAAAACTAGACAATTTAAGATTTTACAACATCATCCAATAAAATGGAAAAAACGTGCAAATACACTTTAAATTACAAAAACTATGACAGAAGTGACACCATGCATAGTAGAGGAAAAAAGACTCAGTAGCATCATCGAGGTTTGCATGTTACTTATAGCAGATGACTTAGAGCTATCAGATAGTACCCTTGAACACTATCGTATAAGCTAGCTTAAGAAGGTATAAAAATGTTTTTTTTTAATTCACGTGCTTTTTTTCTGATTTTAATCATGCTATGTTAAACCAAACTCTTGCTAAGTAGAAATATTCAAGAGTAGTAAGAACATTGATCCTAATACATGCAACATAATAGCTTTTAATGCTTAACTGGTAAACATTAGTAAAACTGTCAGTCCCTCTTGCTACCTTTTTTCAGAAAAAATAAGTTAATAATTACAGTTCTCAGTAAAAAAGATAAATACCATCTGTCATCTATTGGATACAGCATTATAAGGGCAGATTTTGGATGCATCATACAAGAGATAGAAAAATGATTCAAGTTTAAATTAAGACAAACATTATCACGGCAGCAATAATACTGTCTATAGTCATAAAAATATTCCATACCGTCTTTACATGCTATGCAATATTTGTTAAGAGAGTTTTTGAGAAGTTAATAATACCACTAGATCAAACCTACATCAGTTACTTACTTATCAGTGACATTAAATTTGATTATCACTGTAAATGAAAAGACCCAACACACACCCCAGAGAACAATGCAACGCCTTCAGAATAAGAGACAAAGCAAATTAGCAAAATCACGAATGTAACTAAAATAGGAGTAGCTCACATTACACGATATATGTATAGCGATAAAAAACGAGTTATCGTTACAGAAGCTGGTATGAGAGAAGTCCTTTACTGTTAAAATATTTGCAATTTCAATCTAATGACTTAATAATAATAATCATAATGTCTTACTATGATATTTACCTGAGATTCCTGAATCCAGCAAGGACATCACAAGACAAAGGGAGTGGTTTTAAATATATACTAAAGCTAATCAAAACTGTCAATCATAGAACATATTGGCAACGAGTATTTTAATCATAAGATTTAAGAAAAAAAAAATGATGCATTAACTAAAAGCATCAAGCCTTTTTTTTATCCCTTCTTAGTTTCTTCAACTAATAAAGTAGTGGACCTGATCATCGATAGTGATCTAAATGCTGATAATGTAGGAATGAGAAATTTAAAAAAATGCTTAAGTTTATTTCCACAGAAGAAATTTATTTAAGAACTTTTCTTAAAAATAAATGAATTACATATTATAATTAGAATACGCTCAGTTAATTTCAACTGAACAAAATTTTTTTCGTTATTGTCTGTGTTTTTTCATGTTACGCTGGATTATCTTAGCGTAGTGCGTAACAATAAGGCTTGTAATTTACGCTTTTATTTCTGATTTTATGAAGTTGTCGGGAGTCTTACTGTTAGTATAAAAGGAGTAAAAATGAACAAAGTGGATGGAGAAAAAACAGGCAGAAATAAAAAAAATTGGTTAATATAAAACAAACAGCTATTAACATAACAGTCTCACTGATGTATAGTGAAGCTAATTTCGATAGTTTTTATACATGCTTAAAGTACTATTTTTATGACCAACTAGGATGGAAATTAAATTTTTATTACAATAAAGAAGGATCCGTAAAAATTACTGCAGTATTCTGAAAAGAGATGAATTATGTTATTTTCTTGTAAAGTAACCTTACCTAAGAGTTGAAAATACACTTTTTTACCTAGATTTACTTTTTTTTTTTGGTTGATACAAGTTGATTACTATGAAATTAAATTTAATCAAACCTGTTTCTCAGTATACAATTTTGATACAAATGCATTTTACTTTTAATATGCTATACAGAGTAGATCTACTAATTACAAGACAGAGGATATCATTTACATCGATTTAATTAAACGTCGGTGTATTTGATTCTACTCGTAAAACTATCAACTATTAGGTCCATTACCTTAGTTACATTTTTCTTGTTTTCGAATAATGAACTCATCATGTCACTATAACATTAATCGCATTTAATTAGCACAGTTTTGCCTCAGAAATTATGATATTGTTTGGGTTCGCTATAACAAACAAAGCGTTGCACATCTCCGCTTGCAAAGTAAGGCCGTACAAAAACACCAAGTCCACTAAATCTATGGAATCTTGCGAAGTAAAAAGACAAATTTTGCGAAAAAACTAATGTTAGGGCTGTTTGGAGCGACACTAACGTGAACAAACTCAAGAAATTATGAAGAATAAGATGCACTTTATACTACAAAGTACTATGTAAGAATGAGTATTTTTGAGGAGCTATTCAAAGAACCAGCAGATTGATATCAATGGATTAAGCCCTACACTGAAGCATGAATGAAAACAATACTACAACAAGAAGATATTTTAAAGCACTAAATTCATAAAAACACACACATACAAAATCAATTTGTAAAATACTAAAAGTTAACGGAAATTTAATCACAAGAAGAAAATACTGAAACAAAAACTACGTTTAAAAAAGGGCTAACGAGGAGTATAAGCCAACTAACCCTTTCTCAATACAATTCCCTTGCATCTCAAAATACAGCTTGAATAACAAGATCAAGTCGTTATTTTACGCAGACATCAGTTCAGAAAATCCTTAAAAAATACTAGCGAAAAATAAAAAGTAACCCTCAGAGAGAATGTTGGCACGAAAGCAAGGAAGTATACCAGCTGAACAGTATCAATAAGGCTGCTGAAGTATAGAGCTGATGTTCTAAAGTAACATCACGTTATGTTTACGTAAAATTTTTAAAAGAAATCCCTGCAGAGTGAAGAGGATATCAAAATAGCTCAATAAAAGCTATTTTTACCTTAGCATACAGTAATTACAAATACTTTAGAAGTGCTACTAAAGAAAAATAACATAAAATAGTCGCTTAAAGTAAGAAAAATAGAGATGAACCTATATTATCTTATAAAATTTAAATGATACATTACTATTGGGGAGTAACTATGACAACTGGAAACTGAGTCCATACACGGCTGCATGTGTGACATGCTTTTTCAATATTAATTCTATGGGGGCACTGGTTACAGACTCTGTTCAATGATGACAGTTTGTGTAATACATGAATACTTGTATGAAAATTCTACACAAATCGTCTAAAAAACTTTATTAAAAATTAAGAAAAAAAAAAAATTTTACAGATGACTGGTAAAATATAAGAATAACAATTACAATTAAGATATAACATTTAAAAAATGTTACTTTTGATACGATATAGACACCCTTCGAAAACAATCTGCTCTTATAACAACATAATTTTAACTTTCAGGCAATAAGTATTCTACATGAATTGCAAAGTTTAATAATCCAAGAGTAAATAACACCAAATCTAGTATAACATTATTAGGTCCATAAACCGTATCAATAACTCAAAGTACCAGACACTAACTTAAGAAATACTGTTTATCATAATAATAAAAAACCATCATTTTAATAGTGCAAAAGATCAAGATGACTTTTTTCTACAGAGAGGGCAATTTATCACTGCTTTTTGCAGATTAACTCATACATAAGCAACCTTACACAAATAAGAGCACAAAAGCAGCAATTGCATAAAAGCTTAATGCAAACATCTACCTTAATTCAGCTTACTACACTTATGGTGTTAGATACTCGAGTGGTAATAAAGGGATAGGTCTACTTCAGCTATTGTATTAACAAGCTGTGAAGTTATAAGGCTTTGTAGTCTAATATCTAGGTGTTAGTTTATGTGACGTAAGACAATTACGTGCTCTAAGGATGGCTCATTTCTAGATTTAAATCGAACTCTGACGTTAGGATGGCCCCAGACCCTCGATGTTAATTACTCAGTTGCCAAGCCTATTGTACAGTAAAAAAGAGATAATCAATCATAAACAGGTATTTCTTGTGAGTCAATGATTTTTTTCTATTATTATTAAATCTTGTTAACCAGGATAACATTTTTCAACTCAAGAGCAGGCATATCCAGGTGTTAGAGAGAAAATATGCATTATTTTAGCATTAAAAGATAATCATGTATACATTTGAGTTAACGAATGCAGGCTTACTTATTTATGATAAAGTACTTCGTTTGATCCAAGACGACTTAAATAGAGTACTGGCGTGTAGGTAAAAGAGGACCAAGGATCATGGCACGCCCGCTCTCAACAATACATTCAAATCACACTTGAACTAATTTATTTGACACGCACTTGTTACTCACGTTTCCATATTTGTCTGTAAATTCTTCTTCTATCTTTCTCTTTAAAACCAACTTCTTGATCCGTTTTGCTCATCTTCAGCCTAGTTTGTGTCCTCTTTTTCAATTGACATCCAAGGTCACTAATGTCAGCTAATTGACTACCTGTGTATAAAGTGATCTTCAGTTGCACTGAGAAATCGTGTAGTTAGCTTGTCTTGGGTAATTCTTATTCGTTTTGAGTGTTTTAGAAGTTTCTCTTACGCCGTTACAAGCTAATGTGTTTTTTAAATAAATTTGTTGTTTTATTCGTCCGAATCATTAAACAAAAGTTATGTCTTGTCTAGTGACGTCTACCTACAGTTAGTAACAAATACCTTATGGTGTTTGTCACCTAGTGGCCGCACTTACAAAGCAATATCAACGCATGCTCGGATGATCGCGTGCTCACCAGCCATTCCCGCTACCTAACTCCACCCCCGTCAAATTTAATATTAGGCTTACACCTGCAGCTGTATCTTTTTTTGAAGAATATGTTCATAAATTTACCTATACTCCTTGACTCACCACCGGTCCTACCCCCGATTATAGATCCAATGTAGGGTTTAAATCGAATTGCACCCTGCAAGCTCGTTCTCTTTCCTGGAGAAACCGCTGACCAACAAGCATGTAACCGGTATTGACTAAAGCGAGTTGTATTACTTAACGTCCATCTGATTGTTTAAACTGTCGTTATAATATTTGTGAATTAATGAATTAAGTTTTGCTAACCATTCCATTGAGCTTTTTATTTCTTATAATATATTTCTGGCTTAACACGCAATCTACTTCACCGGCCGACCCAGGAGACTGTTCGCTGCTAATCATTCATTACTCGCAAAAGTACTGGTAAATTACTTTTAATATTCTTAATACTTTTAAACCGCTGCTGAACACAAACGCATTTGCTGTTCACGCACTACACGCTGCATTCAAATATTCGCGTGCTAATGTTACGTCGAAGAGCCACAACGTAACAATTACCGGCCACATCAACGTTTATGTACTGTAACTACCCACGGTGAACATATGTACTTATGGAAACGTGGTATGAAGATGAGAAGAAAAACAGTGCAGACGCATACTTACACTTGCACGCCAACACACCTGTTGTGTACATGAACACCAGCACACCAATTAAAAAAGGTTTTAATTTCCAATTACGTTAATTCAATTTATATAAGTCGTTTTTTTTCTCTTACGGAGTTTTTTCACAAGAGTCTTCTTCTTGAAGCCATAAATTATATCTGTGTCAGTGGTTTATAAGTCATGCATTGTTTTAATTACTTCTATTAACTCCAGCTCATTCTATCCTTTGTTAATTAAGGTAAATGTTGCCAACGATTAAATTCCATTTTTAATAATAATTTAATTTATATTTGAATGTAAAAGCCTTGTATTTAAATTTAGAAGTTCTTTTTCTGCATCATTGTGTTATTCCTTTGGATTTAATATATACTTGCATCCTTATTTCCTTTATTATCACTATTAATTTCTGTTTAATAAATCAGTTAACCTCATCAATTAAACACAGTCACAAATAGGGTAGTATAAAAGCCTTATGCCACAATTTAAACGTTGCTAACAAATAGAGTTATTAGTTTTTATTAACAGATATGTGCCAGGTGTAGCCGTTAGCTTTTTATTTTTTTATTGTGGCATACAATATATTAGAATCGTATATGGTCTTTTCAAAATTGGGCGTATCAAAAAGTGGAATAAATTGAGCTATTGTTTTATACCTATACATATGCTTTAGCTGTACCTAAGGATATTCTGCTTCTTACTCAAATGTATATGTTTTGTTGCGATAATGACAAAGCTATATGTATACACTTATGCAGATATTTTTCTTTTTTTTATCATTGTTAGATTGAAGAAAAAGAAAAAAAAAGCTTCCGTTGAATACACTCACAGAATTTTACTTATGCAAGGAGACGCATATAGTCAGTATACCATTGCTTCTTGCTGAAACAAGATACTTACGCTAATGCATCTCTGCTGATGCCTTGTTTCCGTTTTGTATTACAGTTCGTACAGTTTTGTAAATTAAGTTGACGAGCTACCCACATTTTTTCACTACTGCGCCAATAACTTGAATATACCCTTCCATCTACTTTTTGCAACCGTGCCTGGCCAGCCAATCAAGCAAGTGCAATCTTTCTTCACTGTACTGCATTTTAGACATCTCTCCACAGCGAACCACGAAAATCTTAATCTAACTCCCCTATCGCATGGATTTGGCAGTAAGTACCTATCAGCCCTGACTTTGGTACCCCATGCCTACTTGTTTTTTTTCATATATAAATAACCTACTTTAACATATACACACATTCTGCTTACACCCACGCAATTTCTCGTACCTTCTTAGCTGTATGGTTAAAATTTTTTATATTTCGATATAAACTGGGGTGTGCTTCTCCTGTGATAATGTATTTTTGTTTTAACATTTCTTACTTGAAATATCACAAAATTTTCACATCAAGTAAGTTTCGAGAATTAAATTTTTTGGTTTTATTGAATCGACTAAAAGGAAACAAAACCACTCTTATTACAAAGAAACTTCTACACAATATTTTGGTGCATATAACATCCTTTCTAATTTTACTTTACACACAAAAACAAAAAAAGACCATTAAAATCTTTGTGAACTTCTTTTTGTTTTTGTCTTTTAGCCTCAAAAAAAGATGTTGATAGTATTCAAAACACACAGTAACTACTTATCTGATTAACATAAGTTAATGAAGCACTTTTAAGCTTTTTATCGACTTGTCTGCAAAATATTATATCTACATCGACTGTAGCTATTGACACCTCACCCAGCGAAGGCCTGAGTTAGGTCACTGTGAGAGTTAACAGATTGCTCAGAACAGGAATTAAAAAAAAAAAGTTTAATAGAAAACCAGTTTTTACATTAGTTTTGATAACAGTTATGAGGTAAGTTTTAAAACCAGTTTTGAGATGTGCTTTGAGACCAGTTTTGTAATAAGGGATAAAAACTAAATTTGTTCCTCATCAGTTTTACCTACAAGAAACTCCATCTTTTTCCTTACCACTAAGTTTTAAAGAACTTTTCACTAGATTTGGTTTACTCTAGCATACTTGGAAAAAAGTAACACTGTATATCAGAGTTTAAATATTTATTTTCAGTAGACACCTGCTTTACGACATCTGAACACAAATCGGTACACAAAGAACTTTGCTTTATTTTTCATTTTAAGAAACTTGTTAATTGTAATCAAAAATTTGATTTAGAATATTCTTTACAAATACTACAAATATTTTTTACAAATACTTTTACGATGAAAAAACAGATATTCCCATATTTGGTTATTTATAACAAAAATGAGATTTGTTCCTCACTATTCTAGCCAGTATACTTTTCAAACGAACTTTTCATTAATCTGAAGTCCCCCGTCAGGCAGTCAACCCGTCAATTGTGGAGAAGCAGACGGGCTAGTTTTCTCTTAGTGTGCGTATACTTATCGTTAGCAGAGCCTTGCATAAATCATTTCATATTGGCCAAATGTCAACATGACGAGATCATCTGAGAGAGTTACCATCCTAACGAAAAAAAGTTTTTCATTGAAGGGTAAAAAAACCAACCTGACGAATTTATTCATGAAAAATAAGTTGGATAAAACAGATGCAAAATTGTGCCTTGTAAACCTTACTGTGTTGTTTGATGCGTATGAAAAGTTGCACAAAAAGTTTTTGGAACTTGAATTCACAAACGAAGAATATAAGGAGGCCCAGATTGACATCACGAATAATTTGTATAGCATTGGGAGTTTTATACAAAATATAGGTTCTGATAAGGCAGATAATTCTGTACATACATTCTTTGGCCATTGTACTTTCATAGACAAACAGTGTTCGTTTAATCTCCTTGTAGCGAAGCTACACAAATTTGACGGCAATTATAACGCGTGCATATCGTATACGAACTACATTGAGTAGCATGATTCAGTTTAGCGATGGTATCAACAACCTAAATAAGATTTTTTATTTAAATTCTCTTCAAGGAGCTTCTTTGAGTAACATCTGTATATATGACGCCAGTGCAGAAAATTAAATACTAGCGTAGAAACGTCTTACCGATATTTACGATAAAAATGCGTCCATTTCTCAGAACACTTGCATGTGATCCTTGGTATGTTCCCAGTCATTGCTGTGACTTATACTTCACTGTTAAAATTAATTGACGGTATTTGATAACCTCTTAAAGAAATTTTTCTCTGGACATCACATCCAAGTCTTGGCTCACGTTCACGGTTTTTGAAAGGGCGCTTCCCAACAATGTCCGTCCAGAATAGAAAAAGTCACTGGATTTGAGTGAACTTTGCTATATTGAGTAGTTTTAATCGTTTGTTGAGAATTTTCTCTATCGGTTAACATCTTTCGAAGAAGCAAACGCAAGCGTGCTGACAAGCTTCGCTAGACAACAATGTGGAGAGCGAAAATTAGGGCCAGCAAAGATGCGAGAAAACAAGAACGGAGCCCACAAATTCCTTACGACAACTCCTGCGGTTATCACATGTGTCAAATACTACTTCAATTCTGTTTTTTATAAATGCTCCGTGTATGATAAACCTTTAGTACAACAGCGCTATAATTTTTAAAAAACTTTCAACTTATGTTGTAATTGCCTACGCACTCACATCAAAAAGTGTAACTCCACGCATTTTTAGTATTGCGATTGATACGATCATACTTCTCTATATTCTGATGCTCAACCAAAAATTAGTTTGCAATAAGAACTGTCTGATAAGGCGACCATCTGACTGAGGATGAACGTTTTTTGACATAATGATCCAGACGTTTGGACATTATCTCATACTAAGCATGGTAGTAATCGTGCAAAGCACTGGTGGTTAATCTATAAAGGCCCGCATACTATTTGATACATGTTTGATTGATAAATTTATCACTGATAGTTTTGCACGAAAATTTCAACTTTCAATGGAAACGTTTGTTATGCTAATAAATATTATGAACGAGATGTGATCGTTTTTAACAAACAGTCTAGACATAACTTTTTTATCGCTCACTACAGAATTTCAAAAATCCCTCATTTTTCTAATAGTACAAACAATTGCAGATCTCGTGCCCAGCAAATTGTTTTGTCGAGTAGCAATTTATACACCATCTGATTATCGTTTGGCTGATCCACAATTTTATGTCCTACGTTCTGTTGATCTATTAGTTGGCACGAGGGCCACATTATCTTTATTTTCTATCAGTCAAATAACTTTATTCCTAGCTCTACGTCAACTTTTCTTGCTGCAAAAATTAATTGTTCACAAGGACAGATACGCAAAGGTTATGCAGAAATATATCGACTCAGAACACATTACTCTAATAAGCTATAAAACCCTGGCAAGCTGTTGCCTACCTCATCACGCATCATTAAAACCGTTCAGCTTCACGACAAAAATATAGGTTATTATTTTCTTGTGCTAGTGCTGTTCTAAAACTTTAGTTTCATCACGGGTGTGGGCTTACTCAATAGATAACTGGATACATGCGACGAAATAACGGAACTGTTGTTATAATTTGTACAAAAAAATTATCGATTTACATCACGACATCAAACAAGTGGAGGTAAGAAAATGTAGGTGGAAATTAGGACCCTTAATGAGACAAATCAGAATACTTGGTATATCATATCGATTTATTTATTTATGTAACGAAACAAAATATTCTCTCGAAAACTGTAAAAAAAATTTACCTCCTTGGGCTACTCAAAGCTGTAATTATAGCCGCAAGAATCATCATGTGGCAGTACTGGAAGACTCAAACAGGTTAGGATGAGTTTGTACTGCAAGAATTGTTTATAAAATAAAAAGCGTTTGCTAGTCAGATCAGTAACCTGCAAGAAGTGCCAATTGGTCGTTGACTTTTGATAGAAAATTCCAAAGGTATAGAAATTCTCGGGTTTTGCAATGCCAGTTATTCGAAGGTCATGGTGCTTGTTTATGTATGCGATTAAGTGCTATTGATGGTCAACTTTGCATGTGTTTAATATGCTCTAAATATGGGGTTAGGTTCATTAAGCTGATTACGATCCCAAAGATGAAATTATGCGTGGCGCTGCTTCTCGTTCGTCTTTACAAAGAAGCACAACCAGCAGTTAGTTTTCAAATCGAGTTTGTAACTTTCCGGTCGTTCTCCATAACAGTACCCTAGTGGTTTAAGAAATTAAATCATGCACGGTAGATTTTTGAGAGAAATCGCGTCACAGAAGTATAAACTCTTGATCCTAAAAGGGTATGGTCTGCAAATAAAAAAGTGATTTCTTATATATTATCTGGGTTGCGAAAAAATATCTGTTTTATCTCGTATACTGACGTGCAATTACTATCTACATGTTTCTCATCATATGTAATTCTCTCGAATTTCATCGTTTATTGCTTTCACTGTTGTCTGTCATGATTTAAACCAGTTATATGGCATAAAAGCAAAGTTAGCATGCAGAAAAAATTGAGACTCAACGAAAGACATTCTCTTAATTTAATAGCAGGAGCAATTTGGTGGCAAAAGTCATCGTCTATTAAATACTAGCGTCTCTAAAAATACTAAATTTGCAGCCTTCAACCCGTTTTTAGATAAACACGGCTTACTAAATGTCGATGGTCGACTGCGTAATGCAAATATTCCCAATCGATGGAAATACTCTATACTGCTACTGCTACATTATTACGTCCCTGACCTTATTATTAGAAAAATTCGTCATGATAATCATCATGCAGAAATACAAAGCACTAAGTATACGTTGAGATGTCCCTGTCAGTATTTTGACGGAAAAAGTCAAGTCCAAAGAAACGTTTTCCGATGCCAAGTAAGGATACGATGGTTTCATGTAGGCAGATCTATTTTGTCGAGGTTGGAGTATCATGAGTGGGTGTAGTCTATAAAGATTGAAAGTGGTTTGATCTACAAATGGTAAATGTAATATTATCATTGTTTTTATTATCTTGATCAACAACTTATAGTTTGCTTAGACTGCTTATTTTACCAGTATGAGGAATCTTTATTGGTACTACAAATTATAGGATCCCTAATAGGTTCCTAACATCCTGGGCTACGGTTCTAAATATATTTGGAGAAAATAAATTTGGATGTCCTTGACTCCTTTGAAAACTATGCAAAATCTGAATCAGATCTTAATTGGAACGAATAATATGATCGAAGGTAGCCTCAGTTCTTCTAAGATTAGTTGATAAATTTATCAGATGTCTATCAAGAGCATGAATCTAATTCAAGTTATTATATCAGCAACTTGTTTTAAAACGTACTGGTGGCGTTCCGTAGTGTGATATAATTCTTTGAGTGCAGCTGAAAAAATATTGCTATTTTGTTCATACTATTCGATATAATTTTCCTAATGGCATGCAAAATGTTGATAATAGTGTTTAGAACAATGATATCGTTTTCTGTCACTAAGCTAAAGAGTTTCTCAGCAATGCTTCCAGTAACTCCAAAATGTATCAGTCTCTTTGGCCATGTGCTGAAAAGTGGTATAATGTTATCTCTCACATGGGTTCTCTCAGGATTTATGATGTTTTATAGTGTTGCTTTAAGATTATTTAACCGCACTATCTTCAAATTCAAGAGGTCTATTTTCATACTGTTCGTACAATTAAGATAATCAAACTTTACAATAAAATATCGAAAGATTTTATTAAATCCTTCAGTAGGCATGAGTTACAACATAAATTTTTTAATATTAAGCCATGTCACTATCTCTTGAGCAGATCTTTTAATTTTTATAATACCAATTCGTTGATAGTATACTTCAGGGTTTGTTTTCCGTGGCTCTATACTATAGTAGCCATGATAAGCATGGTTTTAATTTGCGTGACCTTCAAGCACCATTGTCATTGAGATAATCGATATAATCCACATCGTTGTTTTGATTTTTCTGGAAAACATGCAGAATATAATTTTTACATGGATACTATTGTTAGAGATCTAGTTTTAATTCATCTGTGTGTTGTCGTATGATTTTACGATCATTCATTTTAAGTAAGACATTATTCCCATCTAAAACTGTTTTTACTTTTATGGGTTCATTATTGTAGCGATCGAATTTAATAGTAAAAGACTTAAACTTTTTATCGTTGCTGCTTTTGATTTTCCTTTGATTTGTTAATTTTTGCCGCAATTTGCATTCCTTAAAGTTGCTTAGTAAGATTTTGTAAATATAATGGATAAGTTCCTAACTTTTCGTCTTTAGATTTTTTCAAGCACAAACTTGCTACTCACCCAAAGGATAGTTCATTGGGTGCAAAATTTATTGCTGTATGTACACTTATGTTACATGTGAAAGCTGCAAATCTGGAAAAATTTCCCTAGTCATCATAAGTCTTAGAAAAAGTCCATATTAAGTCAGCTAAAGCAACATGACTTCACGCTAGTGATCCATTCATTTAGAGATGGTATGTGGACATAAATGTAGCATGTCCGTCTGATAAAAAAACTTTAGGCGCTCCGTAAACTTATATTAGATTTTGTGTAAGTCTATTGGCATGCGTGCTGGGTCTAAGATCTGGTACAAGGACTAATTTGATGTTGTTAGTCAAATGACACTGTCTAATTAGTCAATTGCAATTTCAATTTAGTGCCATTCTTAACCGACTGACAGTGTTACATCCCGAATTGATACGAATTATATTATAACTAAAAACTATCCCTCCATCAAAATTCAGATAAGACGTATTGTGAACATAAAGCAAACTCATATGACAATGGGAGCTTGTACGTCTTTTCTGTGTGCGCGTGTGTGTATTAGCTTTAAGGTGAATGCTTTATAAAATGCTGACATAGAATACGGCCAGCCTCATTGTAAAAATGCATATATGTATGAATGAATAGTTACTTGCTCATTAATTGTTTCGTTCTGATAATGTATACTAATTAAAAATTTGTAATTCACACATTACTTCATTATGTTCAAAGTTGATTGAAAAATTCTCTGAAGGATTAATTTCGAAATTTGTAAACTTACTGTCACAAAAAAAACTTTTACATGGCATTTTTATATTGCTGACACGAGCTTTTATCATCACTGATCCAAAAACTCAATCACACTTATCAGAAAATGAGGTTGGTACTGTTGTATTGTTATTTTCTAATATGTGAAATCATAACATGTAACATCATCATGCAACTGTCAACGCAGTCTGCAAGAACATCGCTTATTGGTTAACCTAATTCAATTAAAGGCCTCTTTTACTCGCTCTGATGCAATAAAAACGCACCATCAACAGGAAAAATCGCTCTCTTTACATTTGTCACCTGTCCTCTAAAGCTTAAGTCAACTCTTGACTCTCGCGACTTGGGAGTACCTTACACACGTAAGGCATAACGTGTTGGCTGAGGCAACTCAAGTGCGTATCAAGAACATCAATAGCATCGGACTACGCTAAGGAGCGAGGTACAGCAAAGGAGGCCCGCCGAAAGTAATTGCAGCTATAGCAGAGAAGGCAGAAGTCGCAACATCCTACTGGCTTCCAACTCGTTCGTATAGTTTAAGAAAACTCTGACGGTCACAGCACGAAGCATTGAGGAAAACCGAAGCAGCAGTAAAAACAATCAGTGATAGATGTAAGTAAAATATCAGTTATAAAATTTACGCTGAAGCTTGTTATAAATTGTATTTAAAAGAACAAATTGTTATCAAATTGCTTGAATAAAAAAAAAGATTCATTACCCGTATTATTTAAATAAAAATCCTCATTTAATACAAAAATAGAACAAATAAGGTTCACGAGCTGAAGTCTAAGAACTCCACGAATGGCACTTAAGTAAAACAGCTAAGAGTAAACTCTGAACAAGTCAGGCATAACATCAGTATCAATGAAAACTTTATTAAAAGCTGCATTTATTGAATATGTTAGTACTAGGGGTTCTATTGTTCTTATCCGTTCGATCTTTTTTTCTTGAGATCTACTGCATTGTCAGAACAAATTGAGGTTATGATTTCTAATGCCGGGCCAATGAAATCGTTTTGATATTTTTTGACAAATTTGATTTGTCACATTATGTCCCCCAGCAGGGCTGTCATGTAATGCTTGTATTATTTTATTACGTTCTTAAATTTTTTAAAAATCAGTGCTACCGTAACAGATAGTAATTTTTATAGGTTTTTCTTCAAAAGTTGTTAATAAAATTTTTGTTATCAATCTAGGTTCTTACTTGTTTGTTAGATCTCCCCTTCTTGAATATCGAAAAGTTTGAAGATTTTGTCTTATAATACTTTCCTGAGTGATTTAAAAGCTTTCGTAAGATTTTCTGAAGTTATCAAATCTGTGGGTATTTCACTAATAACAATTAATAGTTTATTATGTCTTTCATAAGGTGTTATAAATATTTGGCCAACTTTTGGTTTCTTAGACTTCAAATAATAAAAGTTCAGTGCTCCTATCGATCTCAACAGTCTTGAGACAGATGTGACTGGTAGACAATCTTGGCTAATAAAATTAACTATACAGTCTCTTTTGTATGTAAGATAATATCTAATGGTAACTACGTTGTTTATAAGCTTAGCTCTTTTGACATTCTTATGACTGTTAGAGCTACTGCTTCTATCAGTAAGACTTACGTACATTTTTCCGTACTGTTATTTGTATCGGTTAATCGGTTGGGAAGGGTATAAGCCTGATAGTAACATGAAATCTGGTGGAATACTTTAATTTATTGATTTATTTTTGTTGTAGTTTGTTTGTTTGTAACTTTTTTTATTTCAGTTATCCAGGATTTCTTCCGTTATTCTTTCTAAGTCAGATGCGTTAGATCGTTGGTTTGTTTGCAGTACTAAGAATTACGACATCCCTTTCTTTAAGTATAACCTTGATTAGTTCGATGGTAGTTTGAAAACGGCTAAAAATTGTATTTGTACGGGGGAAGCTCTAAGTTTAGGAACCAACACACAATTAGTGTCAGTGATTATACGTTGGAGAGTGGGTCCGCTGCCTAGTGTGGAGGAGCAAAATCGCTCGGGTTACCAGTTTTATGAATAAAAATATTTCAAAGTAGTTTTCATAAAAATTTTAATGACTGAGTCGAATAAATAATCTATAAATTTCTACAATAGCTACAGTGGTTACGTTCAACTAATGCTTTATTAATTTTACCTTTCCTGTTAAGTTAATTAGAATAATTGCTTTATTGTTTCTTATCTTCTTTGATTTGTTTTGGTGATACTCTTTTGTTCTTAGAATATTTATTTACATCTTTTTAGGCTAAAATAAAATTATCTTACCTTAGAAACTTATTTGTTATATTAGTATACAATATCACGAGGCTGTAAAGGGGCTGATTTATGGCTACGTGGAGAGTATTACTCGAGGTGAAGCCAAGGACATCACACGGCCGTCCATCAGCTACTTTACGACCGAGTGACGTATACGATTTTTTTGCTATTCCGTATAGGAAAGTTCGCTTAATTTCAATTTAAAAAAATTGATATATGATCATGTAGAAAAAAATGAATCGTTCGGTAATAGTCCTAATGGAGTGTGAACGAAAGAACGAGAGATAATTGTGTCAAGGCTTACAGAATACATCTTTTTTTTATACTTCTGAAAAGAACACTTAAAAAAGAACTTTTATCAAACGATGTTTTATTCTTGGGTTTTCTGTCCATGTATTATATACGTTTTTTTTTCATATAGAGTTCAAGAATTTTAAGACGGCAGTCCAACAGCCATAAAAATTTACTTACCATCACCTGTACGTAACTCTGAACTTGAAAAAAAGTTTTTGAAAGCAGGTAATGATAACTTGGAGTCCACGTGCACAAAAGACGAGAAATGGATTAGATGATAAACAGTAAGTAAGAAAAGAAAAAAAAGCAAGCAATGCAATAGTTAATATAGGTACAAACCGACTTGACGTAATGATTAAGGGGTATAGTACACGGCACTAAAAAGAGAATGCGCATATGCATTTTGGCCATCAACAAAAAATAACACTTGGCCACCATTTGCATTTAGATGAAAATATTTGGTGTAGATCCCCTAAATATAAATAGATATTCGTTGTGCATTAGAGAGCATGGACCTTATAGAAGTGCCTCACTAAGCGGATGTAAAGAAATCCTTCGGCAATACATTTGCTTACGAAGGGGATATAAAGAGCAAACTTTTCTGTTGGAGATGGCGAAAAAATTAATTTCGTAGTCAATTGTAAACTAAGGCTAGATAAGATCAGATAAAAGTTTTTAAATAAGTTGATTTCTTAAATTTTTAGATAAATGACGGTTTAATGAAATATATTTTTAAGTAAAATCTAAATTCTTTTAAGAATTCCAAAAATTTTATGACTTGCCATCACCTGTAGAAAAGTAGGCTTACATAAATGAGCATACTTAATTTTTCAATGTCTCGAATTTATTTAATTTTATTTTAATAATTTTCTTGCACTTATTCTAAATAATTTTTGTGTATACCGTTATTTTCAAGTTCAAAAGTTTTCCACACTGACTCTTCCCTAAATTTGATTGGTTAGACTATGGTAGATGATAAGCCCAACCACGAAGTACTAGTACTAAACTCTATAGCTCAAGAAGTGACATAGGGCTAGATCGTTCTCAGGGCCTTGGTTGTCTTGAGCATAGCTCAAGTGATCACGTGAAGTACTTCGCCCGAGGAGCGTTACACGTCATCACTCTTCGTAGTGCCGTGACTACTTGGGGGTTCATTGTCAACTCGTTTTCAGCGGTTGAGCACCAAAAGTTCAAGTAGACACTAGTTAGTATTAGTAATACGCTAAGGATACACTTACACTGTTGCTGACGATCTCGGCTTTTGTACCCTATCTTTTACCTCTCAGCGTGTGCGCGTCGTGTTATTACCAGTGCATAGGAGAGTTCCAGGTCTTAGTAGGCAGTAGGATTTTGTATTCCAGGTTCACGGGAAAGAATAAGTTTTCTTGCGCGTCAGCGCCTTTTATAGCCGACTCACAGATAATTCACCATTGTTATCTGCACTATCTCTCTGCACACTGTAGATTACACACATCCACCGATATGTATTGTGCACATCTTACCTAGCTTTTTGCGCGTAATTAACAGCGTACGTTACATGCTTCGTGCTGAACCTCAAAATTTCAAGTTGGTGAATTGAATACATTTTTATCAATTATTTTAAAAAAAAGTGTAATGGAATAAGAGGATGTAAATAAAAAAGATAAGTGTACATAATAAACTTCTAGGTGATAAATAATAGCTTCTCACAAAGTACTCGTGTGCATTGGTGTACTAGAACTGAAGAGTGTATTTTCTTGAATACGTGGGGTAATTGATAGTTTTTCAATTGTCATGTTTTTTTTTAATTTCGTTTCCATTAAATACGGGCTGACAATCTGTTGTACGTATTTATACATCTGGAATTCTTTCATTAATAAAAAATCATTAAACTTATTGGGGTCAGGAATATCTATTTTGGTTAATATGTCTTGAATTGTGGGATCCAGTTTGTTTCTCTCAGAGAATCTAGTTACTGATAAAAAGTCCGTATCAGTTTGTTCAAGTTCATCGTAACTGTTAGACTTCTTCAAATATTCTTGAAAACATTGGTTAAATTTCCTTTTTAACTTTTGTACATCTTTATAAGCAACCTTCTAAAACTACTTGTTGGAGTCTTAGGTTGGTCTTCAAAAATCTCTTCATTCAAACCTTTACGTAATAAAATGGGTGTTATGGAGACTTTAGTATTTGTCACTTCTAAGTCTGAATGAGTTTCAACATTTGAGTCCACTTCCAATTCTGTCAGTTCTTGTCGTAATCCACTTCGTCTAGGGTCATACACTGATGGTTGTGTCTCTTCTCCTGGCGATTTTTTAGTATCACTAGGGTCGTTTTCAGAAAACATACTTGCTTTTGATGGTGCACTGAGATTAATTATATCTCTGACTGACAATTGTGGCATTTCCTCATTTTTGGAACTATTAGGTTTAAAAAAACCTAATTTAATATAATCTGGTGGTTTCTGTATTTATATTACTAGCATGTGATATTGAGGCTATTGATTTCAAAAAATTTACTTTTATTGAGCTAGAACCTTTTAATGTATTTTTAGTGACATTTCTTAATATACTTTGTCGAAATGTAGATGATGTCTGTGATAGTGAAAATGTTTTTGTTCAAGTTCTTTGAGCAATAACACTGATCTAATTTTGGCTGTTCCTTGTTTGTTTTTAAACCAAGGGATCGTCTAAAGCCCCAGGCCAATTGAGGTACATTTGTTTCTGATTAAGTCATGCTTCTAGGTTTTGTTACTTTTACTGTCTTCTTCAAGGTTGTTGACAATGCTTTAGGTTTGATCGTCGTTAAATTAGATGTCCTGATTATTTTTTTTCTCTGGCGTTGTAGTTATGTTTTCTTCTTTTCCTCTATTTTCTTTCAACCCATCATCATAGCTCTTATTAATGGTAATCCATAGCTTATATTGTTTTTCGCATAAAGAAATAGTCCTTCTTGTTTTCTGTATAATGCATCAGCATTGGCAATGAGTTTTCTTGGCTTGTATTTGAAAGTGTATTTTGAATAAAAGAATTTAAGCATTCAGCTCATTAAACACTGATCTGGATCTTTTCTTGTATGCATCCGATTCAAGGGCTCATAATAAGCTACGAGAAAAAATTTATTTTCTAATTAATACGAATGAAAATAATGTATTGCATATAGTGCAGCTAAGCATTTCTTTTCAGTCGTAGAATAATTTATTTTGGCTGTATTTAGAGTTCTTGAGAGATATGCGACAGGATAGTCAAACTCACCTTTTTCTTGGCCAAATACCGCTCTAATAGCGTAGTCAGATGCATCTGTTGTCAACTTTAATGATTTACTACAGTCAGGAAAATGTAAAATAGGCTCTTGACATAGATGGTCTTTTGATTTTTAAAAACTTTTTTTGTGCACTTCAGTCCATTCAAAATCTTTATTTTTTAATAAATCTGATAATGGATTAGTTATTTAAAAAAAATCTTGAATACAGCGTCTATAGTGTGCTGCTAGTCATACAAATTGTCTTATATTTTTTAAAGCTTTTGGTTGGGGTAATTCTTCAATGGCTTGTATTTTTTAAGAGTTTCACATGCAACAAAATTACTACAGGGTCAAAGGTCTCCTGACATTAAAAAAATTTCTGAAAACTCGGAAATCAACTAATAAGTTTGGTCTCGCTTTTCCAGGTTCAAGTGACCGGTATGCACAAGTCCTTTTGGGTTTCTTATTTTATCTTGTGTATTTTTGATAACTCGTCTCTTATATTCACTACTAGTATCAGGGTCAAATGTAGGTGCAATGTATTCGAAGGTTAAAATTTCTCTTGGATCTATTTCAAATATAACTCCATCTTTATTAGTGTTTATCGCCATGATATTACATTGACGGCTCTAATTTTTTACTACTATTTCCCTTAAACATTGGTTATCACACCTTACATAGATTTGTGTCAAGTATCTTTCAGTTGATTTAGTACTAATCAAATAAATTCTTACTACTTGATGTGTTCAAGTTTTGATCGTTTATTTAGTTGGTTTATTGCTATTTTTTTGTTTCTCATTAAGAAAATATTGTTTTACACTAGGAGTATTTTTACTCCATTTAATAGCATGGGGTTGGAGTGTATCTGAGTCGTTTAATTTAATATCTTCTCTGTATATTATGTTTTTATTAGTTTTATTATTAGTGAACTTCATAAAGTTATCACCCCTTTCTAATAAAACTAATTTGTCAAATTTACCTCGAAAATAAAAATCAGCCTTTATGTCTCCAAATTTTTCGTACTCAGGTATATTGGACCTTTTGGGTGGGACTATGATGTACTTGTCATAAAATCTTTGTCGGTCAATTTTATCTCTTAGGAACTCTGTCTCTTTGTTGATATCAAGGGTGGTAGCTAGAATTTTATTTTTCTGTACTTGTTTCTGTTTTATTGCTTTTTGTTTTTTTTCATCATTTTTCAATAGCTCTGTTTCTTCAACAGTTCTTAAAAAAGGAATGGGGATCATAACGTCATCATCTAATATTGTAGCATCGTGATAATACGATTACGTGGCTCGTCGTTCTTTACAAAATTTTGACCTAATAAACCACTATCTTTGATCGGAAAATCGTTGCGGATCATATAAAAAATTGTAGGTTTCCTTTGTATAGTCATAAACGTTGTGTTTTTAGTTAAAACTGGGTGGAGTATCCAGTAAGATTAATAATTTTACTAGTTTCTACACGTGAATAAAGGTGCAATTGATCTAATTTAATCAGGTTTGGGTCCACGCCAGTATCGAGCTTGAGGGTGACAAAAAGGACGGTTTCGATTCTGTGGCTATGTTTATTACTTGTGCCAAAACATTCGGTGTAGGCGTTGAAATCTGTCTTTGGGGGTTCATCTCCGAACTATGGTTAAAGTGAGCAGCCTGAGAGTTAAAATGGTGAGGGAAACGGTAATTCCCTAGTTGGTACTGATTTTGAAAATTGTGATTCTGATAATTAGGATTTAAACTTTGTTGGTTATAATAGTCATATTTACTATTTTAGAGGTATCTTACTAATATATAAAGCAAAGTCGCTAAAACCGTTGTAATCGCTAACCGCGAAAACTACTAAACTGATTTTGCTAAAATTTTTCATGCTGGTCTTGATGATTTTGAGATGGTTCTCGCATTGCTTTTAACTTAAAAAAGCTCATTCCAACAGCGATAAGTAAGCTTAAAGTTTTGCTAAAATAAGCTAGCTTGATGATTTACTTCAGTAAGATCCGCTAGGTGGCGTCGAGGTGAAATTCAAGCCACCCGCAATGGAAGATAGTGAAGAGTGGTTATAAGAGGCCCCATCGAGTTGACGATTATCGTAGTCAATCATCAGCACTACACCAAGAGTAGCGTAGTGCACCGGGCAGCTAAGCATTATTCAGAACGTCAACGTCTCCGGTGAAATACCAGGAGACGTGTCTAGCCAAAGCACAATCTGCTCCAGCACTTCAGAGTTTACGGCCGTTCATACATCCATCCTGGTGCCGTCAGAAAATTTTCTAATTCAAATGCGAGCCAGGGAAGACAGCCCTGAATAGTACGGGCAGCCACAATGACCTCCTTCTTAGTAGTCGTCCTAACGGAATATCTACAGAAAAGGTATTCTCCAGGCCCACTTTCGTTACTAACGATGAACGGTTGGTTATCCGGGGAACAACCTGAAGATGAGATATTCTCTGGTCAGCGGCATACCTAGCTTCTGTACGGTCTCCGTACACCGAGACTCAAAGAATAACAGTCAAGCTACCCACAGCTGGCTCTCCATCATCAAGAATAATGATAAGGAATAGCTGCAAGTTTCACCTCTAGCCCTTTTCAGGGAAATTATAAGTATTTACATTCCCTACTTAACCATCGATATCATTGGTTATATAAGGGCCACCTAAATTTAAATTACCTTGCCAACAAATACATTTTTACTACTGTTTCCGCAGACGATTGGTAAACTAAAAGACTATGAAAAGCAGGCTACTTTTGAACCAAGTCAGTCATTTACTGGTAGATGTCAGAAGCAGAGTTTTTTGTAACAAGGCTGGGAATCTCGGTGACCGACGATGCTATATTGTCCTCTCGACTTTAAGCATTTAACCAGGAATCACCAATCCTGTACAAGGTTTGCGTTAGGAGAACCTAATAGTTATGAAGAAAAAATAATAAACGTGAGCCAACGGGACAGTTTCCAACAGGTGAGTATCAACACCCAACCTCTTTACCTAAGATCACCAAAACAACTGAGTCTGCAAAAGAGAAGGCGCTTTAGATATTAACGTCTTCGAGGTTATACCAGGAGGCGTTCGCAAAGAGTTCTACAACTCGCTTTAAAGCTTCAAACGTTGTAGTCTTCTTTCTGATAAGTAAGGTGCTGCAATAAGAGGCCATAGAAGATTACCCTGAGTTATATAGGAAATCACATTAGCTAGAAACTTCTGTCAAGAAAAAGTTTACTAAAGAAGTTCACTGTTCCTTTTCAGGGTCATCAGACGTCAAACTTCCTTGTAAAAAAATGTATTACAACCTTGTAAACTTGAAAAAATAGCCTTCAGGACTTACAAGAGTCTCATTTCTGCCGAAAGTCATAAGAAGTCGAATTAAAAGGATAACTTTAGATGCATCTTATGATTACAACCTCAGGCATCAAGAAAATGACGGAAGAATGTATAAAGTGAAAGATCAGCTTTTTACTATGACCTTTACAGTAATCTCTCAAATATTCAAGATTTTTAAATAGATAGAATATGTTTTTTTATTTTTGTTGTGACACAACACATAGAGATTAAGCTCCAGGACTTTGCTGCTCTATTTAAAAGTTGTGAGAAAAAAGAGAAAAATTTTTAATCATAACTTTTTTGTGGTCTTTGAATATTGAAAGCTTAAAAAAATTGCCCTTTCCATAGATTATACGGGACAAACTGCAAATAAAAGGCCTTTTAAGGCCAACGATTGTTTTATGGCATAAGAAATGCACGGTACTTTACAGCGTAACTAAATTTCTTTACTTTTTACAGCCTTCTACGTGACCAAATAACTTGTGTGCATTTCAAACAAATATGTTTTTAATAAGATAATTTTTTTTCTGAAAAGTGTTAGAAAAAGATGTAAAATTTTTATTTAAGAACGTTTCACATTACGTGTGTGTTTTATTTAGTGAGTCTCAGGTGAAACCGAGACGGAGGGCTGCTAGTCTACTATAATTCTGACCTCTGCTTTAGTATCCTTGATTATTCCTAGGGTTAAAATCAGCATTTCTTTGAGTGTTATAATTGTAAGGATTATTGTTATTATATCATCCAAAATTATTCTGATAATCATTAGAGTTCTTTGGCTGATTTTAAAAATTCCGATCTTTCCCTTATTCTAATAATTTTTACGCTAATTCTGTCTGTTATTATACTGCTGATATTGTCTATTATTATTTTGATAAACATTATGCTGCCTATTGGCAAGATGATTCTGATTGTTGATCTGTTATTCATCCACTTTTGGTATCTAATGTGACGAGAATGGATTACATGGTTCCCTTTTCTGCTGTTGAAATGAGTTATATAAATTATTTTGAAAATGACTGTGTGGTAGCCTATGACATTGTGTGTCTGGAATTATACCCACTCTTACTTTGCTGTTTGATCTACTGTCTTATTATAAGGGCTAGTCCTTTTTCAAGATGTCTAATGCCATGTCTCTTATTCGGATCATCATAAGCGTGTCGTATGTATTGCCCTTGTCTTTCATCAAAGCCTTTTCGGCACCGCTCAGCAGTAGGTTTATTACAATAGGTATAATCATAATATTCACCCACTAATTTGCCTCTTTATTGACGCGCTCTATGCAGCTAAGTTTGATAGTAAGTTACGATTTCTTCTGTCAGACATCTTTTTGTTAAATGTATTACAAATGCCTCAAGGTTTTGAGAGTCTTGGCCACTTATGCTTAGATGTGCGGTACCTCACAAGTTTTGTAACACTGACCATTCATATAGATTTTTTCGATCATCTCCAACCTTACTTTCTCTATTTCTAACATCTTAAGTATAGTCCTTGAGCCGAATATTTTTCCCTTTAACTATAGAAATGAATCTTGGAAATTGAATGAATAAATGAGCGTAAAGAGATTGCACCAGCGCTTCAGCTAGTGTTAAATGAGCTTCAACTGGATTACTATTTTTGTTAATCATTTCCACTGCTTAATTATCGTCTTTGTTGTGTAGTTTATTTTGTGTACGTCTTTTTCCCCAGTTAATATTTTTTGTAAGTAAAATTTTTGGCTATTTCTTCCATTTGTTTTGTTACCTATTCCATCCACATAAGGAAATTTATTTATTATTATTATTAGTACTTCAAATCTATTTTAATGTATTCCTGTATTTATTCACTGTGTTATTGTGTTTTTGTAAACTGGGAAAAGATCGCTCAAATAAGCAGATCCTGGAATAAGAGGATATGCTATTGAAGCAGGACTAAAGAAAAAAATCGCTTTGATGAGCAGATTCAAGGTAGGAGTAGATATACTCTATTAACAGATCTAATATTTAGGTATATATTTGTGTTTGTAGTACAAGAGATCACTTATTCTTATTTTTCTACTACTATTTAATGCACAATGTTATCTTGTGTGCTGTTTATTTTTATTGTGGTAACTTTTTCTTTTTTATTTTGTTATTTATTTATCAATTTATAAGTATTTCTACTACTTTCTTATTTAATAATTTTATTTTTTAATTATAATGATATATCGCATAAACTATGCTGCTTGCAAAGGCACAGCATACAAGAATGTTTGGCTGCAAGCTCTACTAGCAGAGCTGCTGCAGAAAAGTCATCATGGCGTCTCAAATATATATAGATGTAGTGTTGCTACTGTAACTGTCTACTCACTATTAATGTAACTTATATTTTATACAGAATGAAACGTACTGTGTTGGATTACAACAATTTGAAGAGATTTGAATTTTTGACAAACGGAATTAGAAAAAAAGAAAAATGGCTTGATACCATTCACCGACCAAACTACTCCCCAAGAAAGTTCCATGGCCTTTGTATTAACCAGTTTGAAGACTCTGATTTTGCAGCATTAGATTCATCTATATTGAGTCATGATAACAGCTTAATTTATTAATATACAGCTGACAACGAAATGTTCAAATGTTTGAATCAATAAAATATACAGTATGTTCAGCTGAAAAGTACAGATTCAAATTTGGAGTGTTTTGAACAGTTTTTTCTTGGAGTAAAGTACTGAGCAGGGCAAAAATTATTGTTTAATGAATGTAAATACTGATAAAGATATGATTGACACATATTTTGATGGAAATAATGAGCTTCTAGAATATGGTTACAAAGGAGTGACCGATAAATTTGATTTAAATGAGGAAAGCACTGATGAACTGGAGCATGTTTCTGTTAATGAAAGAAGCAGCCCAAGATTATTGAATGAAAATAAAATTGTTGATTATATGATATCAAAAAAAAACCACGTTTTGACAAAGAGCATTTAAAAAAAGATCCTAAAGTTATTTTAGAATTCACCGGACTTTAAAACTATGAAAAGATTAGGACATTGTTTCATAGTTCAGGTAAAAAAGTGTGAGAGTGAAAGTGTCAAGAAAAAAATGCAAGAAACTGTTTATTAGTTAGTAATCCACTTTTTATAACTCTATGAAATCTGCCCAAAATTGTACTGATAATGGTTTGGGGATTCTTTTAAATGTCAGTAAAAGTGTTACTGGAAATTTTTAAAAAAATATGGGTTTTACTTATGTCTCATCAGTGGTCCAAGATAAATGTGTGGCCAAGTAAACAAATGACCTCTTATAGCATGCCTGATAATTTTAAGAAAAACTTTTTAAATACGAAGATAATTATTGATGGTACAAAAATATATATATAGCATTAAAAAAATTCTTTGGTGCAACAAACAACTTTTAGCTACTGCAAAAATAATACAATTCTGCAGAGTCCCGTTGGAGTTACACCTGGAGGATTATTTTCATTTTGTAGTGAGTCTTATGGTGGCAATACTAGTGACAGTCAAATGGTGGAAGGATGTGATCGACTATTCAAACGTGATCCAGGTTATATGATTATGGCAGATCGTAACCTCTTAGTCCAAGATATTTTAGATCCGTATAATATAACAGTTCCTATTCCTTATTCCACAAAGATTAAAGGGTACTTAAATTTGAAGGAGCTCTGAAAAAATAGAAAATTATCTAAGTATCGTGTTTGTGTTGAAAGGATACTTGGCCTGTTGAAGACTTACAAAATATTATCAACTAAGCTTTATTACAAGTATGTTATAATACAACAGACATAACAGTGGACTATTTGATGCTCTGTAACTTCAAGGACTGTATTATAAAACAATAAGCCCATTTATTACATACTTGATAATATTTCTCTCTAATAAACTCTTTATTTTCTGAAGACTGTATTTGTACGATTCACTTCATAAATCGCTTCAAAATACTTATATAACATAATACAGCTTAATTAATAACTCACAATACTTCTTCTCAAATACCGCTATTCTGTCCAAATTTGTTTGACAATTCATGATCTCATAAAAAGAATTTCTCTGATATTATTGCACATCTTAACTAATAGTACTTTTTATAATCTTTTATCACGTATTTGTTAAATATTGCAAGTTGCAGGTAATTCTCATAAATATAAACAAGTCTTTTTAACATGAAATCAATAAAAGCATTGTTTCTAGGAATACTGATGAGCACTAGAGATTTGAATCTATACACTAAAAAATTACAGAATTGTCTATCAATTACCATCATAAGCCCTTAAACCTGATAATAGTATGGGTGGTCTTTTTTCAGTGACAGCCCACCAACATTGTTCACATACAAATAAGGCACAGTTTCTTCGCTGATCACTTCATAACGACACGAGTATAGACACTTCACCTCAACAACTGTTCCTTTAGCTAAAAGAGCATCTGGACTAGCTCCGATAAAGGATAGTTTATCATTACAATGAGCCCAGATGCAGCTTACCCGGTAAATCTACTTTTTCAAATAGATTTGAGGCTATTTTTTCATTAGCAGTATCATGCACAGTTTGTTTGGAAGTGAATTTGACAGGGTAGAGAATGGAGTTACCTCACTTAAGGCCCTGGTTATCGGATTAAATATTGCAGCACTCTTGAAACTTGCTGGCTGTCAAACGATGTTGCCTGTACTTATGCCATGTCTGGTTTTTGCTTTGATCTATAGTATGAATTTAGATTTGTTTGATAATTACTTGTCACGTCTATCAAAAATAATTGCTTAAGAAATTTATACTTAACATCCTGTTGTACATAATCATGGTCTTTCAATACACCATATGGACTTTCAGACTCCATCATTTGTGTAATAGCCATCTTGTTACATTTGGATCCTTTGATAATGTTATGAAAGTAAGTAACATAGGCCATATGCTCCTTAGCAGATTCCCATCATGTGCCTGGCCTTAGCTAGTGATCCAGAGTATTTGTAAGAAAGATGGTGAGAAGTTTTTAGCCGCTGTGTTTATAATTGAGTTGCGGTGAATGTTTTTTTTTTAAGTGAACATCTTCAACAGCCAATAGTGTATGTTTGCAATGTGCACTGCTAGAATATCCTGCAGTGCATTAACATAAACTCTCAACATTTTCACCACCCAATTTCAAAGTTATGTCTACCTGGTAGCATACATATTTCTTTATTTAGGCATTGCACTGAGACTTAACATAATACAAATTATTTGAAAAAAATTGTTGTTCATAGTGAATTTTTCTACTGCAATTTACACATTTTATTAATCTTTCCTGAAGTACGTACCATACAATATCTAAGGAAATGTAAATACCCATTAGAGTTCATATTTATAGCTATGCCTTGTTTTTATTAAACAATTTAAAGTAGCATTTTATATATTTCTTGTCACTTTTGGGATTACACTTCCAGTATTAATATCTTTGTACGTATTTTTTAGGGGGTTTTCATTTATTTTTCCTTAACAGCGTCAATTGTAACGACATTTCTAAAATTGTTGTTGTTATCATAGAATATTATTCTGCATACATTGATTACATATTACAAATAAGTAAAGTGCGTGTTGATTTTTAGTTATATCATACAGCTCAATATTAATCTATAAATAAGATCTTTTTTTCTGCTTTTAAGACTACCATTTTTTTCCTCAACTTTTCTTTTAATTGAACAACTGTCATTGAGCCATACATTGAACTTACTTCAGTGTGATTCATTTTAAATTTCGTGCTGTTTTATTGCTTATAATTGTATCTGTACACATGTATTTTTAATACGAGAATAGTAGATTGGTATTTTTATATTTACACATATTTGAGACGCCATAATGGCTCTTCTACAGCAGTGCTGTTAGTGGCAATGCTTGCGACCAAACATTGTCATACATTACCGCTTACACTACACTATATGAGGTGTTACGCATCATTTTTCAGCATTTTTTTTCGAATGGTACTTCTTGTTTCTTTAAAAAAGTTAACAAAAGAACATATGACAAACAAATAAATAGCTAGAGACTTTACCACGATCTCTTACTATTTCTATTAAGTGATTATGACTATCATTTAATCTTGCCTTTAATTTAAAACTAAGGTTTGTGGATTGTAGTCTTACGCTTCTTCTAAGGCTGTGGGACCAGCAGTAGTCTGACTATTTGGTTGTATACTAGTTAAGAAATATAAAAGAGAGAAAAAGTGAGAAACAATGTGTTTTTTAGGTATTAGAAAATATTGAATTCTTTTACCATATTTCTCCTTCCTTTTCAATCTCTCTTGACAAAGACGTTTTCTGTATGATTATTAAGATTTTATTTAACACTATAATATCAATGAAATTGGTATCAAGCCACGTATAATAAATTAAAAAGTGCACCTCTTACAAAATTAATAGACAATTTTTCCCCACCCGACAAGCGGTGAAATGCTACTCACTAAAACACCGCACGAGGAAATGCTTCTTGCACGAAGCTTTAGTCAATTTTCCTGCGTCTTACATGCTGTGGAGTTGGTACTTGCTAACTTTATGTGTTCAGGTTGAGGTAAGCGGCTCGCTTCAGTTGTCATTTAACACTTCTGAGAGCCACAAAGTACACAACCTGCTTTGATAGGTGACGATTTTTGTTATGAATGACGCTCCTAGAGATCTCAAAATTTTATAATTCAGAAAGAGAACAGTATAATGTAAAATAGAGAAACATTAGATAACATAATAAATTTAATAATATGTGCACGTCTTCACGTAACAACACACACATTTTATAAAGCGTACATATCAAACTAAGCAACGTACCTACTAAAAAGGATATATTATAACAATTTGATGCATCTAAGACCTTGAAAATAAGTAGTCTTATCATTTTTAACACTTATCAGGTTGGACAGGTTGTAGGTAGATTCTCGTAAAGAACTTCTCTCGAGCTTTGATTAGGCCTTTATGATTTAACTTTAACCAACGATTTCAACATTTATTTTTAAGGAAAACATATACCAAGTAGTATGAGGGCTTAAAAATGGCATCTGACAATGTAGCGTTCTCGTCTGGAGATAACCTTTACAAAAATGATCTCGTTACGCATAATTTCAAGACACTAAACATCAACTATATACTTCGTTATCTTAACGTATTGATGATTTTTAGTCAACTAACACTTCCAGTTATTTAAGTATATTAACATGAGCTGTAAGCAACTCTATAAGAATTTTGGCTATCTAGTTAATTTAATTAATAAGGAAAACGATAGTGAGCGTCAAGTATTCAGCTGTCATTTGAGTTTTCTTTCTCCGAGTAAACGTCAAAATATTCAAATATCTTAAATGGTAATGATGACGCATCTGAATTTGTATCACCGTCTTTTAGTAGTGTAACAGTATTGACTTCTGCTAAATCAATAGGGTTGGAATTTCCATGCTAAAAAAATCATTTAAACGGTTACTTCAAAGCTGGATTAACAGTGTATAGTCATCCGAGGTGTAGTCAAGGATGATAAATGGACGATAGAAAGATGTATTTACAGTTGCTGGTACAAAATAACACAATAATTAAAAAATTATACTACTACCTTGAGTTCAGGTACAATAGAAACACTAAAGTCACTTTGTACTTGTGGGTTGCACACGTCACTGGGCTTGAAATCGTTTTGAGTGTTGGTGATTTGTTATTTATTTACATTCGATTATATTTAAGATCTTTTTCACTAATGTAGAGTAACAGCAGGAATATCAAAATACATATTTTTAAGTACAGATTATTTTAGGACTCCATAAAATACTGTTAGCAAGTATTTCATTATAAAATATTGGTTAACCTTATTAAAATATTGTTATTTTCAGAGACTAAATTTTCGTAATTAAACACTATGCATGTATTTAAATTACCTTCATTAACTATAATTTCTTACAAAAATGACAGCACTCAAATGTTTCCTAATGACTTTTAAGGAGGTTTGGTCATTTTTAAGGAGATGTATTCACTCGCTGAAAAAAATTAATGTTGTACTTTTACATGTTTGAAGTACGCATAAATTTCTTTAATATTTTGTACCAGCCGAATATTCAAGAGACAATTTCTGAAATCGCATTATCTAACATTGCTCTTAAGGGTAAGAGCGACTATTAAGCCTTCGTTGCATTAATTTCGAGGCAAGATATGTATTCATAATGAGAAAAAAATTTGAATAGATAGTTTAACTTTTAAGGAAGATTCTTGTATCAAAAAATATGTACTTTATTAGAAAATTGGAAAAAATATCTGTACAAATTTAAAAAAAGTCAAGAACAGGTCCTATGCTAAGTGTATGGAAGACAACCGAGCATTATCTGCTATTAGCTGGTCTTTTCACACGGAGCAAAACGTTTTTTACAAAATTGCTTCTAGAATTTGTTGAAATTGAAACTATGATCTAAAACTTGGCACAGCTCTCCTCAAGACCTCAAACTATAATGCTGTGCAAAAAAAGTTTGTTTTTAGAAAACTAATAACACTTTTGTTGACGAAAACTGAGTTTCCTTCTACTTTTTGAAGGTTAATTTTTATCGTGCATACAAGACGTTTTCAAGTATTTTACCCGAACCATCGGAAACTAGCTGCTTTAAATTGTGTACGGTTATTTTTTCATAAAAATTAATGGTCTCACTTTTGAGCACTAAAGAGTTAAATACAGTTCAATTAACCACGATGCAGTAAGTGGACGTTTTCATGCACGGTTAGTACACCTCACTTCAACACGTTATTTTGTGGGAGCCCCCGAAAAAGTAGCCAAACCTCCTTAATAAGATACGGTGTGATAAAATAAAAAAAAAAAAATTATTCCTAGTGACTACATTACAATAAATATCTTTCCATTTCAGGTTAGTGCTTTTTAGAAAAATGTGCTTTTTTTTAATTTGCAAAAAACAAATGCATGCTGTGTATGACTTTTTTGTTTTGTATAGTTTTTTTTTTTTTATTAGAAGTTAAGTTAATTTGTCTAAGACACAGAAAAGCTTTCTCATCTACAACTTTAACCTAAAATCGTAAAATATTTTAATTAAGTCTTTACTTTAAAATGGAAGAAATTCATATCTAATTAAGTGCAGTGATACATCATATTGCATAGCTTATGAGCACTTAATTATTTGTGAATTATAACTTGGAAGCTCATCCATACATAAAGAAATAATGCTTTTGTAGCCTGAAGGCAGTCAATGTGCTAAAAAGTATCAAGGGTATATAATTAATAAATCTTGTGAGTGATATGAGTACACCATTCTGTTCCATTACATAAATTTCAACTTTACTCCTATAATTAGTTATATCGTGCTTTCACGCATGGCTTAGTCTCATTTATGGACGTAGAAGTTATTCAGAAGGTTCACGTCTTTTTCTTTTTCTCTCTTGCTATTAATCTATCTTTGTAAGTATTCAGTAATTAGAGGGAGGAGAGGTTTAAGTTATTGCAATTTTAAGTGTGACACTTAATAGTGCCTTTTTGGCATTTTTTATCATTGTGAAAAGTATTTTTATGACCGTGGCTTGCGCATTAACCATTTAATACGCGTAACTATAGCTTCTTTTTTCTTTTCATACCTACTTTCTGAGTACTCATAGTTAATTGGTATTAATTAACATAAGAAATTAAAAAAGGCAGCTGCAAGATGACCTGGTGTACCCATACAACGGTGTCAAAAAGCAGCATGGTCGCCACGTTGCAATCGGGAGAGCATACAAAAGTCCTTGTTTCCCATCTGTAGCCAGCTATCGATGCGATACTACTGTGTACTATGGATCAATGTTTGTTTTCGTTGGTGCATATATTATACTATTCCAATTTTATGTACATACTTTTTAAGTGGAATCATCTTTCAGGAACTTCACTCCTACATATGTCATGAGTACGGAATTCGAAAACTTATACACGCGACCAGACATTGACGTCAAGTGTGGTTAAATTTTGTTCATATCTCTTAAGTTTACTTGTATTTAATGTTTTCTTTACCATTTCTGAATCAATTCTTGTTATTTAATGAAAAAAAAAAGAAATGTCACGTAATTATTTCATCTTCGTGGTAATTGATGTTAAAAACCGGGACGAAAAAACTGCAGTTACTAAAAATTGATTAAAATGCATAGTTAATAAGTTAAAACTAAAGAAAACCATGATTAACCTTCAAAAAACGGCAGAAAAAAGGCTTGAAAAGAAAAAGAAAAAAAAAGCGATTAACGTCTGGAAAAACTAAATGTGAAAAATCTACAAATATTTAAAAGACTGAAGATTCTGATAAAAATATAAATTACATGGTATTGAAAATGTGATTTATTAAATACAACTACTATTTTATTATAAATTCATTTAAATTGAAACTATAAGCATCAAAAAGACAAAACAAAGGCCGGATAGGGCTAAGAAAGACATTTTTGAAGAATAAAAAAACAATGATTCAACCAAAAGTGATGTTTAAAAATGGGTTTTAAACAAAATAAAAAGTCTTCGTTTGGATATCTACTTATGTTTTTAAAAAACAACTTCAATTTTAGAACAATTAAAGTTGGTCTCATCTGTATGAAAACATTCTTATTCTTGTTTTATAATAATACATTGCGTTTAAAAATTATTTAATAATAAAGAATTTCTTAAAGGACTTGAAAAAAAAATAGAAAAGACTATGGTGCCAATCGACATAGATCTGCGTAACGATGTTAAAACAAGATCCCTAATTTTACTGGGAATTTAGAAAAGATCATAAAACATGCCGACAAACAAGGTAGTGTCTTAATTTTTCAAATTAATGTTTTAACCAATTAATTTTTTAAAGGGATGGATGACTTATATATTTTTGATTGATGCATATTCAAAATAAAAACAAATGTCTATTGCATATTATTAATCTTGTAGAAAAATTTTAGATGTATATGTAAAAAGTTTTCTGTTAAAAAATGTTCTGTCTACTTAAGCAAAACAGACGTATTTGGCAAGAACATTGATAAAGTTAGTTTTTCGTGAAAAAATACTTTCTACTTGCTCTTTAAAAGGAAGAGCTAAGAAAAAAAAATGTGTAAATTATTGACCAAAACTGCATGCAGACAAAGTAAAAGCTGTCTTTGGCAACAGTATCCTGAGGATAGAAATAATATAACACTAAGTTATTTAAATTAATTATTTCTTAATGTATTAATCACCATTTGCAAGATGATAGACTTTGCAGCAGAAGTGAAAAGCCATGGATAATTGGATTATTTGGGATAGTATAATAAAGTTACTTATATCAATAAAAGACAAATGAATGTTAAAGAAAAAAAGAACAAATAAGGCTAGCTATTTTTAATATGTTCAACGTATTTATTTGCAGGAGGCAACAAAGGACTTTTCTAGAGTAGTTAATTTACCTTAATATTTTTACAGCCATCGCTAAACAGTACATATGTTTTTTAGATTATTATGTCCATCAATATTTTTATTTTACATTAGATCTTAATTTAAAAAATAGTTACGTAAGCACATATGTGTCGATAAATTTGACACATTAAAATGTACTCAAATTATGTACCACTTTCATAAAGTTTGTATAAAATTATTTCTGTACTTGAAATCAACAAATACGCTACAAAATATAGCTTTATGCAAACTCTGTATGTTTTGTAGTAAAAAGTCTTACATAAGTTGTGTTTAAGGCATAACTGGTGTTATTTTCAGTTATCAATAGTACCAAACCCTTCTTTTAGTTCGATACAAACACCATTAAAAGTAATGCTCTTGTCGCTATGCAGGAATTAAGGAGAGCCACAGTGACTAGAAGGACGTTGCAATGCCATGATAGTTGAGCTTGCCAAAAAACTGTATGCTACTTATAAATGAATAACGCTAGCAGTCAAACACGTAAGCAACACTGCCCATTGCTTTACTCCACTTTGCATTTCTTTTACATACAGTGGTTCAAAATAATCTACCAAGCAGTAAGCAGTTGGTCTTTGTTTAATAGATACGTTTTTTTTTAGGAGGGGAGTCATGATCAGAGCTCAAAGTTAAGCACATAAAACTTGCATTATAAGGTTTTACTCATTGAATTATTGAGACCATTCCTTAATTTAGTAAAGTAAAATTGTTATCTGGTTCTTATAATGACTATCATATTACTTGCTTGTAAGTATCGTCGATGATATTTAGTGATAAAAAATTCTGTAAAATTGTTTCTATTTTTTACAAGTTCTGATTTCGTCTTTTAAACATCTGTTTTTGAGAACTTGGTGTCTACAATTTTTGATTTCTAATAAATTAGAAATTTCATAACTTTTTCGTGTGTTTGCACTCAATATTTCTTTCTAGCCAATGAAAAATATCGCTTAACCTGTAAAGCAACTACTATGAAATTTTGCTCGTTAAAAAGTCAAACCATTACCAGTTAATTAGCACTCCCATTTTACGTATTCCTTACGCAATTTCATTTTATTAATTTTTCTTTCTCCTCATTTGATAGAGCTTGGCGTATACGCCACTGTGCTTACGAAAGCTTAAAAAAATTGAGGGTTATTGAACCAGATATTTTTCATTTTTTCCAAATCGCATTAATCCTTCGAAGCTCAAACTGCCAGAAATAATTTTAAAGGCACTTAAGACTATTTGTTTTCTTAGGCCGTTTCGTAAATCTCCTCCAAACAATGCACAGCGAAAGTTGGACGAACACGTAGTCCCGATCTTATTCACTGCAATATGACTTGTAAGTCGAATGAGAGAAATTGCTTCGCTCATTTAATTTTAATTTCCTATTTATTGAAAGTTTTTAAACGCATTTCTCATAATACTGTTCTCTAAAGTATTAGTCAACTCTTGACTCTTGCGACTCATGAGTACCTTATATGACGTGAGGCATAACGTGTTGGCTGAGGCAACTCAAGTGCGTATCGAGAATATCAAAAGTATCGGACTACGCTAAGAAGTGAGGTACAGCAAAGGAGGCCCACAGAAAGTAATTTCAGCGATAGCAGAGAAAGCAGAAATCGCAACATCCTACTAGCCATGAACTCGTTCGTGTAGTTTAAGAAAACAATGACGGTTACAGCACGAAGCATTAAGGAACTCTGAAGCAGCAGTAAAAATAATCAGTAATAGGTGTAAGTAAAATATCAGTTATAAAATTTACGCTAAACTTTGTTAAAGTGACCCGATAAAAAATTGGAATCCCTTGTGTGTTCTCCAAATTTTGGTTTTGTTTGAAAGAAAAAAAATACTATTATAAATTAAATTAATACTACGTAAGTGAATAAATAAATAAATAAATAAAAATACCCAGAAATAGTAAAGAAAACCCGTCAGTGGATGACTCTATTATACAACAGTTGTATGAAAACATTCTTATTCTTGTTTTATAATAATACATTGCGTTTAAAAATTATTTAATAATAAAGAATTTCTTAAAGGACTTGAAAAAAAAATAGAAAAGACTATGGTGCCAATCGACATAGATCTGCGTAACGATGTTAAAACAAGATCCCTAATTTTACTGGGAATTTAGAAAAGATCATAAAACATGCCGACAAACAAGGTAGTGTCTTAATTTTTCAAATTAATGTTTTAACCAATTAATTTTTTAAAGGGATGGATGACTTATATATTTTTGATTGATGCATATTCAAAATAAAAACAAATGTCTATTGCATATTATTAATCTTGTAGAAAAATTTTAGATGTATATGTAAAAAGTTTTCTGTTAAAAAATGTTCTGTCTACTTAAGCAAAACAGACGTATTTGGCAAGAACATTGATAAAGTTAGTTTTTCGTGAAAAAATACTTTCTACTTGCTCTTTAAAAGGAAGAGCTAAGAAAAAAAAATGTGTAAATTATTGACCAAAACTGCATGCAGACAAAGTAAAAGCTGTCTTTGGCAACAGTATCCTGAGGATAGAAATAATATAACACTAAGTTATTTAAATTAATTATTTCTTAATGTATTAATCACCATTTGCAAGATGATAGACTTTGCAGCAGAAGTGAAAAGCCATGGATAATTGGATTATTTGGGATAGTATAATAAAGTTACTTATATCAATAAAAGACAAATGAATGTTAAAGAAAAAAAGAACAAATAAGGCTAGCTATTTTTAATATGTTCAACGTATTTATTTGCAGGAGGCAACAAAGGACTTTTCTAGAGTAGTTAATTTACCTTAATATTTTTACAGCCATCGCTAAACAGTACATATGTTTTTTAGATTATTATGTCCATCAATATTTTTATTTTACATTAGATCTTAATTTAAAAAATAGTTACGTAAGCACATATGTGTCGATAAATTTGACACATTAAAATGTACTCAAATTATGTACCACTTTCATAAAGTTTGTATAAAATTATTTCTGTACTTGAAATCAACAAATACGCTACAAAATATAGCTTTATGCAAACTCTGTATGTTTTGTAGTAAAAAGTCTTACATAAGTTGTGTTTAAGGCATAACTGGTGTTATTTTCAGTTATCAATAGTACCAAACCCTTCTTTTAGTTCGATACAAACACCATTAAAAGTAATGCTCTTGTCGCTATGCAGGAATTAAGGAGAGCCACAGTGACTAGAAGGACGTTGCAATGCCATGATAGTTGAGCTTGCCAAAAAACTGTATGCTACTTATAAATGAATAACGCTAGCAGTCAAACACGTAAGCAACACTGCCCATTGCTTTACTCCACTTTGCATTTCTTTTACATACAGTGGTTCAAAATAATCTACCAAGCAGTAAGCAGTTGGTCTTTGTTTAATAGATACGTTTTTTTTTAGGAGGGGAGTCATGATCAGAGCTCAAAGTTAAGCACATAAAACTTGCATTATAAGGTTTTACTCATTGAATTATTGAGACCATTCCTTAATTTAGTAAAGTAAAATTGTTATCTGGTTCTTATAATGACTATCATATTACTTGCTTGTAAGTATCGTCGATGATATTTAGTGATAAAAAATTCTGTAAAATTGTTTCTATTTTTTACAAGTTCTGATTTCGTCTTTTAAACATCTGTTTTTGAGAACTTGGTGTCTACAATTTTTGATTTCTAATAAATTAGAAATTTCATAACTTTTTCGTGTGTTTGCACTCAATATTTCTTTCTAGCCAATGAAAAATATCGCTTAACCTGTAAAGCAACTACTATGAAATTTTGCTCGTTAAAAAGTCAAACCATTACCAGTTAATTAGCACTCCCATTTTACGTATTCCTTACGCAATTTCATTTTATTAATTTTTCTTTCTCCTCATTTGATAGAGCTTGGCGTATACGCCACTGTGCTTACGAAAGCTTAAAAAAATTGAGGGTTATTGAACCAGATATTTTTCATTTTTTCCAAATCGCATTAATCCTTCGAAGCTCAAACTGCCAGAAATAATTTTAAAGGCACTTAAGACTATTTGTTTTCTTAGGCCGTTTCGTAAATCTCCTCCAAACAATGCACAGCGAAAGTTGGACGAACACGTAGTCCCGATCTTATTCACTGCAATATGACTTGTAAGTCGAATGAGAGAAATTGCTTCGCTCATTTAATTTTAATTTCCTATTTATTGAAAGTTTTTAAACGCATTTCTCATAATACTGTTCTCTAAAGTATTAGTCAACTCTTGACTCTTGCGACTCATGAGTACCTTATATGACGTGAGGCATAACGTGTTGGCTGAGGCAACTCAAGTGCGTATCGAGAATATCAAAAGTATCGGACTACGCTAAGAAGTGAGGTACAGCAAAGGAGGCCCACAGAAAGTAATTTCAGCGATAGCAGAGAAAGCAGAAATCGCAACATCCTACTAGCCATGAACTCGTTCGTGTAGTTTAAGAAAACAATGACGGTTACAGCACGAAGCATTAAGGAACTCTGAAGCAGCAGTAAAAATAATCAGTAATAGGTGTAAGTAAAATATCAGTTATAAAATTTACGCTAAACTTTGTTAAAGTGACCCGATAAAAAATTGGAATCCCTTGTGTGTTCTCCAAATTTTGGTTTTGTTTGAAAGAAAAAAAATACTATTATAAATTAAATTAATACTACGTAAGTGAATAAATAAATAAATAAATAAAAATACCCAGAAATAGTAAAGAAAACCCGTCAGTGGATGACTCTATTATACAACAGTTTTCAAATGTTTCACAAGGATTAAGTACGACTTATTCATTAATGTGCATAAATCAAGCATCTCGATACATACCTTCTTAAGATGAATACTCAACTCCCTTAAAAGACTTTTTACAAGATGTTGAAAATGGATGAACTTTAAAAACAGCCGCTTAAGAACCTATGTACGTTCGCAAAGTTATTTCTGGACTCAAAGGCAAAGCTCGAGAGAGAATAGTTGGTTCTACTTCTGCATCAATTGATCAGTTAAAAAAACATCTGAAACAAGAATTTTCACCAACCAAATCATATCATGAATACATGGCAGAACTTTTAAATACTACAATGAAACAAAACAAAACAGTTCAAAATTTTTTTCATAGAATAAATTCTCTTCCAGAAACTACCTTAACAGACCTTTTGACAAAATTGAATAATGAGAAACTCAAGACAACATAAAAACCACAACTTGAAAAATTAGCGCTACAAACGTTTATTAATGGTTTACCTGACTCGTGGAAATTAAGTATAGCACTTTCGAATCCCTAAGATATCCATGAAGCTTTAGAAGCTGCTTGACTTACTGAACGCACTTGCCCACCAGTATATAATCAGGCCAAGTACGTTTACAAGACTGTACCCACGACCTTTACTTCTAGGACTCCTGAATCTTCGGTACCGAACGTTGCAAAAATTCCTGTTCCTATCTCTACTCAGTTAAACCACCAAAAAAAATTAGTCGGTTTTAATGACCCATTGACCCACAATAGAAATTTTTTCCAGCATACCTACGATAAAAATGATGTCAAGATGACTCAATAAAAATTCGACAAGTATGGTCGAAAAATTGTACATCCCATACTTAGCTATGCACATCAACGACGATCAAGTACCACGCCACCAAGCTGTGAACTACCACCTTCCTGGAATAATAAACCTAATAACTATTATTACTCTCTAAATTTCCAAGAATTTCCATTTTTTCCACCACCACCCTTTTATCAACCTTACTACCCACAAATGTTTTATCCCTTTCCTCATACTCAAGGCTATCCTTACCATCAACAAGCTCCATTTCAATACTACAACTAAAAAGAATACCAAAGTTATAATTAAGAACGATACCAAAACTCTCGCTTTCACTCTCCAAAAACGAGAACAAGGTTGGACGTGACGGCGAGTTTGAATCCGATGACACGTCTGAAATCAATAATGGCAATAAAATCTACAGAGCCTTCCGAGCAAGAACAAAAAGAAATTTACCAGGAGTTAAATTACGTTGCGCAACATTTCGGAATAATTTGGAAATTCTTATATTAGATTCAGGCGCCGAAGTAAATGTCATCAGTTATAACGCATTAAAGAACGGCTCAGAAATTTATCGTGATAATACAAGTAAATAAGAAGGAATAGCCTCACAGCAAATATACACTCTAGGTACCGTAACGGTAAATTTGTCTGATACAGATCATGAATTTCACGTTATAAGTCCAGAATCGCCAATACACAATGTATGTATTTTAAGAGATCCGTTCTTTACGCAAAAAAACGCTAGAATTGATTACGGATTAAATGCATTAATAGTAAAAAGCAGACCAACTGAGCCTATACCTGCTTTGTACGAAGATAATAAAATCTACTCTATAAAATTAATTAAAAAACAAGAAAAAACCTTAAGATTAAAAACGAAACAGAATTTTGAATCAACTTTTGAAAAATTTATTTTTCCATTTCACGATGAAGATAAAATACCCACACTTGTACGCGATACTATTCATTATAATTCTCAAGGATGAAAAATAAATAAAAACAGAAGTTATAATTTACTGTACGTTAGGCAAGGTGGTATAAGATTGCAAAGAAGGTCACTATTATACAATAGCTATAAACACAAGAGATGAGCCGACAAAAATAGAAATACCCGTGCAAGAACTTGAACCTTTTGACGTCATGGAATCTCAAGACTTTTTTGACACTGACTTCGAAGAAAACGATTTAAACAATTAAAAAAATCGCAGTAAATTTATAATAGATAAGTGAAAAACATTTTATCGCTCAAAAGCTAGTTTTTAAGGAATAAGAAAAATTGTGGAAAAATAAGCTCACTTATTATACATTCCAGGTGACCTTGCTCCTCGTACTTCTATTATGACAGATAAAATACCTACGATAGACAACCATCCTGTATATGTCAAACAATACCGCTACTGCTCATCATTACACCAAAAAATTCAAACTCAAATAAAAAAATTACAAGCAGACGGTACAATCATAGAATTAAATAGCCCTTATAGTTGTCCTCCCTGGATAGTACCCAAGAAACAAGAACCTGATAAAACAAAAAGATATTAATTAGTAATAGATTACCGTAAACTAATCGAAAAAACCATCCCTGATGCTTATCCACTACCGAACATTACTAAAATATTAAAGCACATTGAAGGCTAAAATTATTACTCCGTTTTTGATCTAGCTAGTGGATTCCATCGAATAAAAGTTGATCCTGCAGATAGACATAAAACTGCTTTTAGCACACCTAACGATCATTATGAATATGTAGGAATGCCGTTTAAACTATGCAATGCACCTGCAAGATTTCAACGACTAATGGACGTAATTTTATTAGGACTGTAAGGCATTCAGCTATTTATATTCCTTGATGACATAATTATATTTTCAAAAACTTTCAAAGATTATGTGACAAAAATTACTCATTGATTCAAAAAACTTTTGAAATTGATAATAAAATTACAATTTCAATACCCCAATTACCCCAATAAACCCAATTCTCCGATAACATATGCTGCTTTTAGTACATGCACTCACCAGCCAGGGAAAAAATAAAGAATTTTGTGGTGCTTGCAAAAAATGCAGCTTACGAAAGCGAGCTAGACACGGATGCCAGTTCCCAGGAACCCCGAGTCCTTTTCAGGAATCAAGAGAATTGGCACCTTGAGCAATTCATGGCAAGCTTGCTTGCTTATGCTGTGAAATACGATGTTCTTCCTGGTGACTCTACCCAGAAGTAAAGCTAACGTCGTTTGGGAATGGAGCAAAAGCAACGCGGCTTGGGGGGTCGGGTTTAATGGGTATGGGTGGTCTAATAAAAGAAACCCACCGAGTCCCACATTACCGCAGTCCCTGCAGTGTGCCTTAATGCATTTTTCCTCTCTCCACAAAAAAAAGCCACAACTATTACTACCACTACCACTACCACTACTACTACTACTACTACTACTACTACTACTACTACTACTACTACTACTACTACTACTACTACTACTACTACTACTACTACTACTACTACTACTACTACTACTACTACTACTACTACTACTACTACTACTACTACTACTACTACTACTACTACTACTACTACTACTACTACTACTACTACTACTACTACTACTACTACTACTACTACTACTACTACTACTACTACTACTACTACTACTACTACTACTACTACTACTACTACTACTACTACTACTACTACTACTACTACTACTACTACTACTACTACTACTACTACTACTACTACTACTACTACTACTACTACTACTACTACTACTACTACTACTACTACTACTACTACTACTACTACTACTACTACTACTACTACTACTACTACTACTACTACTACTACTACTACTACTACTACTACTACTACTACTACTACTACTACTACTACTACTACTACTACTACTACTACTACTACTACTACTACTACTACTACTACTACTACTACTACTACTACTACTACTACTACTACTACTACTACTACTACTACTACTACTACTACTACTACTACTACTACTACTACTACTACTACTACTACTACTACTACTACTACTACTACTACTACTACTACTACTACTACTACTACTACTACTACTACTACTACTACTACTACTACTACTACTACTACTACTACTACTACTACTACTACTACTACTACTACTACTACTACTACTACTACTACTACTACTACTACTACTACTACTACTACTACTACTACTACTACTACTACTACTACTACTACTACTACTACTACTACTACTACTACTACTACTACTACTACTACTACTACTACTACTACTACTACTACTACTACTACTACTACTACTACTACTACTACTACTACTACTACTACTACTACTACTACTACTACTACTACTACTACTACTACTACTACTACTACTACTACTACTACTACTACTACTACTACTACTACTACTACTACTACTACTACTACTACTACTACTACTACTACTACTACTACTACTACTACTACTACTACTACTACTACTACTACTACTACTACTACTACTACTACTACTACTACTACTACTACTACTACTACTACTACTACTACTACTACTACTACTACTACTACTACTACTACTACTACTACTACTACTACTACTACTACTACTACTACTACTACTACTACTACTACTACTACTACTACTACTACTACTACTACTACTACTACTACTACTACTACTACTACTACTACTACTACTACTACTACTACTACTACTACTACTACTACTACTACTACTACTACTACTACTACTACTACTACTACTACTACTACTACTACTACTACTACTACTACTACTACTACTACTACTACTACTACTACTACTACTACTACTACTACTACTACTACTACTACTACTACTACTACTACTACTACTACTACTACTACTACTACTACTACTACTACTACTACTACTACTACTACTACTACTACTACTACTACTACTACTACTACTACTACTACTACTACTACTACTACTACTACTACTACTACTACTACTACTACTACTACTACTACTACTACTACTACTACTACTACTACTAGTACTACTAGTACTACTACTACTCCTAGTGGTTCTGTCTTGTCACAGAGAGGGCTGCTGCCTTGGTTTTAACCCTTTTCAAATACTTGTTTCTAGAAAAAAAGGGTAGTGCTGGCCTTCACGGGTCAGTACGCCATTAAAAAAGATGCCAAAATGAAAAAAAATTGATGCAAAACTAGTACCCCAGGCGGTAACCTCTCTAAGGGAATCCGCCGGCAGTTCCAATCCGATGGAAGCCCGGGTGACTGTTGCAGGCCCCATGGATTCTGGGGGCGGGGGTCACAAAGACGCGTCTCATGGCCATCAGGGACTGTTTAATGTTCCATGGCCCTTTCTAACGAACAAAGGACGAAGAGGAAGCCCGTTGAGCATAGGCGCCAACGACACCGAGGACAGCAACGTGTCAGTATTTAGCCACCAGACCCAGGAGGAGCTTGCCTGTTTAAAAAAAAGTGGTGCTAAGCTCAGAGTAAAGCGACAGCAAGTGGCTGATAAAGTCAAATCAGCAACGAAAGATATTACAGAGATGCTACAACTAATAAACGATAGTACGGCAACACAGTGAATGCTGTTAAGAATGGGCTCAAAGCCGCGCTTAAGCACCTTCAAGAGGCAGAGGTGCTAAAAAAGGCTTTCTTTATGAAGAAGAAGTGTGTGCAAACGTTTGAAAGTTGTCGTTCGAATCCCTGCAGTGAAGGGAACAAAGGTGAGATAATTTCCGACGGCATGTACAGAAAAGAACCCTGAACACTGCCCTAAAGGAAATAGAACGAATTAAAAGAAACATGAGCCCATCGGACAGCCCTGAGAAACGCCAGCAAACCATGGTTCCTGGTATCACTTTCACAGCGCGCGAGCGCTATTTATTCTCCCTTCTCTACTCTTTACAAGTCTCACCTTACTCTCTCTCTCTCTTTCTCTTTCTCCAAGGTTCGTAGCTGCCTACACGCAATTTTTGGTGCTCCATGTTTTTATGCTTTAAATTTTTATTTATACCTCCGTTGGAGTTATTTACAGTTGGCATACACTCCTCGGAGCCCAGAGCAGGCTTTCACCTTGTGTTCTGGTGTTTCGGCTTCCTGGTGCCTGTGGTCAGGGCATTGTTTTCTTTCTGGTGCTGCCATAACCTTGGTGACCGTCATCGGTATCCTTTCGCCCTGATCCTGGTGTTGCAGAGGGGTTGCCGGGTGCTGTCTCAACCACTCTGACACAAAGTTGCCTTGTTGCGGGCCCATAGGATACCCTGAATCGTGACGGGTCTGATCCTGGGCTACTGTTGTCCAAGAGGATGCATGACGTTCACCGCCGATTTTTGATTTGGCTGCCCCTGCGTTGAATCCTGGTGTCGTGACCTAGTGTGTACGGTATGTTCTGGTGTGTTTACTGTGAGTTGCCTTTTTCCTTTTGGCTCGCCATCTCCAGGTACAACCTCGATTATATTGTGACCTTGGCCTGTAGATACACCTGGCGTGATTTTTATTAACTCACATTGTATTAGCTCGAGAGTGTTTTTATCGATCGTCGTATCAATATAGATACAGTTGTTTTTAATAGCTACATTTCATTATATCTACTGTTTACCAACCGTTGGGTTCGCGAGTATTATCATTTTTGAAGTAAACAGTCGAGAGTACGCGAGCGAGAGAGCGCGCGAGAGAGAGAGTAAGCGTTTCGTGTATGAATGTTGTGTTTAGTACTCTACGTGTAACTTAATTTAAGGCGTCTAGTTTTATGTATTTAACTTATATGTATTTTGTGTGTGTATTCAAATTATTCCATACCATAACTATCTTGTAGTTTGCGCTTATTACTCGCCTGCAAACAGTATTGAATTAATCTGTAAATTTATGCCAAACTCGTGCCGTTACTATTTTACTAATTTATTTTCTCAATGTTTTAACTGTGCCCATTGTTATTATTGTTACATTTTACATAAACTGCTGTAGATGAGCGGCCAAGTTCCTCAGTGCCCGAAGTGCTCTAGATCGGTATCTAGTCGCGGCAGATCGTGCGTGTCGTGTCACTGCACTTATCACAAAAACTGTGCGCTGCAGTTGCTTTCTGCTAAGGGCGTGGATTCCTGTTGCACGCGAGAGTTTCGGGATTTGGCTACGGGTTTGGCATCGGCACGGCCGCGTCACCCTTCGCGTCTTCCCGCAGACTCGCGCTCGTCTACCCGGTTGTTGGGCAACGAAGTGACGGATTCAATTGCCGGTGAGCTTGCTGTGCCCTTGCGTCTGTTGTTCGCGATAGCATCGAATGATAAGGTTGATACTTCGGTGGCACAGGGCACTGGACTGGGTGGCGTTGTGGCGCAGGGAGCGGACCAGGTTCCCGGTGATCTCGGTGGGGATGGCCTTCCAATTGGTTGGGAATCCTTTACCAGTCAACATCAGCTCGCTGCATTGTTCAAGCACATGTCATCTGTGCACGCAATTGTCAAAAAGGTTAAGGTTGGTGTCAGTGCGAACGCTAGGGAGATTGGGCAGCTTAAAGAGTATAATGCGGGCTTATGCGAGGAGGTTCGACGTCTTCAAGACTTAAATTAAAGTGCTTCTGCGTTGCGAGAATTTAAGGTGACTGGAGTGCCGTTGAGTTCAAATGTTGAGCCTCTTGTATTTGTTAAGAGAATTCTTGCGTTATTGAGCTTCCAGGGACTTTGTGCCGATATATTGAGGGTGACTGCTTTGCGGCGCCGTGAGGGGCAGGTGGGTCCGTCTGGAGCCGACCGGAGGCAGAAGAGTGTTCCGTTTGTCTCGTTTGCTGTGGAACTAAAGTCGGATGGTTGTCGGGATTTCAATTTAAAAGCTGCAAAGGAATTTGGCTCAATAAAATTTTCACGTCTGTTTGACAATGTTGCTGTCGATAGCGAGATAAGGTCATTTGAGATGCTGCCCTCCTCCACTCATGCACTGCTAATGAAGACTAAAACAAGGGCCAGGGCTTTGGGCTATGCGTACGCCTGGGTGCGCGATGGTGAGGTGTTTGTGCAGCGGGATAGTGCTTCTAGGCCCCTGACTCTTAACACTGAGGCTGATTTATCGTCATTGACATGACTGGCCAGAGTGCAGTGTGTGACGTCTGCTAGAGGCGATTCTTCATTCATTCGTGTGGTCCATGTGAATGCAAATTCTATCTACGGGCATCTTCAGCTTTTAGCCTACAACTTGTCACACTACGATATTGATATTCTCTCGATCTCAGAAACGTGGTTAACGCCTAATCACTGTTCGTCCTTGTTCAGCATCCCGGGGTATGACTTGGTGCGCAATGACAGGGGGTTGAGGGCTCCCAGTGGTAGACGCCCTTATATGCAGGGTGGTGGAGTGGCGTGCTACGTGCGCAGTGATCTTCGCTATGGCATTGTCTCGGCTCCTCAGATAACAAGGTTGAATGAGACGGAATATCTGATTTTAAATATTAGGATTTGGGCTGGTGTGCGTATTCTGATGGCTTCGGTGTATCGGCGCCCGAAGGGGGACGTTCGATCTGAGTTTTTCGGTACCCTTCAACGTGTGGCTACTGGCTTCTCAAACATCATCGTAGCGGAAGACCTGAACTCGGATCTTCTTAGCAATGACTACTATGGGACTCATTCGCGTGGCCTGCTTTCTGAGAATTCGTTGTACGCGGTTCCGTTTGGTGCAAAGCATCACTGTGCCACTGCTGATACTTGGCTTGATGTCATACTGGTGGACTCCGAGCATAAAGTGCGTTCTTTTTGGTCTTCCGACGCCCCATGTATAAGTGGACACGATTTTTTGAATGCTGAATATAATATTGCAGCACCCCGTGTATTGGTTATGAAGCTTGTTCGTGATTTTCGCAATTTTAAAGCGGAGACTTTTTGTGCGGATGTCTGCTCATGGCTGCCGAGCTTGAGCGTTTCCGATGTGCCCCTGAGTATCGATCACCTGGTGCATGGTTTCGGTGCGGCCGTGCTCCCCCTTCTCGATGTTCATGCTCCTCTGGTGCAGCGTACCGCACGTCACGGGCCTGCACCTTGGTTCAATCGTAAATTAAGGGAGCGGTGTAAGACTTGCGATAGACTCTATAAAGAAGCGAGGAGGACCCGGAGCGCCGAGGGACTGGCTGAGTACCGTCGTGTGAGAGCGATATTGAAGAAAGACATATCGGCGGTGCGAGATGAGTATCTGCGGCAGTCTCTAGAGGGTTCGCGTAGCTCGGCGATCTGTTGGGGGCTCTTGCGCAGGTTTGGCTTGTTGGGTGGCACTTCTGATTCTCCGCTGACGCGTATCGCTCCCGATGTTTTGTCACGTCATTTTTCTGATGCTGCCTGTGTGCATTCCCCGTGTAGCGTCGCGGAATTGCGACAAATTTTGGCTGTTACCCGGACTGATGGGGTCAGATTCTTCTTTTAACATCTGTCCCCCTTAAAGGTTCGTCAGGCCATGGCAACATGCATGGCTAAAACTAAAGGCCGTAGTTTCGATGGTTTGTCCTTGCGTTATTTTCGTGATTTTATGTCTGTTTTCGTCCCATTTTTAACGTTTATTCTTAATCATTTATTCGTTACATGTACTTACCCGACTAATTGGAAAAAATCAGCCATTGTCCCTTTGGCTAAGATTTCTCGACCAGCCGGTCCGAACGATGTGAGGCCAATTGCGAATTTGGGCCACTTTGCTAAGGTATTTGATGTGATTGTCGCGCAGCAGGTGTCGTCGTTCCTGGAGAACCAGAATTTACTTTCACCGATGCAGTCGTGCTTTAGGCGTCACCATAGTACGCAATCGGCACTCTTAAGGATTACCAAGGACATCCGTTTGGGGATGGAGCGCGGTGTGATTACATTCCTTGTATTATTTGACTTTAGAAGGGCTTTTGATTCAATTGGCCATGCCGTGCTCCTGCGTATTATGGCTGACATGGGTTTTTCTGCCGACGCTGTTGCGTGATTTCACAGTTATTTATCAGGTCGATCTCAAGCGGCATTGGATTTAAGCGGTGATTGTACGGCTTTCTTGCCCAGTACTTCGGGAATACCACAGGGCTCTTCCACGGGACCTATTATTTTTCTCATCTTTATAAATTCGGTACTGTCGGTGCTGCGCAATAGCGTGGGTGAGCTTTTCGCCGACGACCTGCAGTGCTATATCCAATGAGCACCATCCGATGCACGTCGCACGATTCATTTGTTGAACCAGGACATTAACGGTGTAGTGGCATGGTTGGACGAGCATGGGTTAGATTTCAGCTGGAATAAGCTCAACTCAATAATGATGGGTACCCGTCAGCAATTGTTGCGTGTTGACAAGGCGGTTTTACCACCTATCCTGGCTGGCACGCATGTCATTCCTTTAAGTGACTGTGTAAAGGACTTAGGTGCTTATCTCACCGACGATCTCACTTGGAATAGGCATGTGGCTGCTATCTGCTCACGGGTGCACGGTCTTCTCTATCGTTTGCGATACAAGGGCGGATCGCTGTCCAGTAAATTTAAAGAAAAGTTGGCTACGGCACTCATATGGCCGCATTTTTATTATGCTTGCTTTGTTTTCGCAGGTCCTTCTGGTTACTTGGCCACAAAACTCAACTGCTTGTGTAATACTGTTGTCCGTTTTATTTTCAATCTTAGACGTGACGCCGCCCTGGGGCCGTTCTATGCCAGACTTGAGTGGTTGCGCTCTGGCGCTCGACGAAACTACTTTCTTGGTGTTAGCACTTATAGGATCCTTACCACTGCGAAGCCGAGTTACTTGTTTGACCTATTCCCTGTGGCACGTGAGGGGCTGAGACGTTCCGAGAGGCGCGTGCCTTCGTTGTTTGAGAGACGTCGTGCAACGCTCGCCACCTATAAGCAGTCGTTTTCACAGATGGCTATGCGGTTTTGGGATCTTATACCGGCGCGTATCCGTTTATCCGAAACATCAACTGAATTTAAAAGTTCTTTGTACAGGAAATTATTAGCCGAGGCCGATGGCATGGTATAAGAAATTGAAAAATAAAATGATAATTATTCGTTACTATTTGTTATTATAAAATCTGGCAAAGTGCTTAGTTATCAGCTGCTCTATCGTTACGCTCGACCTTGACCCAACTATCCTCAATCCCTTTCTCTGCCCTATCACTTCCCTATCTCTCACCAATTCTTTTATCCAGCCTACTCTGCTCTAAAATATCTCCCGTTCTCGTCTCGCGGATGCTCGTCACTATTCTGGTCTTCTCTCTCTCGTGATTCCTGCAATCCTCCTTGACTCTACTCTCTCTGATGCCTCTCGTGGTACTAATTCTGCTATACTATGCAGTAAGTCTGCATAGACGAGCGCCCCCCTCCCGTCGCATCTCGGAACCTCCAACGTTCCTAAAATCCAGTAAATCGTTGGAAGTTTCCAAAACTAAACTCCAAATGCGACAACCTGGCCCTCGGTTTCCTCCCAACGCGTCGCGAACTCCTCCATCTCCCCTCTCTTTCTTACACTTACACTCTCTCAACCATACCTCACGCACCGTCAACTTCTCTCGTTGCCGCTCGTCCTCCTCTCTCCTCTTGGCTCGTAGTCCGTGGCACCGAGAACACACATTGAGAATGTGTTGTGAAACGATATATATATAAGACATATACAGTATCATAGGACTCAGTAGCCGCCAATGACTCACCCAAAAATATAGGGATGTAGAAACGTGATAGCTTCAGCTACCACGTCACAAAACAAGCAACAAAAAAAGTGACATTAGAGGTCCGAGACCTGGATGTTATTGTAGAGGAAGATAAGGTAAAAGAGGTTTTCGTTAGGACTTTCGGACTTAAAAGCCAGGAGCCAGAAGTAGCTCTCTTAAAGCCAAATGCCAGAGGACAGAGGCTGGCGTTGATAACGGTGGACGAAGCAACTGCCAGACAAGTAGAAGAGGAAGGCAGGTTACGAGTTGGCTTCGTAAGCTGCCGAATACGAAGAAGAATTTAAGTAACAAAATGTTACAAATGACTGGGATATGGACACGTCTCCGGCAACTGTAAGAACGAAAACAGATCCAAGCTTTGCTTCTGGTGTGGAAGCTCAAACCACCGGAAGAAAGAGTGTCCAGACCCAGCACGGTGCTTCCTTTGCCCAACAACGGACAACAAGCACGAAGCAGGCAGCGGAAGCTGCCCTTTATTTAAAAGAGCCCTAAAAGAGGTCAGGGATAAGGCCCAAGCAGGATCAAAATAAGGCAAAAAGGCCTTGAGTTGGAAGACAGGCTTATGTGCCCCCACGCTGCGCTGGGTACTTCTTACCTATCAGCAAGGGAAAGCATTAAGCTTATAGTGGTGCTGGCTAAGTAGGCGGCCTATTATAAAGCACTAGATAAGGTGCTGGTCCTCAGGGATCCCGAGCCCTTTTTAGGACTCGAGAGCATCAGCACCTCTAGCAAATGGTGGCGAGGTAACTCGTTAATGCTGTGAGACGCGATGGTCTCTCTGGTGGCTCCACCCTGAAGTAATGCTAACGCAGTTCCAGGGTTGATCAAAAGCCATATGGCATGGGAGGGGGGGTTTAAGTGGGTATTGGTGGTCTAATAAAAAAAATCCACCGAGTCTTACACTACCGCTGTCCCTGCGGTGTGCCTTAATGCATTTTACCTCCCTCCACAAAAAAAAAAAAAAAAAAAAACATCTACTACTACTGTTATAGCGAAGGTTATAAAATTTTTCTCAGATACAGGCTCTACCTCCTTACTATACTAACCATATGGCGGCACCTTAGTGCCTTACGCCAGCTCGTTTTGTCGGGTTGTCTGCGCAGTTATGGGACTTTACACCTGCCACTTGTCTCGCTGGGATAACTGTAGTTAACTAACATATGCATACATTACTCACGAACACCATTCTTAGACTTGTTACTCAACGCCAGGGCAGTCTCCGTGGGTGGGACTCAAGAAGAGTGGCGATTCCTGGCCTACCTGAGCAAGTAGCGGTTCTCTCTGGTAACAGAGAGAGCTTCTGCCATGGTTTTGACCCTTTCCAAATATTTATTTTTAGAAAAAAAAAAGTGCTGGCCTTCGCGGGTCAGTACGACATTTGAAAAGATGCCAACATAAAAAACGTCGATGCAAAACCTGTACCCCACGCGGTAACCTCTCTGATGGAATTCACCAGCAGTTCCGATCCGGTGAAAGCCCGGGTGACTGTCACAGGCCCAACGGACTCTGGGGGGGGGGGAACAAAGCCGTTTCTAATGGCCAACAGTATAACTGTAGGATATGGGTGGTCTAGTAAAAAAACTCCACCGAGTCCCACACTACCGCTGCCCCTGTGGTGTGCCTCAATGCCTTTACCCTCCTTCCATAAAAAAACTACTACTACTATTACTACTACTTTTATTACTACCACAACTACTACCACCACTTCTACTACAACTCCTGGACGGGTTTTTTTTAGCTAGTTTCTCTATACTTGGCGTTTCCCTGGGTGGTGGATAGGGGCACGCTCTTAAGATCTTATATAAGACAGGGCAGTTAGGGTGGATATTCAAGCTGGCAGTGAGGGGGGGCGAGGATCGGAAGGCGTGTACGACGCTGGCGTTTTTATCTGTATCTGTGGGAACCTGAGCCTTTTGCTTTCTGCTTTAATTGGTGTGGATGACAAGTTGTTTTAGATAACGTGCATTTGGGTCTCTCTCTGCCTGGCATGAGGGGCCTGGTGGTAGGTGAAGCCGGACGATGAGGCCTGGGTAATTCTGGGTAATTACATCTGATATGGCTGCCCACCTTATAAGAAAAAACATGTTAAGCTGACTTAACTAGGCTCACAATCACTGAAAAGGCTACATAGTAGCAGTTTTAGTGCATTTTATATACCAGCTCGTATTGGCAGATAGTCTGTGCTGGTCTTAAAATTATATGCCTGCTTCTCGTCTTACTGTGACGGCTGTAGTGTACCAACGTATACATACACCATACACAATCACTACTTTAACACTTTTCACACAACGCCAGAACAGCCTTCATGAGTAGGACTGAGGGAGAGTGGCGACCTTCAGATGGCCCGAACAAGTAGCGCCTATCTTTGGCAACAGAGTGGGCTGCTTCGCTGGTCTTGACCCATTCCATATACTTTTTTTTGGAAAAAAAGGGAGTGTTGGCTTTCACTGGTCAACACGATCTTAAGAAAAACTCAAAATGAAAAACATCAACGTTAAACTAGTACCCCAGGCAGTAACCTCTTTAAGGAAATCCTTCAGCAGCTCCGATTCAATGCAAACCCGGGTGACGGCCGCTGTTCCCACAGATTTTGAAAGGGGGGCCACAAAGATGTGTGTCATGACCAACAGGGACTGTTAAATGTTCCATGGCCTTTTCTCACAGATGAAGGCCAAAGAGGAAGTCTTTCAAGTACAGGCAGTAACATCAGCGAGGGTAGTAACGTGACTGCCTTTAACAATCAGACGAAAGAGGAGCTCGTCTCTCTGGAAAACGCTGATGCTAAGCTAAGAGCAAAGCCAAAGCAAAAGATTGGGCAAGTTGAATCTGCAACAAGAAAGATTGAGAAGACGCTTAAAGCAATTAATGAAAAGTATGTAGACATGCTAAATGCCGTCAAAAATGGTCTCAAAGCTGTGCTTAAACACCTGGAAGCAGCTGAGTTGACTAGAAAAGGCGTATTTTTTAAGGAAGAAAGCTAGCAAAAGCTAGAAAAGAGTGTTTTAAATCTCTGCAGAACAATGAACATAAGAGAAATGATTTCCGTTGGCATGTGAACTTTCAACAGTACGCTCAAGAAAATAAAATGAGTTAAAAGGAACAGGAGCCCATTAGACAGCCCTAAGAAACGCCAAAAAGCCATATCATCTAAGGAAAAAAAAAAAAAAAAAATGTTGACACAATGACGAAAGTGTAAGTAAGGGTGGCTAAAAGACAGACCTTTGCTAATGTGCTCAAGTTAATGAAGGCGAATTTTGACCTGGACAAGACTCATGTTGTGGTCTTAAGTGTTGTCAGAAAAGAAGCCATACTGATAAAACCTAAAGGTGGTAGGGATCAGATTGATTCTCGCAGCAAATTGGAAAGGTGCTAGCCAGACAAGAAATGGTGGTGATAGGCAAAAAAAAGGCAAAACTATAGGTTTGAGACCTGGATGATATTGTTAAGGACTAAGAGGTTGAGAAAGCTTTTCTAAAGGCTTTTGGACAACACAGTATAAAGTTTAAAGTAACATTTCTAAAATCTAATAGTAAAGGTCAAAGATTGGCGCTTATTACAGTGAATAATGCAACAAGGCAGACTAAGAGTCGGCTTCATAAGGTGCTAAATCTGAAGAAGAATCGCAGTACCAAGATGTTACAAATGCTTAAGATCTGGACACATCTCAGGCGGCTAAAAAGAAGAAGATAGGCCCACGCTTTGCTTCCAGTGTGGAAGCTAAAACCACCAGAAAAAAAATGTCCAGGCCCAGCACAGTGCTTTCTTTGCTGGACAATGGAAAACAAGCACGAAGCAGGCAGTAAGAGCTGCCCTTAATTTAGAAAAGCCCTAGAAGAGGCCAGAAGGAAGGCCCAAGTGGTCAGCTAGGTCAGTGGCCTACTCTGAAGCGCTAGACAGGGTGCTGGTCCTTAGGGACCCTGAGTCCTTTTCAGGACTTGAGACGATCAGCACCTCTAGAAAATGATGGCGAGTTAGCTCGTCAATGCTGTGAGACGCAATGGTCTCCCTGGTGGCTCCACTCTGAAGTAATGCTAATGCAGTTCCGGGATGGATCAAAAGCCACGCGGCATTGGGTGGGGGGGGGGGTGTAGTGGGTGTGGATGGTCTAATAAAAAAAATCCACCGAGTCCCACACTACTGCTGTCCCTGCGGTGTGCCTCAATGCATTTCCCCTCCCTCCACAAAAAAAAAAAAAAAAAAAAAAAAAAAAAAAAAAAAAAAAAAACATCTATTACTACTGTTATAGCGGAGGTTATACCATTCTTCTCAGATACAGGCTCTACCTCCGTACTACACTAACTCAGAAAATTTTACAAATCGTCTTAGGCTGTGGGTGTCAGGATCTTTCTTTGGCTGGCGTGGGGAGCTGAGCAGTGGGTGATGTTGGATGATGAGGCTCTGATAATGCTAAGTAACAACATTATAATTGGTAGCACGCTTTGTTAATAAAAAAAAAGTGGAGGGCTGACTAGTCTTGGCTTACTGCCAGTAAGAACGCTGCATGGTGGCACTCTTAGTGCATTGTTTACACCAGCTTGTTTTGGTGAGCTCTCTTCTTCGGTTGTGGAATTGTATGCTTGCTGCGTGTTGCACTGAAGCACTTTTGTTTTTCTACATAAGCACTCACTACACTCAATCACTCTTTTAAAAGTTCTTACACAACTCCAGGGCAGTCTCAGTGGGTGGGATGGAGGGAGCATGGCAATTTCCGTCCTGCCCGAGGAAGTAGCAGTTTTCTCCGAAAACATGGAGCGTTGCTGCCTTTGTTTTAACCCTGTCCAAATCTTTATTTTTAGAAAAAAAGTTATTGCTAGCCTTCATGGGTCAGTACGTCACAAAAAAGATGCCAGAAATAAAAAACGTCGATGTAAAACTTGTACCCCAGACAGTAACCTTGCAGAGGGAATCAGACGGCAGTTTTGATCCGGTGAAAACCCGGATAACTATTGCAGGCCCTGCAGATTTTGGGGGAGGGAGGGGGAAGGTGGATACAAAGACGCTATTTCTGGTCAACAGGGACTGTTGGATGTTCTGTGGCCGTTTTTAGATAAGGGACGATGAAAAAACGGTCTCGATTATTGGCAGCAACGTCAGTGTGGACAGCAACGTTACCATCTCTAATAATCAGACGCAAGACAAGCTTGAATCCTTGGAAAACAATAGTGCAGAGCTAAGAACAATGCGAAATGAAGAGATTGAGTCAGTTTAGCTTGCAATTAGTGAGCTCAAAAAAACACTCGAAGCTGTAAACGAGAAGTATGAAAATACTGCCAAGGTAGTAAAAAATGGTATTAAGGGGGTAAGAGTGGTACAGCCAGTCTCAAAAGTTAATTCAAATCAAAAATTAGTGTATTTTATTATTATTCTTGATAAATCATGCGAGCTATTTTATATCGTACAGCAGAAGATTACTTTTTTTTTACTTTAATTCTTTTTTTTAATAGAAGTTTTATTTTTCATCTGCTGTATATAGATATACCAAAACCTTTTTCGTAAAATTTTTAATTCAAGTAGTTCTTAAACCGTGACGGCTTGCTTCCTCAAACTTGGATATGTTATTTTAATTGTTACTTGCCATTACATAATAGTTTTTTTTAAAGAATTGTAAGAATATTTTCCAAGTTGTTGGTAAAAATGTACATGTCGTGATGACGTTCTAATAAGATTCTGTGTATAAGATACTAAGTTTGCTATTTTTTTTCTCAAAAACTGTGACGCTACGGTTCCCAAAATTTCAATATGTTGGTAACGTAATGAAAACAAACACATTTTAATTTTTCGAAAACTGTCGTAAGAAATTTATTTTTCGCTCTAACCCCCTTAATGCTACTCTTAAACAACTGAAAGCAACTGAGGATACCAAAGGATTTATCCTTGTTAAAGAAGACAACGATACTGAATGGTGGAGGGAACGTTTTAAATTCCTGCAATAAGGGGAAAAGAAAAGAGATAATTTCCGTCGGCACGTGCAAAAAAGAACTCTGAAAATAGGCCTTAAGAAGACAGCACGTACAAAAAAACAGGAGCCTTTCGGAAAGCCCTGAAAAGTGGTAAAAAGCTGAATATTTAATTTAAAGAGGGCTATTGGTAGCAAAAGGGAAGAAGCCTCTACTCACAAAAGCAGTGGCCAGAAGAAAGTACCTTGCATAATGACAAAAAACCTGGTAAAGGTTAGGGAAGGAAGAACCTTTACCAGAGTACTAAAAATGATGTTGGCTGGCTTTATCTCCGAAAAGACAGGAGCTGTGGTCGAGAGTGTTATTGCCACCAAGATAGGATACCTGCTTTTAAAATCCAAAAGAGTAAAAGATGTTGTGAATTTCATCCAACATGTAAAAGAGTCAGTGGCTGACCAACGAATGGTGGTAACTACTGCTTATAAAGTGACCCTCGAAAGTCAAGATTTGGATAGCATCGTTAAAAAACATAAAATTGAGGAGTCTATTTAAAAGATTATCGAAAACGAAAATCAAAAGCTAAAGGTCCAACTCCTCAAGGCAAACGGTAGAGAACAAAGAATGGCCTTAGTAACCCTTAATGAAGCAACTGCCAAGCAAGTAGAACACTAAGGCAGAGTCGAAATTGGATTTATATCTTGCCATGTAAGAAAAAAGGCTCACTGTGATAAGGTGCTTCCGATATCTGTTATATGGACATGCATCCAATGACTGCAAAAACGAAGATTGAGCAAAGCTATGCTATTGATGCGGTAGCTCAAACCACTGCAAAAAAGATTGCAGGAGTACAGCATGATAATTCCTGTGTCAGATTGTGATAGAGAATCCGACTGGAGTGCATATTCTAAGTGTAAACTGCCTAAAAAAAATATTTGTTTTAAATGAGTACTTCTAAAGATTCAAAAATACAAATTGAAAGGGTGTTTTCGGCCAATTCTTTATACTGGTAAAAGTAATTCATAAAAATAACTATACTTTTTTAAATTAATTGGCTTAAGTAACGTAGTATTTAATTGCTAATTGCTAGAACCTAATATTTTAAATGTTTAACAGTGCCATGACAAAACTTTTTTACAGGCATGATCTTGTACATAGCCTTTACTACGGTAGGTGACTTTTTTCCTATATTTATTTGAAATCCATACACGTCACAGCTTTTATGTTGTACTCTTTAGTACTAATAAATAACAAATTAAAACGAACGAATTTTACGAAGAGTGTAGGACATAAATATTAAGTTGATACCTTGTGAAAACATTAATACTGCAACATATCGTTTATACGTGACATTTTATCCACCTTTGCAACTACATATACAATCGAATTTTTTTAAATTTTTTTTGCTAGTTACATTCATAATAATCTTGTGAAAAGCTTTAAGCAGATTGCTAGATTTTAATAAAAACAACATTATTTAGGCTTTGTTGATAGGTTTAGAGGTTATACTATAAAATATTACACAATTAGTATCTTAAATGTTTTCTCTTTCAATAAATGTCCTTTCTTTATCACCTACGTAACTAATTAAATCACAAATTGAAATTAAATATGACATTTTTGTCATAAAAAAGGTAGGCCCCAGTAGAGTTCTCTTTCTAGCCACTAGGGTGGCGTTAGTAGTAGTTTAGTGCATCAAATTTTTTATAACCCACTGCTATGCATGCATCAAAGGTATTGCAATCATCGCCGGAATGAGGATATTGAATATTACATATGGTTCCAATCAATATTTAAGTATAGAAAAAATAAGCGATTATAAAAAGTGTACTGTAGAAATAAATAATGTACGGAGTACAGCTGTTTTACAAAGTGTTCTCACGCTAGCTAGTTACTCGCAACTAAGAGACTGCCCACAGTTTTCGAATTTTTCGATTATTTTATAAGAACTCTTTATACGCTAAAAATACCTCTAACGTTACGCTCGTACCAGTCATATATAATCAGACACGTATATCCTTAGCCACATGAGCAACAATTATGATTAAAGTCTAAAAGAAATTTAAAAAAGCATTCTGCGCAGTCACTCTGTCTTAAACAGTGCAGTATGACAAGACAGTAAATCTAGCTTAGTACAAAAACTCCTTTTATTGATAAACGAAAAATATATAATAGTATTGGTTATCACTTGTTAAAGATCCATGTGAGATTAATAAAATAGATAAATGATTTTTTATTATTAGCTGATCTTCACTTTTTTAAGTCGTCACAAACTTTACGGTCGTTTTGGTATCACAGTACCTTCTTAAGATGCTTGTACAACAAGACTAATCATTTCACTTTGTTGACATTCAAAAAATACACAACTATAATGACAACACATAAATGGATCGTTACCTTACATGGACATTGTACATAGTCGACATAGATACATTATAAACGATATAGATTTAGTACAGGTGAATTATTGAGGCTTAACATATCATTGAATTAACACATCTGAATTTTTTAATTTATATATTTGTAATGCTTCTAATGAACCTAGTTTTGTACTTTTATAACATACATGTAGAATTGAGAGGTTTTCATTAAAAGTATGATGACAGTTTATTAGATGGCTAGCATAATCAGAAGTATCTAGTCTTCTTTAATAAGCATTTTTGTGTTCTTTTATCCTACATTTGAAAGCTCCTTCTATCTGAGCTTTATATTTTTTGATTTTTTGTTACAAGACTTGTAACTGAGTTTATAAGTACCAGATTTATTTATTTTTTCTATTTTATCCTTATTATTTTTGATAATTTCTTGTAAGCTTTTACGAGATTTAAACACTTTTTGTATATAATACTTATTAAAGTGTTTTTTTATACCTTCTGGTAGTTTTTCGTTTTATGTCTTAACAAAGTATTTTTTGTGCAGTAGCATCTCTTGTTAGTAAATTGTTTATATCTATTTCATATCTTATTTTTTTAACTTTGTTCTCTATAACCTTAAACTTAAAATCATTATTTTACGGTATTCATTTAATTATTTTTAATTATTTATTGAAGTCTTGTTACATCTAAGAAATTAATTTTTCAAAGTTATACTTTTATAGGAGCGTTCTGTCCTACGGAGTGAATCAACGATCTCAGAATGGTGACCTTGAGAAAAAGTGTAACGGAAGTGAATTTTGCTTGATCTTCTGATTCTTCCCCTTCACTCCGCCCCTCTTGACGTAAAACAAACAGTTCCTAAAGAGATTTAAGCTTCCATCGTCTTGCACACTGGTCGAACCCCTAACCCAGTTTGCTATGAGCGGGCCCGACAATGGAAAACCAATTACTTTTGAATGTGAAATTTTATTTATTATGTTTTTATTTATTTGGACTTAATTAACATTAAATTAATCAGTTATTTAATTAAGTACTTTTTTTTTATACACGATTTTTTCCAAAAATTTTGAACATTTATTTATTCATCATTAATTTGTTACTTTTAAAATACAAATATTATTGTACATTCAGTTTTTTCCCATTTTTTCAGGACTTTAATAAATTTAAAAAAAACTTATACTGTATAAATACAATAATTATTTCTTCTTATGTATTCTTCCTTTACAACTTTTCCTTTATAAATGAAAATTAAATTCAGAGAGGTGGGAGAAGCGCAAATACATGCTGCATCGCTGGAAATTATTTTTCTTATAAGGACGAACTTACATACACGCTTTTACAAATACTTAATCCCTTTTTTCTTGTGTAATCGAAAAAAAAAAAAAAAGTTACAGATCTATCTTAAAATAAAACAGTTTTATCTAATAGTAATCATTCAAACAAATAAAAATGGGATCTTTGTATAAATCATACAAACCCAATTTAAAGTACTTTTTTCATAAAGTTGCATGTTAAATTACAAGTTTTTTTAATTAAATATGTGAAAAAGGATACAGCTAAACAATTCACTATTTTACAAGAGTATTTCTCATTTTCTCAGGAAGTTTTTTTAAAACCATCGGAAAATTCGATGAATGAGCATAGTCTTGTACTGACCAGCTGCCATATTGTTTATATTGTACTGTGCTATACAATATTGTTTATAAGTGTTTTTATCTAACATATCAAAATACTTATCGAAACTACACCTTCCTAACGTAGGTTTACTCATTCTCACAATAATTGCACCACCTTTGTACATAATATCGTTTCATACGAGGTATACTTATATTTATTATTACACTATTTGCTAAAAAATTGTATAAAGGTAAGCCTTCTTAATCGGTTTTTTTTTTTTTATTAATTTTTTTACCTATTTTTAATTCAATATTTTTGTGAATTGTGTTAATGTTTATTAAAAATAAATCTAGTTGTTGGTTTGTGCTAGTCCTACAGCAAAAAATATCATTCACGTAACGATAATAAAACAATAACTTACTGCTCAGATGACATTGTATAATATTATTTTCTAAGTAGTTTATCCAAATTTTGGCTAGGAGTTAGTTAATAGAATTGCCAATTGGAACATATATTATAGATGACGACACTAGGCTGGAAAGTTGGAGCTTAGGGCTACGAGGTTATGACGGCCAAGGCGAAGCTGAGGCCGTCATAAGTCACATGCCTTTGACTCAAACTGTCCGGCCGAGTATCGCACAGTAATTTTCTCCCTCCTCTAGCTGAAAGTACGTTTTGAATTGATAATACCTGTATATACAGCATACGCTGATGTGTAAGGGTATTAAGGATGTATGCGCAACCAGTGTGAGCTTACAAGCTGACAGCTCGTTGCTCGATTATGCTTGCTGCTGTGCTGCTGTACATGTGTGTATTGATGCCCGCATGGACCCAGCATCAGCCAAGCCGAAGGCGAAGCCTTGCAGGTTAGGGGCGGGTGTCGAAAAGCACATGCACAAGTTAATAAAATAAAAAATGAAGTCGTAGGAATGGACACAAAATCACAAAGAAAACAAAATATAACCATCTAAATTTTATTAAACCACGAAAACAAGTTCTTATTTTTTTATTACTTAACATAGATAATGATTTATTATTTATTAATCACGGAGAATCACAGTTGTATTTCTTTGTTACTTTTTTTGGATTTGTCACTGTACGATATCATTAACTATCTCGTAATTCGTAAACACACAGCTCTATAAAATACTGCTGCGACACTAAACTTAAGTTAATTGGTCTTGGCTCAAAACAAAAAAAGTCGCGTCTTGACTATCAACAAAAGAGACTCTTTCTTGCCAAGCAGACCGATCAGGAGGTACATCCTTTCGGCTAGGAGAGGGAGAAAAATATTTTTATTAAAGGTCTGAATATTGTGCTTACTTCGTGAGTAGCTTTGTTGTCACGTTCAGCATTCCATTACTGTTCTAACTTATTAAATGCAGCTGTAGGACAAGTGGACGGTGTCAAATTACTCTGATTTGCAGTGTAATTTTGTCAAAACAAAAAGGTGTACTGGGTTAAATTTCATCCGTTTTTTTCTGGCTTCGTTGCTTTTTTTTTGTTCAATAGTAAACAAATAAGGCTCTTTACAAACAGTATAGACATACACCTATTACTGTAGATGTAGCCTTAAAGGGTCTTACAGATAATTTTGATTTAATCGAAAAGCTTTTTTTTCATAGAATTTTTATGGACTTTAGAATAATCTACTGTAACATTAGATAAAACTTTTAAATTCTTAAAATTTGCTTGTTTAAATCTGATTCGCAATCGGTATTCCAATACAAACGTTCGGGCTTGGACCAATTAGTGTAGTTGTACCTGCGTAGTTTCGCTCTAACAATTTATCCTAACCACCTATCAATCAAACTAAGGTCTCAGTGCTGTTGTAAGTCAAGGAGAACCAAAAGAAGACAAGTCTGTAGCCTACATGTCTCACACTCTTAATAACTGCGTGAGAAGCTACTTAACTATCAGAAAAAAGTTCTTAGCAGTAAAAGATACCAAACTATATTTTTGACACTGTTTACACGGACATAGATTAACGGTTTTCGGAGAACTTAAGCTTTAACATAAACCGAATCAATAGGAGACACTATGTGTCACCTAAATCGATGAAGAGCAAAACTACGCTGGTGCAACTACACTCATTGATCTGAACCCAGACGTTTGTACTCGAACACTGATGTTTTATCGCGTATCCCCAACAAATATCTCAAAAGAAATACCGTAAGAGACTACATAGATTTCAAAAAGGGGTGTAAAAGCGTTAGAAAAGTTGTAATTTCCAGTAGTAATTAAAGCAGTAGTCGCTCTAACAGCTCGAGCTCCAACAGCAAGTTTAGTAATTATAAAAAAATTACAGTTCCTCATGCTACCTGTGAAGCCCTTCTTTTTAAAATCTTCGAGAAACAAAACATCTATTGCACGTGCTAATAGAGCCCGTAATATACACAATCAAACCTTAAATAAGTTTGAATCCACTACTACAATGAAGCAAATAACAAGAAAAACAAAAAAAGGATCTTTAAATTCTTTTTATCTTATACTACCAGACATGTAAGTAAGGCAAAAAGATCTCACTGAACCATTAAAGTCACTTAAAAACCAAGCTTGAGAAAAATAAATCTCACTTGTTCCTAATGGACCCATGGTCACTTCAGATTCTAACGACACAGAAATTATAGATACATAGAAAGATGAAAAAAATCAGTAACCACTGATACGCCATAGAGGTAAATCTCTGCTTCCTAGCCTCATGAACACTAAAGCAGATTCATCATGTATTAAAGCCACAACAGATAATAAGTCACAAGAAAAAGCTATTACTGGAGTTAGTAACTTATAACAAATATTAAACCCTTTAAAACAACCATCAACTGCTACAACTTCTACCAATGAAAAAATCGGAGCTGAATTTCAAAAACCAGTAGCATTTAAGTTTGACACTGACTTATCAAGTACATCAGAAGATGAAATGGTTACTCAAACAAAATAAAATCTGAAATTGCAATCCACTACTTGCGGGTCAACGCATAAACATGCTTTAGAAGGCAGTCTTGATAGAAATAATGATAAAGAATATCCTTCAACTAACAGTTCGCAAAATATAAATCTTTCTGACCCATTTTTATACAAGGATTATTACATATTACCAGAACTGATAAACACAATGGGAAAAACTAAGAATTGCGAATCAGGTTTAAACAAGCAAATTTTTAGAAATTAAAAATTTTATCTCATGTTTCAGTAGACTATTGAAAAGTCCGTAAAAATTCTATGAAAAAAAAGCTTCTCGATAAAATTAAAATTATCTGTAAGATAACTTAAAGCCACATCTACGGTAATAGGAGTGTGTCCATACTGTATGGAAGCAGCATCATTTCACTATTGAACAAAGAAAAGCAAAGAAGCCAGAAAAAAAACGGATAAAAGTTAACCCAGAACACCTTTTTGTTTAAGTGCTAAGCAGAAAGACACATTTACAAAACAAATCACACTGCAAACCAGAGTTATTTGACATTGTCGACTTGTCCTATAGCCACATTTAAAATATTCGAACAGCGATGGAATGCTGAGCGTGAGAACAAAGTTACTTGTTAAGTAACCACCATAATTAGACCTTTAATAAAAACTTAACTGGATCACCTTTAAATATAAAGCACATGAAAATGTTTAACATTTACAAAAGACAATATTGCATCGCTTATTTTGGCTGACTTCACACCTAATCCTGCTAACAAGAAATTATTATTGGATTTAAATTATATATTAAGATACGCATGAAATTTAACGCAACTAAAAGTAGGTGATAACAACCACTTTAAAGAATAATTTAGTAATCTGTGTGATTGTTAAAAAAAAAAATAAGAAATGAAAAATAAATTTCAGATCTTTGCTCGTGCTTAGTATGTTCAGCTAAAATGATAGATATTAGGAATATAAAAATATGTAAAGTATCCAGGAAGTGTAAAATAATTGACAACTTGCCTAAAAAAATATTCCTCAACGTAAATAATAAAGAATTTAGTTACGTAAATATTATAATCACAACTTGCTTTGGTAAAGAGACTACAAAAATTAAAGAAATGCCACAACAGTCTGTCCGTTGGGCATAGAGGCATCAATAAAACTAGAAGAATATGAGAACCGTATTGCAGATAAGGTATAAGAAAAGATATAAAAAATTTCGTACGAAATTGCCAAATTTAGCAAAAATAAATATTAACATCGATAAAAGAACAACGTCTGATATTTACAGATACTTCAGCTAAAGTATTCTTAAAAATACTTACGGCCATTTTGCAAGAAAATAATTTAAGTAGGTAAAATATATAAATGAATAACTATCAACTAACCGGTTTTAAATATTGAAATTCTTTTTATCACAGTTACATGTAAGTAATGTCTAACATTTATTACCGATAAATATCAAAATTTGTTTGAATTTTTCATTCATAATTATAACAATCTGTATATATGAAATAAGATTTAGCAAAATTTTTCTTACGTACATTAATCGCTAGATTTTTTTCTTTCTTTTATTGCCCTTTTTTTACGACATATAAGAATAAAATAAATCACGCGTACGTTCAAGCCCATCCATGGAACATTTCACGTTTTAAGGATGTATTTCTAACTACTGACTTTTAACAACGTTTCATTTAACACTATTGTCATGTAAGACTTTGACGAAAATCTACAGTAAAAATAATGTCTAATAGTTCAAAAGATTTTGAGACTTGTGAAACATCAATGACAATAAACCTTATAGTGGTGTAACATAATTTTATGCACAAATACAAAGGCATGATAAAAACGTGATAGCAACACTGTAGTACCTACTCTTATTCTATTTTGATGAAGCACTATGGATCTCGCAGTGATATTACATAAAATATCAACGCCACTAAAGATCTTTATGAAATACCAAACACCCACGCCTACTGAATAATAGTTCCAATTGAAACTTCCATCAAAAATTACTGTACAGGCACACCGCCATACCATGTAAAGCCTCAAGAAAAGAAGAGAGAAAAAAGGTCTGACCAATAACTTCATATCACCTTACTCATAAGACACGATACAGTAAAACGCGAACATCATTCCTACAAAACTTAGCAAAAATTGTGACCATTAAGCTTACATTTCCAAATTGCAAACCATTCTGCAATCATAACTGCAGTACAACATTACCTGCAATATTTAAAAAATGTAAAATTTGTGACAGCATTTTTACATTCGTTGTATCAACCATAAATAATTAAAAGCTTAAACTTCTTTATTTCCAGATGGATTATAAATTTTTGTTTAAATTACATAAAAGTAAACTGAGCTAAAATCAAATGACTTGTACACTTTCATTGTTCCAGTTTCAAATTTTTTTTAAATTTTTGTCCAAAAGAATACCAGATTTTTCTCCAATATTAGAAACAAATTGAAAACAACATAAATAGAATAAAAAGATGTTACTGTTGTCATCAACAACTTTAGAAAATGGGACAAGTTTTCGGATGCACCAAAAAACAGTAAACAAACGTAATATTTTCAAATGCAAAAACACAAACTGTAATTTTACAACAACAAGCTATAGAATATAATGACAGCATTCTAAAAGTCATTCAACATCTTACAACTGTACACTTTGTCCTAACAATCCAATGTTCTCTAGTCTTGATTTCTTGAAAGTTGATCCATCGAGATATCTTAGGAATATATTTGCAGTACAATCGAACGATTGTACTAGTGAAAGCTCTGTATCAAGCAAAAGTATGATGATCAACACCATGACTGATAAAGCAAGTAACATTTTGGCATCCCATGAAAAAATAATATAAGAACTAATCGTATGATTATTACTGTAAATATATGTAATACTCAATGCCTAACGATCGATGTTGTGAAAAATACTTTAAAAAAGTAAAAATCGGAGATTATTATGCATGTGATGAATTGTTTCATGTAGTAGAAGGCAAAGAGTTATTAATTACTATCTCAGCTTCCATCGAGACTTACTAAATGGAACACCGTAGTGTGTTGACACGTAATGTAAAACGTTTTTAATAAGGAATTTTATATTTAATCCTGACACCTCTCGAAACAAAAACCTTTTTATAAAAAACACATTTGTTTGGAATCCATACAGTTTATTCGGTCAAAGAATAAGCCGTGAAAATTAAAAAAAAATATGATTATGCTGAAATGTACAGTGCAGTTTTTATGCGATAGAAAAATCGTTTGCCATAAAAGGCTGTTAATTTGCAGTTTCTCCCCTATAATCTACTAAAAATGCTCATTTTAAAAGCTCTTAAGATTCAAAGCTTCTTAAAAATGTATCTTACAAAAAAAAAACTTTTTCTCTTATCTCACAACTTTATTACCGGAGCAACAAAGTCCTAGAGAATAATTTCTACATCTTTTACTGCCACAAAAATACAAATGCATTTTCTACTCATTTTAAAAACTGTAGATTTAAGAGATAACTGTAAGGGTACAGTAAAAAGCTGACCTGTTACGTAATGGATACTTTTTTTTTCAATTTTGACGCTGCTGTTCCAATCTCGAAAAATGTTTTGCGTCAATTTCTGGGCACCTAAAATTATTTTTATAAGATACATTTAAAGTATTCCTTTCAACTCATCCTCTTGCGAATTTTCACATTGTTAAGACTTTTGTGACTCGTAAAGGCTGTTTTCTGTCAACTTTGTTAAGTTCTTATATTTTTTTTGGCAAGATAGTTGGACGTCAAATGACTCCAAAAGGGACCAGTGAGCTTCTCAAATAAACTCTTTCTTGACTGACGTTTTCAGCAAATGTGATTGCCCCTATATCTCAGGGTGATCTTCTCTGGTCTGTTATTGTAGCACCACACTGATCAGGAGGAAAGCTACGGCGTTTAAAGCTTTAGAGCTAGGTGTAGAGCTCTTTTTCAACGTCTCCTGGTATAACGTCGAAGACGATTGTGTCTTAAGCCCCTTTTAAGCTCTGTATACCACGAAGCTCTGTATGTCACGTGCTTGGAGAGCTGAAATTTAAAAAATGTCAGATTTCTATGGAACATAAGTCGCTTACTAAAAGTCTCTTCCTCCTTATTTATTTCATTTTTTCCTTTACCTCGTTACCCCCTCCATCAGTCCCCTACACACTTTTCCTCACCCTGTGTCTGATAGCCGAGCTGCGCTAGTCTCAGGCACACCTCCTCTGATCACTCCCCATTTTGCCTCACCCCACTATTTTCCTTAATACTACACCAATAATGCACACACACCAAGCAAATAATGTCTTATTTAATCATAACCTTTTTCGTTTTAGAGTAATTTTTATTCAACTTCACATTGTTTTCTTCTACAATCAACCCTTGACCTCCTGCAAACGAGCCGAGTTTCTTACTAACTTTATTAAGAGCGCTTCCAACATAATTTCGGTCTCTTCTACTTATGCTGTGGTTCGTCACTCAATTTTAGTTTAAATATTTATTTACTTATTGCTCATTAATTGAGTTTGATAATATGTTTTATTAGTTATTAAACCATTTATTCGATCGAAGTTTTTTTTTTAAATTTAATAGTTATTTTTCAAACCTGAATACAATATCTTTTCAGCATCAGCTTTTCTATACATTTATGGATAATTATCTAACTTTTATTTATACGTTTATTTTCTAATAAATTAGTAAATGATTATTTCAAGAGTTTTTTTTTTTTGTTTTTTACCTTTTTTCAACAGTCTAACATTTTTTAATCGTTTTTTCATAAATGGTTGATCCACATTACGATTTCTAAATACCGTTATTAATTTTCATTGCGTTTTATTGTTCTATAACTTTTGTATTTAAGTCTAAGATAATTTTTTGAGTCGACAACGTTTACTACATTTATCGGAGGGATTATTGAGAAAGGTTGGAGGCACGCAAATATGTATCAACGCTGGCAACTATTTTTTTTATATAAAAATTTACCTATATATGTGCTTTCAATTACTCTGATTTGCAGTGTAATTTTGTCAAAACAAAAAGGTGTACTGGGTTAAATTTCATCCGTTTTTTTCTGGCTTCGTTGCTTTTTTTTTGTTCAATAGTAAACAAATAAGGCTCTTTACAAACAGTATAGACATACACCTATTACTGTAGATGTAGCCTTAAAGGGTCTTACAGATAATTTTGATTTAATCGAAAAGCTTTTTTTTCATAGAATTTTTATGGACTTTAGAATAATCTACTGTAACATTAGATAAAACTTTTAAATTCTTAAAATTTGCTTGTTTAAATCTGATTCGCAATCGGTATTCCAATACAAACGTTCGGGCTTGGACCAATTAGTGTAGTTGTACCTGCGTAGTTTCGCTCTAACAATTTATCCTAACCACCTATCAATCAAACTAAGGTCTCAGTGCTGTTGTAAGTCAAGGAGAACCAAAAGAAGACAAGTCTGTAGCCTACATGTCTCACACTCTTAATAACTGCGTGAGAAGCTACTTAACTATCAGAAAAAAGTTCTTAGCAGTAAAAGATACCAAACTATATTTTTGACACTGTTTACACGGACATAGATTAACGGTTTTCGGAGAACTTAAGCTTTAACATAAACCGAATCAATAGGAGACACTATGTGTCACCTAAATCGATGAAGAGCAAAACTACGCTGGTGCAACTACACTCATTGATCTGAACCCAGACGTTTGTACTCGAACACTGATGTTTTATCGCGTATCCCCAACAAATATCTCAAAAGAAATACCGTAAGAGACTACATAGATTTCAAAAAGGGGTGTAAAAGCGTTAGAAAAGTTGTAATTTCCAGTAGTAATTAAAGCAGTAGTCGCTCTAACAGCTCGAGCTCCAACAGCAAGTTTAGTAATTATAAAAAAATTACAGTTCCTCATGCTACCTGTGAAGCCCTTCTTTTTAAAATCTTCGAGAAACAAAACATCTATTGCACGTGCTAATAGAGCCCGTAATATACACAATCAAACCTTAAATAAGTTTGAATCCACTACTACAATGAAGCAAATAACAAGAAAAACAAAAAAAGGATCTTTAAATTCTTTTTATCTTATACTACCAGACATGTAAGTAAGGCAAAAAGATCTCACTGAACCATTAAAGTCACTTAAAAACCAAGCTTGAGAAAAATAAATCTCACTTGTTCCTAATGGACCCATGGTCACTTCAGATTCTAACGACACAGAAATTATAGATACATAGAAAGATGAAAAAAATCAGTAACCACTGATACGCCATAGAGGTAAATCTCTGCTTCCTAGCCTCATGAACACTAAAGCAGATTCATCATGTATTAAAGCCACAACAGATAANTTCAATAAAATAAAAAAGAAAGGGTCAAGTATTTTCAAAAGTGCATTTGTATGTACATCTACATGAAAAAAAATGGCTGGCGTTGCTACACATTTGCACTCCTCCTACCTCTCTACACTCCCCCCCCCCTAACTGTGATAAACGTTTTTAGCTCAAAAAAATTACCTTAGTCTTGAATAAAAAAATTATAAAAAAATAAAATGACATAAAAATTAATAATTGTTTTCATAGAAGCTTGTATGAATCAACCGTTGATGAAACAACGATGGAAATATTGTAAGTCTTTCGGAAAAAATCTTTAAAACTTTGAAAAAAAAGGAAAATTGTAAAAATAATTACTCAATAATCTATTTTAAAATAACCAAATTTATGAATAACAAATAAATATTCACTATTGTATGAAAAAGCTGTTGCTAACAAAATAAAGTATTTAAGGAGATTTGGGAGTAACATTCAGAGTAACGAGAAACGAGGAGTTCCCCCTGCCCGCCAATCTGAGCCCTCTTTACCGCGCAACTCGTCTTGCTCTCTACAAACTTGAAACTGTACGAGTATAACTGATTATATTTTTTTTAAATGACTGGCAAAATATGATTTCTTTCCTCGAGCATCTTCCTTTTATACCAAGTTATCTATAAAAATGTTGTTTCTTTATTCCAACACATTTAGAATATACTTTAATTTTAGTAAATAGGCAAACCTTACCTTGCTCTCTCATAAAAAACCGTGTAAAAATGTTAATACATCACACTTTTCTTCTCCAAAATTTCCCCTAGAGAAAAATCTGAAAAATTCACGTGCACTCCTAAGATTCTCCATTTTTAGCTTTTCTTCTAAACCTCTTTAAGTATGTAAAATAACTATTAAGTTGAAAGAAAAAAAAAGAACAGTTAATAAAATAACTAGTTTAATAACTAATATTACGAGTTATTAAACAAAATCAATTATCAATCAGTAAATAAACTTTTGTTTTGAAATTTAATAAGGAACCACAGTAAAAGTAGATAAAACCAAAATTCTCATGTTGAAAGTGCTCGTAGCAGAGTAAGTAAGATGGTCGGATCGTATTCAAGAGGATAAGGGTTCAAATAAAAGCTGTAGTGAAAAAAAAAATTATGATTAAATAAGATATTAATTGCTAAGTGTATGCTTTAATAGTGTAGTGTTGAGGAAAATAGTGGGGTAAGGCCAAATGGGAAGTGATCAGAGAAGGTGTGCATGAGACTAGTGCAGCACAGCTAGAAAAGACAGGGTTAACAAAGGTGTGTAGGGGACTGTCACGGGGTAAGGGAAAAAATAAAATTAATCAGAAGGAAAAGACTTCTAGTAAGCGACTTCTGTTCCATAGAAATCTGATATTTTTTAAATTTCAGCTCTCCAAGCACGCGACATAAAGAGCTTCGTTCTCAAAAGGGCCTTAGACACCAATGTCTTCGACGTTATACCAGGATACGTTTAAAAAGAGCTCTACACCTAGCTCTAAATCATTAAACGCCGTAGTTTTCCTCCCGATCAGTGTGGTGCTACAATAACAGACCAGAGAAGATCACCCTGAGATATAGGGGCAATCACATTTGCTGAAAACGTCATTCAAGAAAGAGTTTACTTAAGAAGCTCACTGGTCCCTTTTGGAGTCATTTGACGTCTAACTACCTTGCCAAAAAATATATAGGAACTTAACAAAGTTGACAGAAAACAGCCTTTTCGAGTCACAAAAGTCTTAAGCATGTGAAAATTTGCAACAGAATGAGTTGAAAGGAAAACTTTAAATGTATCTTATAAAAACAATTTCAGGCGCCCAGAAATTGATGCAAAACATTTATTGAGATTGGAACGGCAGCGTTAAAATTGAAAAAAAAAGTATCCATTACGTAAGAGGTCAGCTTTTTACTGTACCCTTACAGTTATCTCTTAAATCTTCAGTTTTTTAAATGAGTAGAAAATGCATTTGCATTTTTGTGGCAGTAAAAAATGTAAAAAATATTCTTTAGGACTTTGATGCTCCAGTAATAAAGTTGTGAGATAAGAGAAAAAATTTTTTTTTTGTAAGATACATTTTTAAGAAGCTTTGAATCTTAAGAGCTTCTAAAATAAGCCTTTTTAGTAAATTATAGGGAAGAAACTGCAAATTAACAGCCTCTTATGGCAAACAATTTTTCTATCGCATAAGAACTGCACTGTACATTTCAGCATAATCATATTTTTTTTTAATTTTCACAGCTTATTCTTTGACCAAATAAACTGTATGGATTCCAAACAAATGTGTTTTTTATAAAAAGGTTTTTGTTTTGAGAGGTGTCAGGATTAAATATAAAATTCCTTATTAAAAACGTTTTACATTACGTGTCAACACACTACGGTGTTCCATTTAGTAAGTCTCGATGGAAGCTGAGATAGTAATTAATAACTCTTTGCCTTCTACTACATGAAACAATTCATCACATGCATAATAATCTCCGATTTTTACTTTTTTAAAGTATTTTTCACAACATCGATCGTTAGGCATTGAGTATAACATATATTTACAGTAATAATCATACGACTAGTTCTTATATTATATTTTCATGGGATGCCAAAATGTTACTTGCTTTATCAGTCATGGTGTTGATCATCATACTTTTGCTTGATACAGAGCTTCCACTAATACAATCGTTCGATTGTACTGCAAATATATTCCTAAGATATCTCGATGGATCAACTTTCAAGAAATCAAGACTAGAGAACATTGGATTGTTAGAACAAAGTGTACAGCTGTAAGATGTTGAATGACTTTTAGAATGCTGTCATTATATTCTATAGCTTGTTGTTGTAAAATTACAGTTTGTGTTCTTGTATTTAAAAATATTACGTTTGTTCACTGTTTTTTGGTGCATGTGAAAACCTGTCCTAGTTATTAAAGTTTTTTTGCAAATACCATACGAACATTTGAACACATTTTTCATTTTAGAGTGACATTTAAGTGTTCATTGTACAATGATCTGTGTAAAAAAGATATGTGACCGACTTTGTATGTAAACATGTTAATAAGAATACTGTGGATCAATCCAAACGTATGACAGGAGATAGAAAATATCACGTATCTGGTACACTGGATGCTGTGTCTTATGTTGTTGTTGACTGAAATAATAAAAAAATGTTTTTTTATTATTGTATGACAATTTAAATAGTCAGTAACATCTTTTTATTATATTAATGTCGTTTTTAATTCGTTTCTAATATTAGAGAAAAATCTGGTATTCTTTTGGACAAAAATTTAAAAAGAAATAAGCCCTTTCTTTAAATTATACAGGAGAAGCTGAAAATCAACGGTTCCTTATGGCAAACAATTTTTTTATCGCACAAGGAATGCACTGTATATTTCAGCATGATTAAATTTTTTTTTATTTTCAAGGCTTACTATTCGACTAAATCAACTGTATGGATTCCAAACATACATGTTTTTTGTAAAAAGATTTTCGTTTGGAGAAGTGTTAGGAATAAATTTAAAATTTTTAACTGAAAATCTTACACATTACATGTTAACACACTATAGGGTTTTTTATTTAGCAAGTTTTGGGCGAAGCTGAAATGGGGGTTGATAGTAATGGATAATCCTTGGCCTTCTTCTACATCAATAAATTTAGCACATGCAATATAATTTCTAATTCTTGCTTTTTAATTTTTTTTGCGTATAGTTTACAACATCGATTGTTGGGCATTAAGTATTACTGATATTTACGGTATTTATCGCGCGATTAGTTTCCGTATTTTTATTGAAGTGTTACTTGCTTTATTAGTTGTAGTGATGTATATAAAGCTTTTACTCCTTCACTAACTATAGTTACGCTTAGTACGGATGGCATATTATTATTATTCCTTTTTTTTTGGTGCTGTAGATTAGAAATTATAAATTTCACCTTATCCATAAATCTGTTGATAACATGATGTCAGGTAGAACACGTAAATTTATTAATTTTTTTTTTATGAGTTCTTTGAGATTGACTATAAGTGTCCTCTATTTCTGAATCGTATTCTTCTATCTGTCCTTAATCAAGTGTTTTCATTCATCCATTAAAAAAATATATTTGTATCGTGGTGCTTCAGCTTAAAGGAGTTTTTTTTTAAATCTCTGGAGCTTCTGATGAATTACCGTCTGCTTTATGTTACTTTTAAATTGTATCCTTGTGACATAAGACTTTAAAATTTTAAATGATCTTTAAAACTCTACGTTAAGGCTTTATCCATGGAATGATACTTATTATCACGTTTATAAGTATTCATGTCATGACGAATAAGTCATAATGTCTGTGAAAACGTCAAGTTCATTGTAACCAAACGACTTGAGATAAAAGTATTGCATCTGACAGCTCTGTAAACTTAGGACCTGATCTCAATAACTGTGTACTTATTTTTTTATATTTTGTTGATGATTACTAATATACGCGTTTTTAATGATCTAACATGAGGTTAACTTACTGGCCATTTTTTTACAATACAAGGATCAACTATTACAACAAGCCATAATATAATTCCTTGATAAATCAGGGCACAGTCTGGTTGCGTACTAAATTAATTCGATTACAATAAATAACAAAAGCACTAGTCTCCAAATGACGAAAGAGCTCATACTGGTCTCTTTATAAGCTTAAAAAAAAACTAACAAATAATAACATTAAGACTCAAACTTGGTAGATTAAACCATTACTATTTATAAATAGTTCATTTTTATCAATCAATATTTCGCTGTCTTGCTGACAGCCTTTTCCGAATTAAAAGTCTACAATTATAACCAAATGAAAGTGAAACATTCAAATTCTTTGTATAAATATTGATAAATACAATAATATTATACCACCGAGGTGCTAAAATAACACGCATCATAGACACCAATGGAGCTTACAATTTAGTCTACATATTGCTGAACTCTACTTAGTAACAATAAAATTCACGTTCTTAAAAATTCAGTTACATCATAAACATAAAAACTGTTTTTTCTGAGAAGTTAGACTAAGACGGCGCTGACATGTAGAAAGTAAAAGCCAGTTAAGATCAGAATACATACTTAATATGCATCATAGAGAACAACAAGCATTTGAAAAGGCACAATATCAAGGATGTAAAAAAACTATGCAGAGTTCATATGAATTGCTCATGATAAATATTGAGATTTAGAATTTTTTGTAATAAAATTAACTGATAAAAACTATAAATTAATTTTTAAATTATTTTTGACTTTAAATAATAGATTTTTTTAAGACTTGTTAAGTTTAACTGTGTCTTCTTGTCGATTACTATTGTTATTCACTAATGTTAGGAAAATTATTTCAGAAAATTTACGTTTGTGCCTATTAAGCTCTCAAACAAGAATCACTGCTCTCTCGAAATCAAAGCCCTGCAGACAACTTACTAAGGTGACAGTACAGGGCCGACCTTTCATTCAGTGCTAGCCAAGATTCAAGCTTCGCCCAAACGCGTGAGTGCCCCTTCTCTCATTCCTTTGAGATCAAGTTAGCCCCTGGAAATCTCCATTATTTTTCTTCTTCTTTCTTCTATCATCCCCTTTTGTCTTCTAGGAGAGTGGTCCTTACGGACCCGTCCCATGCAAGGAGGTTAGTTTTTAGTCAGTAGGCATACCTAATAAATTGAATAATACCACCAGACTAGCTGGTGTATCAATAAAGATTCTACGCTCTCCGCTCCATCAAACAGAAAAAAACAGTTTTTTATGTAATGTTCATGTTCTCGCAACCACAAACGAAGGTGTCCTTAACTTCGGCCAATGTAACACATTCCGCAACTGTATTCTATCTTATAGACGACGTCATTTATGTCGAACTTTTTAATTAAGTTCTTTCCCAATTTCACGATATGAGTAAAATTCCCTGATTCCGTATAGATTACCCGCATTGTTGAAGTTGGTTAGTAACCTAAATGAAAGGAAGGGGAGTTGTAGGGCGAGGAAAGCGGAAAAGGGAAATGGGAGGGAGAAAGAACGGGAGAAAGGGGGGAGAGGCCGAGAAAACGGCGCGCGCTGGCCAAGCAGTCAGTCACTGTACATCAGTGTGAGAGAGTACCTCGACGTGCTGTTCACGAAGCTACTCTCTGACGTGATCACATAACCTCATGGCTTGCTGCTAATAAGGAGCTGAACTCCAACTACGCTTGTCTTGTAGATGAGCTGTCCTCGTCCCCGCCTATTACAGGAGCTGTTCTCCAGGTGACCACGAGCTATTCTCTAGTCGCCCACAAGCTGTTTTCCAGACGACCACGAGCTGTTCCCTAGTCAACCACGAGCTATTCTTCAGTCGACTACGAGCTGTATTTTTACCAGGAGCGGCTGATCCATGAAGTCACAGGTATTTAGAGCCGCAAGGCGAATTGTGCCGTGACCTAAGTGTATGCGCTAATTTTCTAGCCTCAGTAATTACATCAGTTTTTTACATAAGCAATTACGAGTCACATTACGCAAAAACGGTTCACGCCACTGTATATGTGTGTGTGACATTGTGTGTAAGCTTGTGGTGACCTGCGTACAATTATCTGTGTGAACGTTGCCTGTCGTTTCGTGGAATCGGAACGAAACTTTCAGTGTTATCCAAGAGCGTGTATATATCTGTCTAACGTGTGAGCTAACTTTCTTAACACATTCCGACATCATTGTTACTACTTATTCTTTGATGGTATTTAATGTTGAAAGTTTAACCAACACGCATGTTGTGTTTAGACAGCACCTTACGAATAGTTGTCTCTATAGGTCGAAAATAAGGAATGGCAAGAAGAACATTCCCGTTTTAACTGAACTGATTCAAAAATTAAAAATGCTCTTTTGTATGACATTCCTAAAGATTCTTACTTCCAAATTTCTGTAAAATTTTTTTTCTACCTATTAAGAAAACTCGTTCTAGCCTTTGTGTATCTGTTTACAAAAGATAAAGGATACGCATTATTGATGAGAGTGTTACGAGCTGCTATAATATTTTTGGGTCCAAACGAGAAGTCCGCGAATATAAAGGCTTCGTTAATTATAGAACACACAATGGCGATTTTTTGGCAGTGTGGGTTGTGTAAACAAAAGTTTAGTACATTACCGAAAGGTAAAGATTTTTTGTACAAATCTATTGTACAAATGAAATTTATCCTACTAGTAATGTAAATATCTAGAAATGGAATTGAACTATTGACTTTGTATTTGATTGTTAAGGGTATAGAAGTATTGATACTGCCGAGAAGGCTTAGAACATAATTTATTTGATCAGTTTTTATTACTAATAGGCCATTATCAACATATCTCAAATTTAGCATGACTAAATTATGGCAACGACTTAAAACGAAACTACCCAAGGATTTTAGTATAATTTCCAGGAACCATGGTAAACAACAACCTTCCATGAAAGATCAACAAGATTGTTTATATACATTGCCATTAAAAGAAAGGCTATTAGAATTGATGAGAAAGTCAATTCCATCTTAGAACTCAGTTCTGTCTCTACCTAAAAGGTTAATGAAATTGTTAATTTTTTGTTATCTACATCTTTTTTATTAAAGAGAAAGAAAGATTATTTTAAAGTAATACAACGTCAAAGGTAACAAGAGAAAAATTATCTGAGATTACAAATTTTTATATTTTTCTCTAACTTCGTAAGAGTTTTTTACATTATATAAAGATTTGTTTAAGATTTTATTAAAAAGTGTTAAGAACCATTTATCAAGTTACTTAATAGTGGAACCAATAAATGACACGATGAACCTAGACAAAAAACTATTTTTATGTGCCTTAATTAGGCCATAAGCTTTAGACAGTTAGCTTTCATTAAGGTTCAAAATATTCAGTTCTGCCATCTCTACTGCCTTTAAATCGCCTTTACAATTCTATTTTTTGACAAGATTTTTTACACACGAAATTGAGTGGAAGGGAACTTCTTTGCCATCATTATTTTGTAATTTTGTGTAATATGAAACATCAGACAAAATAGCCATGAGTTAACGCAAATAATCCTTTTTACACAAGACGACAGTAGTGCCTCCTTTGCCTGCTCTAGTAACTAATAGTTCAGTGTGGTTTTTTAAAAAGTTATTAGTTAATTTCATATTATTGGAAATTGTATCAACAAAATAAAAAGTTCTGTAAATTTGTAAAATCTGATTATTTAAAATATTAAGGCATGGTTTATTGATATTCATATACAGATCCTTCTCAAATTTAAAAGTCAAAGTACAGTTTGAAGATTAAAAAAAATTTGAAAGTTAATTGAGCATCTGGAAAAGGTGTAGAATTATATCCAACTCATAATTTGAAAGTGAAAACAACTCAATCAGGAAGTGCATTATTAGTCCAACTCTTAACAAAAGAACTGTTAATATCAGCTTTTACGAAATTATTTAAAGCTAACATTTCTTCTTTCTAGAATTTTATTGATGTACATCTATTAGTATCAAAGCAACAAAATTCTGTTTTGTGTTCGTTTGGACAGTGATGATACGAGTTATCTTTTTTTCCAATCCATGTTTCAAATAGTTAATCGAGTACTTATGTAAATAAGTTAAGATAACGCAAGACAGAAACCTCTTCTAAAATACTTATTTAGTATACAAAAATATGTTTCTTCTCTGAAAAAAGTGCACGTATGTGTCTATGGCAGTTTTTTATCTCGACATTTAATATAAAAAACTGTAGTCTGTTGATATGACTGTTATGTTCCTTGAATGAACTAACATTTTTTAAGATAAGCACTTTAAGATAATGCATTCTTTTGTTGATATGTTTAGGTAGAACTCTATATGATTTGCATCTTAGTAAAATATGGGTTTTAAATTTAGCGTTGGCTCATTTGTAAGAGATAATCATATACAGTTTACACATACCAAAAGAATAGGGCTTTGAGATTTTTTGTTATTAACAAATAAAGCAGAAATTTATTAAAAGGGTCATCCGTTCACCTAGCTACTATAGTGTCCAACATAAGAACTTTAGAGATGTCATCTTGATCTATGGCATTATTGTAAGCTATAAAGAAACTCAGCGCCAGCTAGCAGCATTTAAAACGTGTAAGTCAGTCTTCCTAACCATATGTCTAAAATCCGTTGTTGAATCCTTACCAGATAGTATTGAAAGAGTTTCTTTAACTACCTCTAAACGAATTGTACATATCTATCTCGTGTAGTTTTTACAATAGATTTCAGATGTGTTGGTAGGAAGACTAACTTACACATTTTGGATGCTGCTGGCGCTAAGTTTCTTTATCGCTTATAACGATGCCTTAGTTCAAAATGACATCTCTAAGTCTCTGACGTTGGACACTATAGTAACAAATGGTAAATTGGTGACCTTTTTTTTTTGCATTTTCTGCTGGTTTTGTCAATTTGAAAGAATCTTAAATCCCTATTCTTTTAATCTATGTAAACAGTAATTTTACATTTTTTACAAATTGGCCCACACTATATTTATAACCCCCTTTTTTACTAAGATGCAAATCATGTGGAGTACTACGCAAACATATTAACAACAAAATACGTTATCTTCATTCCCTTTTCTTAATAAATGTTTGTTCGGTCAAGGAAAGTAACAGTTATAGCAAAAAACTTGGATTTTTTATATGGATACATACATGTACTTTTTCCGAAAAGAATGTGAATTCAAACGTACACAAAATGAAATTCCGTTGTAATAATACTCATAGATGTACACTAATAAAATTCTACAAAGAAAACATGTGCGCTTTTAATAATACATAAGAGCTGATAGTAATAGTTCTTTTGTTTAGAGTTTTACTAATGTTGTACTTCCTGATTAAGCTGTTTTAAGTTTTAAATTGAGACCTTATTTGATCTTACACCTTTTAAAGATTCTTAATTTATTATCAGATGTTTAAAACCTCTAAACTGTACTTTGATTCTTATTAAATTTGACAGAGATCTTTGTACTAATATAAATAAATCGTGCCTTAATATTTTGTAGAATTACTTTGTGAAATATTACAGAACTTCTTATTTTGATGATATGATTTCTAATAAAATAAAATTAACGAAATACTTTTTAAAAGAGTGCACTGAACTATAAATCACTAAGGCAGACAAAGGAGGTGCCACACTTGTCTTGCATAAGGAGAAATATTTGCGTAAAGTCAATGCCATTTTTTCCGATGTTCCATATTATATAAAATTAAAAGATAATAGCAAAGGAGTCCTTTTTCACTTAATCTTTTCTATGAAGAATCTTGTCAAAAAAAAAGATTTTAAGGGCAATTTAAAGGCAGAAGAGATTCCAGAGCCTAATATTTTAAACTTAATGGAATTCAATGAAAACCAACAAAAAATTCGTCGAGTTTACAATAGTACTTTTCTGTTAGTTTCTTGTTGGTAAGTGCACCCGTAAATCCAGATAAAATATGTAATGGTTAAAAAGAGATTTTCAATACAACCAGGACATAATCGAACGAAAATAATCACACAAATTTATATCCCATCATCTGGATGGCAACAACTAAATGGGCAGACTTAAGTATTTTTTACAAAATTCTTATAAAAACTGATAACTTAGTTTTTTTTTTAATTTACACGTAAGACACTTTAATCTCCCTGTTTTGGGGTAGCCATCCCAATAGTAGGACGTATATTTGTCAGTTTATTTTTGTTTAATCATGTCCTAGTTACAACAAATGACAAAGATAATCTATTTCAGACCATTACAGATTTTATTCAGATTCACGGGTGCAAATACCGATAAAAAACCAGTATAAAAATCCTATTCTAAAATTGATTAATTTTTTATTGGTTTTTATTAGACCACAGCAATAGGGAAGCCAATTACGTAAAGCTTATGGCCTAATTGAGGTACATATAGATTGTTTTCTAGCCAGATTTATCGTGTCTTTAATTGGTCCCCCCATTTATTAATTTGATAATTGGTATTAAACTCTTTTCAATACATTTTTAAATAAATTTAAATGTTGTCTAAGAAACTCTTACGGAGATAGAAAAAGCATTAAAAAGTGAGTAGTTACAGACAAATATTTTCTCAATTTTTTTGACGTAGTAGAACTATATACTAATCTCTCTGTTTGTCTAATAGAAAGATGTGTTTTGCGAAAAATAATCAATTTAATCAACCTCCTAGGTATAGACAAAACTGAGTTCTTAGAATGAATTAACTTTACTATCCATTCTAACTATTTCTCTTTCAATGGCAACGTCTACAAACAATCTTGTGGAACTTCCATAGGAGATTGTTGTTCACCTTGGTTTACGAAAATCTTACTGGAATCCTTGAAGAATTCAGTACTACATCGTTGCTATGTTTTTTTTTCTTTGTTTAAGATAAGTTAATAATTGCCTATTAGTAATAAGAAATAATTTAATAAGTAACTATACATATATATATATAATAGGGAAGAAACTGCAAATTAACNGCCAACCCCCCCTTTCATTGAGTTATAAGTGTAATTTTTTTTAAATAAGGTTTATATTAATATTTTTTTAAGCCTTTAAAAATGATAAAATTAATTGTTAGTATGAAAATAATATGTTGAAGTATATTTTACAGAATTCGGAAATCTATGGCATTTTTCAAAAATACTCAGGAATAAATTTTCTACGCTGGGGGATGATTACTGGTCTGCTTTTAAGGAAACATGAAGAACAAGCTCCTAATTTCAAATAAAAGTGGTAAAGTTTATACAGACAGAGAGATGTGCCCTTGACTTTTTGTTGATGAGCTTTATTATTTCTTCTAGTGGCTCCCTTTTTTAAATGAGCTGTCTATCCCGTATGTGTCAATAGATATTTCGAAGCTTTTATAACTACATATGCCCCCTGTGGGCTCTGCGCACCAACCCCCGTAGTTGCAAATTAGATTTACAAAGTATAGAAAAAAAACTCGAATTATATTAATTGTTACTTAAAATTTATATATGTAGAAAATGTATATTGATCATAATTAATTACATGAATTTTTAACAATCACTTTTTATTTTCCCTGACTAATAACAGCTATTTCTATGGGATTAGTAGAACACGATTTTTGAAACGATATAATTTTTAAAGAAGCATGTCACGTTCTGCTGCCTCATCAACTACGAAAATTTTTCGCATGTTTTATTGTGTCTGAAAATTTTTTTGGTAATATTATTTGGAACAAATACAAAAAATTTTTCATTGGAGATTGTAAAGATGATCAAAATAAAACTCTTTT